>VZRH01001926.1:183087-205115 GCA_013397555.1 Urocynchramus pylzowi | reverse complement strand
TCCAAATTTAAAAAAATAAAAAAAAAAAAAAAAAAAAAAAAAAAAAAAAAAGAAAAAAAAAATCCAGGTATTTAGAAACATCTTGGTCTTGCTCTCCCATTTACAACAGCAAGGACCAAGACTAAGTCCACCACAGCTAGCAGTAAAACACTGGGATAAAACCATAGCCATGCCAGTCACAGGACTGACATCTCAGAGCACTGGTTTTTTGAGCATTCTAGGACAGAAATTAGAGCTTTAAAATCTCCCAGCTCCGTTTCAGGTGGCTCTTAACTGACCACAACCTCAGGCGTCGCTCAGCATTTTCCCGCAGGCACCGAGTCCTGTGGAAAGCCTGTCGACAGGCCCCTGAACTGGCTGTCAAAAGAGCAACTATCTGTGCTGGGTCTGGAACTCATTCCTTGGAGCAGCTGAAACAAGTGCTGCTGAGCCCTGGAGAGCACACAAACGAGTCCACCTGGTCCCACTTAGTGAGCTATCACCCCTTTGTCTAAAGCACATTGCAGGAGTGGGAAGAGCTCCTTTCTGTCCATGTTACTCTGCTCATCTTTCCTGCTTATCCATCACATTCCTTCTGATCTATTCCCTATAGATCTCAAAATCTATTCCCTTTACTTAATTTCACCATTTTATTATCATTTTTCTGCATCTGCCAGTTCTGCACAGTTTCCCTCCAGTTGAGTGCAGTCCAAACACCCTCCAGGTCTTCTCTGAAATCCCTCCTCACATTCCCTTGTACCAAGGCACTTTGTGGCATCTCTCCATTTTCTTGCAACACACTCACTCCAGTTCTCAGATTTGATACTCTTGGCAAGGAGTAATTATTGGGGGGGGGCGGGGGGGGGAAGGGATGAAATTAAATAACAAATCCACTCCAAACCAACAACTGCTGAAGAGGAGCCAGCAAGGCTACAGCGGTAAGGAATGGAAAAACTTCATCCGTGCATGCTCTCAATTGCAATCAGCAACTGCTAGTAGCTTTCTATTAAAAGGAAGAGTAAAATTTAAAATATTTCTGATACATATCACTGCTAATTGATAAAAATACTGACTTTGAAAATGTGGAATTTTAATGAAATCTTCATGCCAAAGGCATTCTCCCTCTGGATCCAGACATGCTCTCATGCTCTGCAGCTACATCTGAGCTAAGAGACATCTTAGCAGCCAAAGGAATGTCCCAAGCTCCATCCTCCTGCAGGAGTCTGACCTGGCAAGGGTGAACTCACCCAAGTGACCAATGCTGAGCACTTCTCCTGCTATCCCCTGCCTTGAGCAACATTAATTCAGAGCTTCTGCATCTCTCTTGTGACCACATTATGCTCTAAGGTGGGTCCTTGTCTTGCTCCAAGTGGTTCAGCACCACAAGGGTAAAGATGCACCCACTTCCATTAGGAACAGAGCTGGGGTGCCAGCATCCTGTTCTCTCCCAGTCCCAGCCTTAGATCTGAGAAGAGTTTACATGCCTGGGCCACTCCTGTAAATTGACTAAAGCTGAAGCAGAGTCAAAACCTGAACCCTGCTTCCTGCTTCCCTCCCATCTCAGAGCAGGGATAAAATCATTGCTTCATCCCTTTGCTTCGTGCCCAACTCCACGAATATTACAAGTTCTGGAACACAAGTCCATCAAGAGCAATAAAATCCAGGCCACCATCTTGGCTGCAAAGAGACTCCAGAGCCCTGGTTACAATCCCCTGCTCTAATGCCCACATAACACCACCTGGCTTTTATTCTTTATTGGAACAAATGGTAGAAAGGGATATTAATTAAAAAAAAAAAAAAAAAAAAGCAAATAAAAGTCCTTCTTTATGTATTTGGCTCCAGAATTTTCTAAAATTATTCCTTCTCTCATTTGAAAAGAGGATGCATTGAAAGAGTGAATATACATTTTTAAAACCTGGAGTTTGAAAAGCAAGCATAAATTAAAATATGAGGTGGGCATAAAACAACTAGAGATTTCAACATCTCTGAATAATTTCTATAGTTCTCAGAAAACATGATTTACTGTTGTTACCATCAGCTTACCTATGCTCCAAATGAAATTAATTCAGCCCTCAAAGTTTTGAACTGCAAAGAAGTTCCAATAAAGTCTTACCTTCTAAAATAAATCACAATGCTGCACTACCCAAACCAAGTGTTGCAGTGAGAAATGTGATGAATCCATCTATTGCTAGGAGGAGTAATTGGGGAAGTTGGTTTAACACAGTCCTTTCAGAGGTGCAAGTGACAGTTCTCATCACCAGAGGAAACAAACCACAGGACCCCAACTTCTTCCACTCTGTATTTGGTGTTGACAACCTCCATTGCTGCCTGGTTTCACCACCAATCCCAACCACCCATGTGCCACCAACTTCAACTGGGGAACCCCAAAAAAAGAGACCAGCCACAAGGGACCCCATCTGAAAGCAAGCAGACTAACTGGCAGATGCATCCTTCACCCTCATCCAACTGAAATTCACAGCTTGTTCTCCCAGTGCAGGAAAAATAACCATTTTTCACTGGAGAAAGCCCAACTGCTTGAAATCCTATCCACTAGAAACAACGCAGAAAAAACAGAAATAGCCCAATTTCTTAACAGAAGTATTTCTGAGACAAGAGCTGCTTGGAGTGGCAGACTTTAAATAATGCAGATACCAAGGGGAGAAGAGCTCAATACTCAGCATCCAAATACAACTTTTTGTGGGACTGAACACCCCGTTTTCATTCTGCCCTTCACCCTGAGTGCTGACCATGTAAGCCCTTCAGAATACAGCCTGCTTTACAGCCTCCATTTCCATAAAATTTATCATAAGAGATGCCCATTGTGGCCTTTCAAATGATACCCTAGTACACAGTTTAGAAATATTCTTTTCCTATGCAGGTGATACTGATTTCAACAGAGAGCAACCAGATTTCTCTGTTCCATTCTTTCACCACCTGTACAGAGCTTTCTCCCTCCACTTCAGAATGCATTTCTTAGGCTTGGTGCCAAACTGGATTTGGATTAGGAGACATAATTTGTTTCGATATACATGATCCTTTCTTCTCATTAGAGCTGCACTAAGCACATTAGAATTCCAAGCAATTTTGTGGTTTTTTATTTGTCTGGTTTTAATGAAAGTTTCCCACTTGAAATGACAAATTTTGGTAACCATGAAGGTTCTCGTCTTGAGCTACTGGTCAGATGCTACAAAGGGGAAAGAAAAACCTACTACATAACCCTTTGGTATTTTCCAACTCTGAACTAAAGCAATTTAAAACTAGACATAGTCACTGTTTCATTTTCAATCTTACTTCCTCACCAGACACAATATTATGGTCATTCTTGAGTTACATCCCATGATACACCAACCTATGCCAAGAAAACAAAGTCAAGTCTGAGATACAGAAAAGCCAACCTGTCTGACCTCAGTCCAAGGAGGAAAGCAGCACAATGGTAATATCTATCTGTGATTGAACAACATAAGAATTCAATGTGGTTTTGGTTGGTTTTTGATTTTGAAAAAAATTTACTTCAAATGAGTGACTGGGCCATGTATGGAAACATTACTCTTCTTTCTGCTTTTCCACAATTCAGAAAGAGCTCAGAGAAGCCTTTCTTAGGAAACATGAATTTTGCAGATGAGCCGATTTATGCTCTGCTTGCACTGTATCTTGGGACATACAGTGTGGTAGCAAGGCTGTACTTCTTCTATCACTAGATATGATTGTCAATCTGCCTTGGTAAGGAAGATACAGCTGAACTCACAACAAAACTCACAATAAGACTTTGTTTCCTTGGAAGGAGTGTCCCAAAATTTTTTTCCAAAAAGGCATGACAAAATTAGACAGGGAGTTTTGTTTTTGAATAACAACTAATTAAACTCCCTTCTAGAAGCTGACAGGAGATGGAATGAGGACTTCCATGGATGAAAACATTTCTGTGGGTATTTCCATTCCCTCCTCCTGAACCTGTATCTCAGAGCACTGTGCCATGAGAAAGAAAAGAAAATCAGAGAAGTGCCTACATGTGATTCTGACTTTCCTTACAAAACCAAAAAAAGCTTCAGACTCCAACTAGCCCTGGCTGCAGATATGAATAAACACTTGAGTCTGAAGCACTTTCTGAGCATCAGCACATCCCTTCAAGGCTTGAATCCTAGATTTGTTTGAAGTGAAACGCTTGAGGGCAACATCCCCCGTGCATTTGATGCTTTGACCTCGTGTTCAGATCTCTCCTCCAGCATGAAAGACTTTTGGGTATTTGTTGTAGAGAGAAATTTCAGCACCTCAGTGGGAACTGATACCTGGCTGGCTGAAATGAGACACTGGGCTGTCACCACAGCAGGCACCAGCTGGGCTGCCCATGAGACACTCCAAGGGAAACACAGCAAGTGCCAGATCACCTCTGCACCAGGATTTTACTTCAAACAAAATACAAGTGAACAGAGAAACTGGAACTCACCAAAAAAGGTTTGTTTGGTTGGGTGTTTTTGAAAAAGAACTCCTTCCAGGCATTCATAGGATGCTTACCTGGTACCTGTAACAATGAGAAGTCCTGAAAAATGCAATGGCAATTCTGCTGTTTGCCTGTAATATTCAGCCATCTACTCGAGGAAGACAAAGAGGCACTAAACGTTTTAGAAGCCTCTATACACACAGCACAATTATTTCCAGCTGCAGGACTATCATTAGGCTTTATTCCACATACTATTAATCCCTTCAGAATTATAAAACATACTCCAAGAAAAATCTGAAAGACTTTGTAAAAAAACCTTAGAAGTTTAACTGTTAGCCCACAGGGAAAACAGATTCTGGTTTTCAGTTGCAATGCTACTCCAAAGGTAGCCATAAACAGTAGGGAAACTGTTTATAAAGCAGATAGGCTTTGTCTATACCTACCAGTTACAGTAAGTTCAGGTGTTGCTTACAAAAACACAGGATATAATAATCCTGATGGCTAGGAACTGCAAAATAATGCCTTGTTTGAAATACTGAACGTTAACTTTCTTTCACCTCCTGGAACAAGTTGCCTTTGCCAGGTCCACTGTCCTTGTTGAAAGCAATTTATCATACTGAACAGGGGTTCCTGGAAAAAAAACTTTGCTGAGAGCAGAGGTGTAGAATGTCAATCTGATTTTTTTTAAGAACTCACAGTCACACTGCAATTTTACAAAAACACATTACCTGCTTATTTTTCCTAGATGCATGTAAGGAGCACTGTAGAAAATTAAACATCAATACAGCATCAATACTGAAAGCACTTCCCTCACAAAAAAAACACAGAGCACTTCAGATTTTCCAGTACTAGTACACGAAGTTCAGTAATTAATGATACAAGACCTACCAAAAGGTAAGATTTGAGATTCCTTAATTAGCATATTGTGTTGGTGTATTGCTGAGTCTTCAGATTGTGGGTCAGCTTACACTCCAGGAGGCTAAAATGCAAAAGCTTTGAGGGAGAACATCAGAGACACAATCTGCAAACTCTGTGGAGCTGAAAAACAATGCCAACAAAAAATCTCAAAAGAAGCAGCAGCCTGGAGCTCTAGAGTCCCTACAGATCTTTCTCCAGAACCTGTGAAGGAGGGAGCTACTGAGAGAAATGACCCAGCACAGCTTTGGGTTATGCCTCAATTGAGGAAAGGGATGCTCCTGCAGGTGTGCAGAACAGCTGCCTGCATGCCTGTGGAAGATCTCATTCAACCCCAGCCATCTGACTTCTCTAAAGTTATTTTTTCCAAGAAAAGTTCCGTTTACTTCAGGAACACAAATGATGGTCACTTTGCACGTGTGATTTTCCATGAGGGCATTGAACTGGCATTCCATCTATGCCTCCCCATCCAATAAGACTGCATGCTCACTCACTTTGGCACAGCAATTAGATCTCACAGTACTATGAGACCAATGTATTTTTTGTTGTTGCCATGACAACTATGCTGCTAGGTTGGACCTGAAGCAGCAGCTGGACTCTCCCCTGCCAGGCCCTGACAAGTACAGCCCTTAACTTCTTTGCTCCCCACCTTCTAAACATGTTGCCTACCTACCAAGATTTTATTGCTTTATTTTAAGAGACCTACAAACTACACTCATTTTTCTGCTTCCCAAGAATCATTTCTATCATAAGGCAGGCAGCAGAAATAATACAAACACGTCTGCCTCCAGCAGCTCACGTGACCCCAAGCATGCTGAAATCTCATCTCCAAGTAAAGGCGGGTATGAGCTGCTGGCATTAGTACCCTCTGCATAGCTTAGAGAAAGGGTGGCAAATACAGCTAAAGCTAAGGAAAGCTTTTACAGGATACCAGTCAAACAAAAATCTGAAACATTGTGCTCTACATTTACTCTCTTAAGAAAATCAGGTGTTTTCAAATTAAGAAATTGAAAATAATGCTAAGAAACAGCATCTGTGAGAACAAACTCAATTGAGCATAACATAGGCAAGGAAATGGGCAAGAATTTTACACAAATACATCTGAGTTCTGCCACTGTCACCTCCTAGGCAGGGAGGTAACTACTCAATTTTGAAAATGCTATGTTCCTATCCAGTGAATCACTTGGCCAAAATTTCAAATGCAACTGAGATGACAGAAGAACAGAAAAAAAATTAACCCTTCACATTTTATCTTTTTTGCATTCATTCATATTTTATACCATCCTAAGTGTTAACATGGATATTAGAGGAATAAACAAAGTGTACTACGGTATCTTGGTATCACTTCTTTGATAAAAACACTTGCAACTTTCTGGCAATTCTATTATTACCATTTAAGGACACACACAGACTGAAAAAAGAAACTAAAAACAAAGATTAACTAAGTTTCTAAGTAGCTTTTAAGAGGAAGTCCAGTTTGCTACAGAAAGTATAGTTCTTTTCATCTCACACTGCTTACCATACTCAGCTCTTCCTCACCTTTGATCAATACTGACATCTACTAAATTGTGCAAGTTACACACCATCATCACTACAAATACAGGGCATTTTGGAAAGCAATTTAAACGATCAGCAGCATTTATTGCAAATCATCTTCTCTCTTTTACCATTTACAGGTGGACAGTAAAAGTAAACACACATGAAGGAAAAAAATATTCATGAGACACAAACTGGTTTAATTAAAACTGTAAAGGAAAACAATATGCAGGAATAAAAACTCCAGATACATAGCACTTATTAATTATGAAGCTGTTGCTGATCTTGGAAAAGCATTTGAGAATCCATGACCAAACATTCAGCCTTAAACTCTGAGGGAAAGGGAGGAACGGCCATGACCTACCAAGTCCTTCTGCCCTACTGCACATAAAACTGTACTACTTGATATATTTTTCCATGAACTTTTTGTGAAACTCTGATCGCAGAGTATCATTGACAAATCTTTTGTCCTTTTTTGTTTCATCTATCCCCTTGGCACAGTTCTTGAAGACAACATCGTCATCCCACCTGAAAACAGAAGTTTTTAATTTCAGTAAGCTTGTATGAAAATTAGGTGTGATATACAAAAACATATAAATGGAGTTTGACCCTCTTACAGAACAACTAGTCATTAGGATTAGATTTTAGTCTTTCAGAAAAGATGATCTATTTTTCTACCCCAAGCTATCTCCTACACGCTTGTGACAAGATAAGAGGAAGGAAATAGAAACCAGCTACAGTGATAACCTTTTCTGACTCTGAACAGCAAGAGTCAGCAAGGGGATGGGTGTCACTGAACAGACTGCACAGTACCTCCTTTTAACTTTGAAGTTTGCCTGAGGCTGTGCTGGCCCAGTGAGGTTCAGCAGAGGGTTACCACTCAGGATGTTCTCCATCCGAATTCTTTCTTCTTCGGCCTTCTGCTCTTGTTCCTGAGAACCAGAAATGGATATATTATTTTTCTAGGCCACTTTTCTCCTCTAGGTGGTAGAGATACACATTATTTAGCTTTGAACACGCACACAAATGGAGCTTTAATTCTTAGCCCAGATTTTTCAGAGTGTTTGGCACTTGCATATGAGGAGAATAAGCATAGAAGCAGAGATAGAAGCTCCACAGAGCTTAACTTTGCTAATAAACTGTCAAACTAGCAACACTCATATCAGCTCTACTTAGCTCTGATGCGCCATCAAATATTCAGGTGAATTCTATCTTTACCATATACATATTTATTACATTAAAAACTGTATACACATTAAAAAGTTTTCTTTATCCTCATGAGAAAAGACAGTACGTCATACAATATTCACCAGGTAGAAGAAACCATACAGCATGTTGAAACTTCTCTATTTTCAGCAGCTGTTTGGATTTTAGAGCTACTATTTTTTTAACTTCCCAAGGGACCAATTAAAAAGAATATTGAGAATCCCACAGTGAAATGAACAGAAGATGTCATAAGACTATTTAAGAGCTTCAATATTAAGAAGCAAACAAATTTTCTAGTCCTTGTCAAACTGTCAAATGCATATAACTCAAGCCTAAGTGAAACAATGCACTACAAGTAACAGAAAGTAATTTCACTGCCCACACTTCTAGTGACTTAATAGTTTACAGACTTCAAAATTAATATTTACTATTAATTTTACATATTTTTCCACAAGCTTCCACAAATATTGCAGGGAGTGTTCTTTGATGAAAGAACTAGTAGGGAAAGAAAGTAATTTTTTAAATTAGGATGACTAAGTAGGTTTCCTACTCTGAAATATTGTCTGATGACACTGGTTAAAAAATTACCTGAAGCCTCATTAGCACAGCAGGAGATTCAAACCATGGCTTTTAAAAATGATATAAACTAAAAACAAAGAGATCATGAGGTTGGGGTTTTTCCTCAAGCTGGAGAAAAAAAAATAAAAATAAAAAAACCTGCAGAAAATTAATTGCTGAGGACTTCTACAGGATCCCAAGAGAGGAAACAGCGTCCTTGCTGCTGCAGTTAACAAGGTTTAAATGCTAAACTTGATGCTGATGCTAGCCAGAGTTCCCTAGCTTCAAACATTTAATCAATACTAAGTTATTTATTATTACCTACGATTTACAGTATTTTTCCATTAAATTGATCAGGCATGTGAAATTTTGGATGGGTGCCCTATCGCTGGAAGTGTTTAGGACCAGGCTGGATGGAGCTCTGAGCAACCTGGTCTAGTGGAAGGTGTCCATGCCCACAGCAAGGGGGCTGGAAGTAGATGACCTTTAAGGTCCCTTTCAATCCAAATCCTTCTGTGATTCTATGAAATTTTCTTTTAAAATACCTCAGCTTTCTTAAGAACATGGATTTAATGTACACACGAGTAGCAGATGATGCAGGATCACTGGTAAAGATTTTACTTTTCAAAATCTAAGTTTTAGTTATGAAAAAATACCTACCATTACACAGCTTCTCACAAAATATAGAACCAGCTGCAGTTCATTGCCAGTGGGATGGGAAAAGCTCCCCAAAAGGGCACATTGCTCAAAAACAAAGCATAGCTTCAGGACAAGCCCTGTAATGCCCTTATTAAAATATATGCCTTGGAAAAACTTGCTCTTTCCTGCTACTGTATCCATGGAGCTTTAACAGAAACCACAACAATGAGAAGTTATTAACACAAACCAACTAAGGTTTTGAGTTTTCAAACAGCTCTAAATCTAACATTTGCAGTCCAACTTCTGTTATTATCACCCCAGTAAGTATGGAAACATGGAGAACAAAAATATTTTATATGGAACAGCAATTTCCTCCCATATTAGAAATATAAACTCAGAGACAAGAAAAGTATGCTTATGTACAGAATGCCAAGCTTTGATTTACCATCTTCCTTCCCCATAACATGGAGTAGCCAAAAGCCATGAAATCCCATTTACTGCAGTCTGCTGCCATGTGCTCCCACCAGAAGTCCAGCAGCCTTTAGATTACTGTACAGCACATGCATGCAAAGCACTGCTTTGAAACCAAACAAAATCTTGGATACTGGAACAAGCAAAAACCCAGTACAGATCTTCAGGTACCTCCCAGGAGGTGATCAGATACTGCTGAAGAGCATTAGCAAATGTACAGCCAGATGCAAGCATGTGAAGTTTTCTCTGTGTTGTCCAAAATGAGGTAGGCTCTGCACCACTAACTTTAATCTCCAATGCTCCATCAGAAGCGAGGTTCTGAAAACGCAGCAGGCCAGGGAAAAACACCGAGAGCACATGAAAAGGCTACAAACCAAAAAACTCCTAATCAAGAGAAGGTAGCACTACTAAGACCATTGTAAGAAATTAATGGTCCTCTATTGAAAAATGGTTCTGTGGAGAGAACTTGTTCCAAGCTTATATATGCAAACAGACGCAGCAGTTTCTCATTTCAGAGCTGGAGTCCAGGTGAACTCTTCTGAAGGTGGCAGGTAGAGCATGGCACAGTCTCATCCTCTGAGACATTAACTTCAGCCATGGTCCAAAGTCACTGAACCTGTGCATCATGCATTACCTTACCTGAGGCACACATTACTATTTTGGCTTGGGTTTTTATGATGCATGAAAATGCATCCACACACTGCTGACATACAGAGAACTACAACGCACTTCACATACGATTTTTTTAGTGGTCAAAAATCAACTGGAGTCAGCCAGCACCTCTTCAGGAGAAATTGCAGTTCCTCTTCCCTCCCTTTCCCCATTTCAGATTTAATCTCATCAGTTCCTACAAAGCTGATGATTCCAGCACTCTCCTCCATGCATGAAGAGAAGCAAAAAGCACTCAGTCATTTGAATGGCAAATATTCAGAATCACTTGAGAAAGATAAAGCCAATATTAAGAATCATAAAAAATAGGCATACAGTACTCCCATGTACTTCCTACACACAGATGCACATTCTAATTATCTATAGTAAGATTTTTAAAAGGCATGTTACAGATAACCCTAACCTTTATCTGCTTTGACATAACCCACATAATATCCTTCAGCTTCAATCACCCTGACACAGTTTGATTTCTGATAACAAAGAAAAGCATTAAGTGATAAAATGTGGTGATCGAAAAAAAATCAAAGCTGAAATAACACTTTTAAGAAGTGTTATATTACAAGCACTAGCATAGGACTAAAAGAGGGATTTAGCTCTGGGTTAAGACACCAACAGCTGGACATGGTCCCACAGGCACCTGAGCTCACATCTTGGCAGAGACTGAGATGATACAACAGGGAGCCAAGGCAGCTTTTAGTGCTCACACTAAATTATGACACAGGAGACCAACCACACTCCAGGCTCTGCTGACTGCATCTCCACTGCACCACCATGCAGGCTACAAGACACAACTCATACACTGGCCCCAACAACATGGCTTTTCAGGCTCAGCTGAATTCTGTCTACAGCTGGTTACTGCGAGCAAAAAACCTGCATTGACTTAAGTCAACTACAGTGGCAGAGGACTGGGAAGTGGCAGATAGAATAAGTGGTAGAGTCAATCTTGGGAATTTCTTTCCTTGGCATATCTGTTTCCAACTGCAAAGGAAAGTAAAACGTTACCATGTTTATTTTGAGCATAGTTCCTACCCATAGCACAGAGCAAGATTACTTTTATAGAAAGTGCTGAAATGCCCCAAATGACTCCATTGTATTAAAGTTAGTTATCCTACTCAGTTTTTATAGACGTTGAGCAGCTGAAAGAAAATCTGAAATACTCACATTTCATCAAAGGCTGAAAAAAAGTTTAAAAATATATAAATTGCATAACCTGATTTAAATGCTAATTTTGAATGATAAACTATGACAGCACTGCCTTTAGCAGCAGGGAATGAAATTCAAGAATGCACAGATACACCCCACTTATCTGACCCTGTGCAAGTTACTAACTCTGTGCAACACAGAGATTCAAATAATTAATTGAAACTTCAAAAATGAAGAGCACCAAGTAATCACAACAGCAGTGCCCACACACAGCTCTGTTTGGTTTTGTCCACAAGGAAAGGGATGTTATCACTAGTTCTTGTCAAGGTTTAAGTGTTCCTGGCATGTCTCAAACATTGAATGAAGAAACATACTCAGCCATGTACTTTTGAAACTTTACTGAAATTTTCTTAATCACTGATTTGATCTTCTAGTTTTAGTCAGACCCTTGAGATTTAAGTGAAAAGGTTAACAGCTATCAAGACTCATTTTCTGATGTTTTATTTGAAAGCCTGTGACATGGCTAAAACAGGGGGCAGAGCTAAGACTTACTCTGACCACTGGCAAAGTAATATATTCAGTTATAGAGAAACATGGTGAAATAAAACTGTTAAGAAAACAAATTGAAATTTTTTTCTGCTCTCAGCTAAGCAAAAAACGACTGGATATTAAAACAGGTTTGCCAGAACTGCACACATACATTCAGCTGCTCACTGGTTTGAAGTTTCTTTTTAATTATTTCAGTTTACTTTCTAAGGAAGCACTTGAAAACTGTGAAAAACAAGAATATTGTAAAGCTTAATTAAGAATATTGAAATGTTTCCTGAAATCTATCCATGGATGTTTAACACAGACACCGATTTAGTGTTTGTACAGTTTTATACAGACCTAGAATAATTCCACAGAAAGGGCTTTCAAAACTAGAATTTCCTGGTCAGCTTAGTGTCTACCAGAAACAATCTGAGATTACAACTGTAGAGGAAATGTCAGGAGGACTCCCACGCTTAAACAATTTTTTAAAAACAATCATAGTATTTATTTAATTATTCTACATAACCTCAGGGAACTAAGCATTTTAAGAAGTTAACAAGCTTTGAAAGGAACTGTTTATTTGGCTGACAAACTGTTAGAACCTCTTAATATTAAAATATTAATATTTATTGTATAAAGCCTACAAAATTTAATTGTCAAAATTACATTTAGAGGATTTCTATGGAAATTAGTGTTACCCATAATGGAAGTTAACAGAGAACAGGATGCCCCCTAAAAAGCAGATTGTCATATTTTGTTTTTAACTGCTGTTTCAGCACAGATGTATTTGGAAAGAAGCCAATCTCCTTTAATGGCAACTTAAACAATGGACACCAAAGTGATGAGTGAAGACTATTAACAAAAATACAGTTTACTCTAAATGAAGTCTCAGAAGTAACTGGACTAGCATTTTAATAAATCAAAATAACTAAAGTATCAGAGAAAAATCTACATATGGCACAGGTTTGGGATATATTAGTAGTTTACCCACTTAATCTTGTTAAGACCCTGGAATGTTACAAGATAACAAGAAGAGACACATTAATCTGTCTGTATAACAATGGGGTTTGAGAATTATGATCAGTGTGAAGAGAGAACAGGTATTCACTCCACAGTCTCTCTTTGCCTGGCCACTGGCTTACTCACATTGTCTACTGTGGACAGCAGCATTTCAGCAGGTAAAGCATTCCTGTTTTGGATTAACAGCAACTGCACAGTTAAAACTTTCCATGAGATGCTATCCTAAAGTCATCTGAATTATTAATACAAGGTTACTTACAAAATTAGGTCTAAATTATGGCTTGCAGTACACAGTAACATGAAATAATAATATGCATCTCAAGGGAAAAGGATTTTATACAAAACAACTCTAAAATGCTTAGCCAGTAACACCTTATTCCAAAGCTGTGGAAACAAGGTATAAGCTAAACAGACTGCACACTAAAGCCAACAAACAGAAGACTTCTTTACAAAGATGACCCCTACTCCTAAAGACTCTTTCCAAGGCTGTGCCCCACTCTGGCTTTTACTTTTCCCATCAAAATAGTTTTAGTTTCCTGTTCCCTGAAAAATGACAAGAAAATAAAATTCCAGGTACCTGTAGAGCACCCTCTATTTACTGAAGATGCCAATTTTAAAGAGAGCCTACCTGCCCCCAACCAGTGAAAGGATGAACAGTGTAGGTCTAGATTCTGAGTGTGCAATAGTGGGCACTACTGCAAATAAATAACACGATTTTATTCAGTATGCATGCAGCACTGGACATTACAAGCCCTGCTGCTGGGTAAAGAGAGCATCCATGAAAGTAACATACCTGTAAGAGACAGCAAAAAACCACAAGTGCTATCCCAAACATTTTGTGGCTTTTAGCACCCTCTAGTGACAACATTAGAATTTCACAGAGATTATGATATTCCTACTTTCCACATATGATAAAAGAAGCAAGCACTTGGTCATCTGAGCTGCAATTTACTAACTATTATTTTCCTAATGCAAGTTTTCTACACGGAAATGTGACAAGTTATGCTGTTTAATCTTGATGCATAACTTCAACTATCAAGCAAAGTGGAAAACCCACACAGACCTACAATTTCATTTTAAGTGCTGTGCAAGGACAACTGAAGTCAAAATCTTTCCTACACATGGCCACACAATTTGGTGTTCAGTTTATTTCACATAGGAATACATGGTCGAATTGTTGACAGTGTTTCTAAGTAATTTTCACCATGTTGTTACTACAAAAGACAATTTCATTGCTTCATGATGTGCCTCAAATGCCTAGATAAAGACACAAGAGATACTTTCAGACATCCTTTAATGCAGAAGACCTCTCACAGGCCAGATGGGCAATCAAGTAGCAACAGTCTTGTAGAGCACAATTTCTGCAGTGAAGCAGCATGGTACAGCTCTTAGCCTTGCATACTATTCAAGTGCAAAACTGCAGAGCTCACTGCTTTTACAGGCCTTATTGATTCTAAAGGTAAATTTTTATATTGTTAGGCAAGAACAGGCTCACAACTGCAATGCTGCCAACAGCAGTCAAAACATTACCCTTTCCTAGCTGTTCCTAGGGTCTGCTGGAAGCTCAGCCCTGTTCACTGCCAGCTAAGCATTCATGAAAAACACTAAACTATGAATGTGTTTGTTAAGCTACAGGAAAGGCTTCAAGTAGCTCAGAAGCACTAAAACATTATGTTGTCAGTGCAGCCTTTGATTAGTCTCCTGATCAGCATCTAATGTGTTTATTTAGCATGTTCTAAAAAAATACCTCAAATTAAGTTTATACACAAGTGACAGGTGGCTTGGTTTTCTGACAGACTTTTTGATGGTTTGGGGTTTTTTTTTGTTTTACACTAATGGAGAGTATAATTATTAAAACATACAAAACCACTCCACAAAACCACTCCAGGTAAAGGATCCAAAGTTTCACAAAAAGCACTAATATTATTTAAGCCCTACTCAAAAAGAGAAAGCACTTAGTAAAAGCAGATGAGGGAATGTTGCACATATCCACTACTTCTGTTGCACCACCAGAGGAGAGTGTTTCAGCAGTGCAGATGAAATAACTGGACTCTAAACTCTGTTGCAATACAATATTAGAACCAGTACCCAATACAAACCTAAAACCTGGTAAGTCTGACAACACAATCCACTCCCAGAAACTAGTCCAAACTCCAGTAACTAGAAGTCCAATCAATAGTTAGGAATTTTGCTAATGCACTCCATCCCAACAATCCCTCTTACACCAAGGATGTAACAGCACCTACAGCACAGTATTTAATCCCACCCACAGGAAAACATCTGTAGCTGCAGGGACTTTCCTCCCCTTTCAAGGGCAGAACATGGTGTTTCTGTCTGTTGAGAGAGATTCCAGAGAGGTATAAAAGCTACACATGAATTGAGTTTCCCAGCTCTGAAGAGACTGCTGTATTGTTATTTGGTTTTGCAGAGACAACTTTCAACTGAATTTGCCTGTGTATAATCACATGAAAATAGTTCTGGTCTTACAGTTCAAACTGGTGATCCTTGCAGCACCAAAGCTGTAAAAGGACAGCTACTGTATAAAACCTGCAGCCATAAGAAGCAGCACCAAAAAGCATACATCTTTATTTCATAAATAAAAATAGTATCTCTTGTTTCATAAAAGCTAGTTAACAAATTAAATTACACCGGATTGCAGCCAGCCCACTAATGCCACCACATCCTTTGGTATGACAGCTGAGTGCAGAGGACTTACACATGAAATCAAGATTATCTTGACTCACTGCCTGTACAAAGTGCAGGAAAAGGGAATAAAATGTTTCAGTAAGTAAATCATTCCGTACACCTTACATAGAAAAAAATTCTTAATAATTATTAAATAGAAGACCAAATCCATTATATCTGAGAGGAGGTTTGAACAGCACTTTGTTTACCAGTTCTCACTCATCCCAAGTACTTAAGGCATACAGCTTTTAACAGACATCAGTTCACAAAGAAACCAGGTGCTTTTTAATGTGTGAGGTTTTACCTTTCGAGCTTGTTCTTCAGCTCGTTCTTTCTTGATTTTTTCCAGTTCAGCCAGAAGAGCTGCAGTGTCATCATCATCACTGTCTTCCAAGTCCTCATCTTCATCATCTTCCTAACAGTAACAAATGGAAGGCAAGAATCAGCTCCTTCATTTAATTTAATAAAAAATGGCCCTGGGCTGCCCAACTAAGGCTACAATTGGATGGCTGATTTCTGAAGTACTTGGGTAGCAACAAATACAATACAAATAGGGTTTTTCCTCTTTTATAGTAAAGTCAAGAGAAAAATACGTTTGTGCTTTTTGGATAACTGCAATTAAAAATCCTATGTAACTGACAGACTCCAGAGAATGGGTGTTCCCAGTCACTCTCTAATCATTGTGATACAAGTCATCCTGTGTGCCTGATTAACCTGTCCAGTACTGCTGGGACCAAATACCACAGGATTAAAAAACCCAGAGCTTACTGTCAAGCCTTTGACTTAACTCCTAGATATCAGCAATAAGAAGCATAGTCAAAGGCAAGCATTTTTTTGCTCATGCAGACAGTCATTTGCAGATATCTCAACAGTTCTACTCTTGGGGAATTCTTACTAAGCCATTGGTAATTCCCCATATGTAAGTGGTATTTTTAGTTTCCTAGATTTTTTGTGCTTTCCAAGAATACCATTACAGCATGGACCAGATTCCTCTGAACCATTCTGGAATTTCACCACAGTGCAGAAGCTGTAAAAGGAAAACACACTGGAACCTGTCTAAAATCTTTAGGCAAGCTAGAAGGACATATAGCATTAACAGCAAATCCTTAAGGCAGGGTAATGCAAGGAAAGAAGACAGAAAAGAAGATACATACATCAGTAAGAGGATCATCTGCATCAAGATTTGCTGCAGGAATCTGGTCTAGCCGAGGCTTCTTCGACACAGAAGATGATGTTGTATGTTCTATTGTTTAAGAGTAAAACCAAAAAGTGTCTAAGTCACTTCATTTAACAGCATCTAGTGTCAGAAAGCAAAAATCTTTACAATTTGTCTTGCATTAGAGTAAGAGAAACAAGCTTATGCTTACTTTCCCTTCACTTCTCAATCTTAATGTCCATGTTAATTCCTCCCCCTAGGAAGCCTCAAGAACAGCAATAACACCCCAAACTTACAGTTTGGCTTCCAGAAGTTTTTTGAAGTCATTATTATTTCAATCAGAAAAAAACCATAAAGAACAGATGTGGAGAAATATTGTTATTACATATATCCAGCTGGAGGGTTCCCATTTAGGATGATCCCAAAGCATTACTGTTGGCTAGTTTGGTCCAAACCACTTCTACTTTCTTCTGTGAATTTGAAAGCCATGCAATAGCTTCACACCTAAACCTAAAGTACAAGAGGTTGTACTTAAATACTAAAAACGAGTATTTCTCAAAAAGCTCTTCGATTTTGTTATTACTTCACCATATCTGAAAAGAATTGCATACTTTCAAACAGATTTATTGTTGCACTGCTGCTATAACAGCAGAAGATGAGTCATTACTCTTCCTCCTTCCTGTCTTGCTCATCCAAGTACAAAAAAAACCCCCTTTATTAGCTGCACACACTTGTTGCCAATTCATTACAATTACACTGTATCAGCTGGGCATGCTTTTGGACTGGCTGGCCTAGATTTCTGCTAGCACGAAGCCAGCGTGGAAGCCAGTGGACATTCCCTTGCAGGTCAACAGCTCTGAACTATCAGGCCAATACCTTAAATTCTACTCTCATGACATGCTGTCTGCAACTGCAAACTTCTTGCAACACCAAATTTCACGCAAGAGCAATGTTTCACAAAGGCATTAAGACTTTTGTTTCTTGGTTTTTACCTCTGGTTGGTCTGTCTCTGTTCTTTTCTCTGGCAGCAACTCGTTCTCTCTCCTCCAGCTCCCTTCTGAAATCACGGTTACGCACCTCTTCAGGAGCATCCTGAGTGGTCTGTCTAAAACAGCAAATGGGGAAAAAGCCTGAAGTTGGACAGTCTGCAGCTGGGAGAACTTTTTCATGGAGGCCAGTGAATGCTGGGCTGAACAGGTAAGGAGAGGGAACAAGAACTGGGTCCATGTAAATGTATGTTTATTCCCTCTTCAGCAGAGCCCTCCTGTGTATGTATGCATTGCACATGCAGACCTGCCACGCCACATGCTCCTGCTCCTTCTGGTGGCTCCTGAATGAATGGAAAGACCCTACTTAAATTCCTACAAAACAGGATGGCGACACCTGTCTGGATTTCACTACACTGAAATATTCTGTTCTCCACCAGTCAATCCCAGTGTCCTAGCAGACATCCATAAACATCAAGGTCACCTTTCTTCATTGCTCTACCACCCAAAGTTGCTGCTCCAAACCCAATCTCTAAGGCCCCTTCTTCTCCATAAGCACAGACCATGATCAATAATAAAGAAGTTGGGAGAACAGGCAAAACACCTTGTAAATACATGTCACCCCTCTTCTATGTAACACACCAGCAAAAAGCAATGAACTACATATATCCAAACCAGAGTAAGTTCCACCTAGAGGCTGCTGAAATTTTTGTGGATATCCTGAAAAGAACTAGTGAATAAAAACAAGCAGCAATTGTTTTCACCTCTCTGTGAACCCAGTGCTGGAAGTAAGTGTCTGGAAGAAACCCAGACTCAAGCCATTATAAACACATTGTGTGCGCAGCTCGTCTTTATGATGAAACATTTAATTTGCCTTTGTAATTAAAAAACTGAATTTGGAATCCTTGTCAGAGCTGCAAAATCTCCCCAAACCCTGTGCCATGGAAACAAACAGGTGTGGGACTGAAACACTGGACTTTTCCTGCAGTGATGCACTCCTGGCAATTTAACAGCGACAACTTTTCTTATTAGGTATTTGAGAGGAAGAACAGAAGACACTTGATGCTCCCTCCATCTCTCCCTCTCACACAAAAGGAAGGATTTAAAGCATACATTGTATATTCCCATACATACCTGTATATGTACATTCCACAGACTTCTTCCAAAGCAACAGACTGGTGTTCCAAACCCCACTTTTTTTACAAAACAAACCACCAGCAATTTTCCCCATAACAGCAAAACACATTTGACAGCACTTTGTGGTTTTTTTTTTTTTTTGGTATTCTCCAAAACGCTCAGCCCCTTATGAATACATATTTTAAAAACCAAAGGGGCAGGAGGGAACAGGTGACAGGGCAAATATCTACACAAAAAGGTGCTAAAGTAAAACCTCAACAGTAATTTCACTGACAAGAATAACATCAATTAGATAAAATGATGATCAATTAGATAAACTTTTAGATTGACACATTTAATTTAAATTCTATCATACTGACTCCAGGCTTTATTTACTCTTTCAAAAAGATAAAAATTTATTATTAATTTCAAACATAGGAAAATATTCCATAGATCACATTATCTTTCTCATTGGTTAAAGAAATTTCTTCTCCCAGGACCTGCATAAACCACCTGCAGGTAAAAATCAGCTCTTCCAACACCTCCCACTGCCTGAGTGCTATTCCATGGCTCCCCTGACTCCACTCAATGCCCCTACACAATGGTCCTTTCCCAAATACATGATGTGGTTTTCCTGCTTCTAAGATGTGCTCAGCTTCACTTCTGTCATCCCAACCTGATCTGCAAGTGACAGTACTCCCTGTGGCTCAGCCACAATGCCAACTTACTTTCCACTGCACTGCTCAGGAAGTTAAACTCCAATGTTCATCTTCTGATAATGCATGTACATAAACAGCAACAAATTATCACTAAAATTAAACCTCCCCAAATCACCTGCAATGCATTTGAGCTCCTGGCTCTGCTTTTGAGACTTTCACTTCTAGCCCACTTGTTCAGCAGCCCTGCACAATCTGTGGACCTTGCTCAGTGTCAAGCACATCAACATGGATTGTGAAAATTTTAGAGTACCACTCAGAACAAAACAGTCATTCCCAGCCTGCTTTGCCCTGACACTCAAAAAATGATACTAACCTGTATTTGATTTTAGTATGAGAAGGAAGATCTCTGCTAGAATATTGTTTGGACAGCTGGCTTAAGTCTCCTTCACCTTTTCCTCTCCCTCCTCTTGCAGGTTCAAACGTTGGCCTTGCTGCTGTCGTCATCTTCCCTCCTACAGAAGGAAGGGATGAAACAAGCTGTTACTACAATTCACAGTGTAAGACACTCATCAGCAGCTACTTTGCTCCTGGAACTGCAGAAGCAGTGACAAGCCCCAGTGGTAATATATAGTTGGTATACCAGCTGCCACTCTGCTCATGAGCCTCAAAATTTAAGCAGTGTTTTACTGACAGAATCTATTCAGGTTTCACAACAGAGTCTTTTCCAAAATGCTTGGAAGATGATACATAGATACACATTTTCTAACTTAAATATGAAGCTACGTTTGTAAAGCAAATAACAGCAGCCAGGAACTGATCTCCCATCCCCAAAGCAAGCAGTACAGCTTTGTAACTAAGCTCCTTCCCCTCCTGAACAAGTGCACTCAGGAATGACTGCCTGCTGGGATGAGCCCTCCATCACTCCCAGACCACTGCTGGGCCAGCACCAGAAAGGTGGCTCACAGAGACCCAGGATGGTGCTGATCATTAACCACTGATAAACACCAGGCAACACAGACAGAGTGCAAGGAAAAAAGCTGGGACAAATGGAGAACTGGGCACCAGCTCTCCCCTAGAAGCTGCAGGAACTCAGCATGTCCTAAAAACCCAGCGGGCAGATGCCCAAATTTCTACTAGCAGCTCTTCTGTGCCTAAGAGTGAAACAGGCTCCAACCAGCCTCAGCCACCCTGGAAGCACACACCGTGTTCAGCACTGCCTGACAGGACCTGGACACCCTGCAAGCTCAAACCAAGCTTATTTGGTTAGTTTGTCACCTTGAATGAGAGCACAAAATACCCAACTTCAGCATCAAAATTATAATGTAATGTGTGGCTCAAAGTAACATCCCATCAAGCAGACCAGTTACTGCCACTGAGCAACTACTCAAAAAACGAAATTAACAGAGGGAAACACCTTTAAAAAGAAGTGAGATGGTAACAGGCCTTGGCTTGGTAATCAAGGACAGCTGACACCTTTCAGGGATGCTGTACAAGTCAGCTGAAGCTCAGTGAGGCATTTTAGATCTGTTGGCACACATTCTGGCAGACCCATGATCCAAGAAAGTCACTTGTTCCAGTAACTTATCTGTGCTAATCATATGTAACAGGGGGATCCATGAAATCAGGTGAAGAACAAGATCTGGCATGGCTAGAGTAGTTTCAGGAAGCATTAACACATTTTCTGGAAAGCATCCTTGCTTACAGAATTGATTACAGAATTAACCAGGTTGAAAAAGACCTCTGAGACTGTCGAGTCCAACCTGTAACCAAATATAACCTTGTAAACTAGACCAGGCCACTAAGTGCCAAAATCCAGTCTTTCCTTAAACACCTCGAGGGATAATGACTCCACTGTCTCCTTGGGCAGCTCATTCCAATGTCCAACCACCCTTCCGGTGAAGAAATTCTTCCCAATGTCCAACCTGAACCCCCACTGGCACCACTTCAGGCCACTTCCTCTTGTCCTGGGAAAAGAGGCCAGCCAAGTGGCTCCAGCCTGCTTTCAGGCAGTTGCAGAAAGCGAAAAGGTTCCGCTGAGCCTCCCGCCTCTTCTCCAGGCTTAACAACCCCAGCCGCTCCGCACAGGACTAACTCAGTGTCTATTCAGCTTGGCCTTCAAAGACCCAGACTCGACCTTAAACCTCTCAAATTTCAGAAATACCTGAGGAAGCCTCTTTAGCGCTACCAGGAGTTATCGGCCAAGAGGCAATGACCGAGCTCGGCCTGCAGCTGAACTGCCTTGGCCTTGCCGGGCTGCGCCCTGACAGGGGGATCCAAATCGCAGCGTCAGGCCCGGCCCCAGGCAGCAGCGCGACCCCTCGCCG
>VZRH01001926.1:154543-182635 GCA_013397555.1 Urocynchramus pylzowi | reverse complement strand
CGCCGCCTCGGTAGCGATGGCGGCCGCGCTGTGAGGGTCAGGGCAAGGAGGGAGAGAAGAAGGGAGAGAGGGAGGGAGGCTTGGGAGCCTTGGAGGGATAACAGGGGAGGATAGAAGCAATGGCAGGCGGAGGAGAAGGGAGGACCTTAGGCATTCTGTTTATTCGAGAGGGTGTATTGGGAACATCAGCCTGACTCTAAGGTAGCAAGTCACGTCTGACTTGTCCCGGCCCTCCTTACAAAGAAGTCCTTTGCAAGTGTAGATGTTTATACGATAGATTTAGATTGGCTGTAAGGGAGACATTTTTTACTGTGACGGTGTTGAGGCGCTGGAACAGGGTGCACAGAGAAACCAAGGATGCTCCATCCCTGGAAGTGTCCAGGGCCAGGCTGGACGGGGCTTTGAGCCATTCGATCTAGTGGAAGATGTCTCTGCTCATGACATCTTAGAACTAGACGCTCTTTAAGGTCCCTTCCAAGGACCTTAAAAAGTGTTCTGTGGTTCTGTAATTGCTGTCTGTGTAAAGAAGCCAAAGCACGAACGACGATCACTAAGGAATTAAATTCCCCCTCTTAAAATGCAGCTCCTTCCTTGTGTTTATTGCTCCTTTTAGATGCACTTTATTGTCAAGCTGCTGCAATTCCACACTAAGGCATGTGAAGTAAAAGGCTCTCTGATGTACCTACAAATGAACACAGAAACATTTTCCCGAGTGCTCGACACCTTACATGCAATTTAGAAGCGAGCCCACAAGAGGTCCCAAAGATATTGCTGTCTGGGGAGCTACAGCAACAAAGGCAATTGCACCCCTTGCGTGAACCAGTCATCAGAGAAAGCACTTGGGTGAACTGGGCCTTTAGTCTAGAAAGAAACCAAAACCATTTTAAGCAAGTTAAGCTTCACTCTGAACTTGGATAAATGGTGACAGTAATTACTGTGTCACATCCTAAGAGCTACACCTGTCAGTAACCAAGTATCCAGCATTGCATTTTCTCATCTGCAAGCCTCTACCGGCGCCCTGTAAAATGGGTTTATGATTTCTCACACTACAGGCAGTTTGAACTCAAGATCAAACCTTGCACAGAAGTGTGGTTTCAGGAAATTGGTGTTGTTGGGCTACAGATCACAGCAGCCTGAACTGAGCTCATCATTCTGTGGTGGTGGGTGTTTCTCCTAGATTACAAATCCGTGGACTTTAAATCAAGAGGCTGTTACACTAATTTGACTGTGGTGCAGCACAATGTCATGTTTTGCTCAGTAACATTTCCTGAAGGCAGTGCCTACTGTTCAGTTGTAATATCCATCTGGCAGAAGGTATCAAGTCTTGATTAAAAACCTCCAGAACTGAAGGGACCTCTCCTGCTCTTGGGTTAGAGGAAAGGGCGAGCATTCCATTGTGTGTTAAAAACTAGCACAGGCCCTGCTCTGAACGGATTGGAAGAGTCCTCAAATAGTAAAGGAATGGCTTTGTGTCTTTGGCCAGAATTGCTCCCCAGGGAGCTTCCCTTCCCCCAGATTGTGTGTACCAATGTGAAGATGTGTTTCATGGTGAAGGGCTTGATTTCCTTAGAGGACTTGAGTCCTAAAGAAGGGTATTGGTGAAGTGGAGGTGCCTGAGCCCAGACTCCTAAAAATACAAACTCAATTTTGTTGCAGAAGCACCTAACCTTCACAGGTCCACAAATTTTGGGTTTAAAGATCTCAAATCACACAGAGTTTTCTTGGACTGGTTTGGATTTAGTTTAGGAGTAAGAAGTTTAGCACCATATTTTCTCCAGGGCCTAACAATAATAGCTGGTCTGTTCCCCAGCTCAAGTGCTCAGAGAGCCTTCATCCAGTAATTATTCTCAGAGCATGCACTCATCAATATCACCATCAGCTTCTCAGTCCCTCGGGGTCACATCACAGAGCTCGTCCCCAAGCAGAGGGCTCACCCTGCATGTGGAGAGTTATTGCCCCACCAGGCAGGCTTTGACATTTAGGGACATTCTCCGTGTGTTTTTGACTAGCCAAGCATAAGGGAAGGGATTAAAGATCCACCCAAGTGCAGGGATGTGGAAGGGGACACCACTCAAGTTCAGTGGTAAAGGTGGCAGGTCTGAATTCCTGTGTTCCTGGATTCTGCATTGAAATGTCATCAGATAGTGTAAACAAGTAGACAATAACAAACCCCCAGATCTTCCCCCTTCCCATGGCTGCTCCAATCTTTGCTGAGCAATTTAGCTGTGGCAACCCTCAGAAAGGTATTGTGTGCTGCATGGAAAACATGAAAAGCAGAAGTCACCACTTCCCTTGATAATTTCCTCCAGTGATTATCCTCACAGTTTAAAACTGCACCTTATTTTTAATTTCAGTTGTCTTTGTTTCCAACCACGGGTGCCTTTTGTGCCTTTCTGTGGTAATTTTAAAAGCCTGTGTTCTCACTAGGTATTTATACTTTGTAATCTAGTCTTGCTGCTGCCTTTGGATAAAGTAAGCAGGCTCTTCTAGTCTTGGGATTGTTTTCTTCCACACACCAATTATTTGAGGGCTTTTTCTTGCTCTCTGTCCAATCTATCTACAACAAAAATATATAAACTGTTTCAGCATCAGCTCCATCAATGTGAACTAGAGAGATATAATCACTTTCCTGCCATAGCTTTCTATGTGATTGGTTATCTGAGGATCACACTGGCCTTTTTACTCACACCACTACACTGGGGGCTTGAATCCAGGTACATGTCTGTGGTGACTCTTGAATCCTTCTCAGAGTTGTCATTTTCTGGATTAGAAAATTCCGAAAATTCCATGTAGTCTTTGAGCTGCAACAAATAAACATATTTGGTTGTGTTACAGGCATCAGTCTTAAAAATAAATCCTTTGCTGGTGTCACTGGTATAGCCTCTTAGTGTCCCAAATCCTTTATGGTACCAGTACATATTCTCAGTGCAATTTTGTATTTGCTTGTGGATCACATCAGGAGACCAACATTCTTTGGTTATCCCAGTGCTTTAGGATGTAGGTCTCACCAACATGCTGGTCCTTCTCTGAGATCATGGCAAGACTGCAAAAGACATAGTGTCCTGAAAGAGAACAAAAACATTTCTAAAAACCTTGTGCCTGTTTGGAGCCCTGTTAATGTTTTTCTCATCTACTTCTTGGCTGTGGTGTTATGAAGATTGTTTATGTTCCTAATGGACTTTTAAAACTCCCCTATAGCCTTGCCAGTGTAGGGATTTTTTCCTGTTTCCTGTGTAATTTTTCTGTTCTTGAAATCTTTCAATGTATATTCTTTGGGGTTTGGCTCCCCTTTCTTCCTTCTCTAGCATTCCTCTTACTTACTGATTTTGACTGATTTTTTTCTGAATTCAGAAGGCATTTAGTTGAAGCAATTGTAATTCCTGAGTTTTCATGTCTCCCACTGTAGGCTGTCTTCTTCCCACCCTTAAAGTACAGCAGGACAATGTGCAATCTCCTCTGTCAAAGCAGTGCTCTGAAGGTGAGCATTTCCCCAGCAGGGCAGAGGTTCAGTGCCAGAATGGAAATCTCCCAGCTTGAATTTTCCCCTTGCCTCCCCTTTCTTGTGAGAGCCTGCTTTTGGCCATCTGAGGCACAGCTTGCATGGCCGATCAGCAGTAAACTGTAAATCCTGTTTCTGCTTTGGAGTGGCCACAGCACCGTTTCCTCCCTCAGGACACTGTGTGCTCTGAAGGATTGTGCCTCCTGCTGGGAAACAGATATAGAAGGGCACAGGGGATTGTCAAGAGTGGAAACTTGGTGCAGGAATGCTCAGCATCCAAACCAGCCTTAAACGAAGTTCGTGGGAAGTTGCTGTTTCCTTGATTGGAAAAAGAATAGAAGCTGGGCAAGGCTGTGACTCAGGCGGTGAGTCAGCAGGGGCTGCTTTCCGCTGAGGCCATCTTGTGTTCTTTTGCTCTTCGCCACACCTTCCCTGCTGCCTGCCATGGGACAGGAAAGGCCATTTACTGCTGCTTCTCTTTGCTCACAAAGTCATTCCAGCTCGTAACCTCTGCCCTGACGCCTCCCACTGCACCATCTCTCCAACTTTCTGCTTCTGTACTCCATTCCATTCCCTGGGCTGCTGGGATTTTTGTGCCTTCAGTACTCCAGTCATAGGTGGTGCATTTAGCAGCTGCAAACTCCTGCTTTGCAGCAACAGCGACAGACTGTGACCTATTCACCACAGAGGGCAAGTCCCAGGAATGAGTAGGAATTCTCTGGAAGAAAAGACACAGGATGAGGAGCTGATCTGGATCCTCCCCGAGGCAGTGATGACCTGCATCAGACACGGCAGACTGTGGTTCCTCAGCCAGCCATCAAACGAGCCAGACCAGTGCTGCAGGTCCAACACACTGGGTTTTGAATACATCTTCTGTCAATTGTTTCTTCTCTGTCTGCTTCCCCACATGCACAGCTCTCCGCCGAGATCCCAGTGCTTTTCCAACGTGAGATGTGATGTCAGCCAAAAGGCACTCAGGGACCTGGGGAAGGGAGGGTGCTGCAGGAAGGAGTGGCACCCCAAGACACACACAGCTAATGCTTCCTGGACTCACAGTCCTGGATGCATGCTCAGCTCCATGGAAGCCCTCTTGTTTCTACTGAAGGGATTTTTTTTTTTTTTTGAGCTTGAACAAAGCAAGTAATTTTAGCCATGCACTATTTACATCCAGGCAAGCAGCCAGGACATACCTCTGTCTATGGTTGCATCCACTGTTAAGCAAAACTGTTCTACTGTTTTATTTATTAACCAAACATTTCTAATAGCCAAGCTAATTTTATCCATTCCTTAGTGCTGGCTGACGATGACTCAGTCTGGCTGGGAGGAGTCTCTGTAGCAGGGTGCTCAGATTTTGAAAACCAGTGTTATATGGAGGGAGGGGCTGGCTGTCCATGTACCACAGTGGCTCTGGCTTTGAACCTGCTCACTTTACCTCTCCCTTTGTGTAGGTGTGGAATAAAGAAACCAGTGAAGTATTCCACAAGTGAGTTTGTTAGGCAGGGTGGAGTGGAGATGACCTTGTCTCTGTAAGAGTCAGATGCAGCTATAACTTTTAGCAATAACATCAGGGGCTGGTACACATGCTTCTCTGTACGTTTTTTAATGTTTTAATGCTTTATCAATATTTTTTGTCTGAATCAGTCCTCAGTTTATGCGCATCTCTCCCTTAGCTTTAGGATTACTCTCATACAACTCCAGGTAAGTGAGATACCTAGTCTAGGCAAATCTTCAGGGCCCTTTATCTGTGCAGTGTACAGAGACAGGTTCCTCTGGGAGGTGATTCACTCACTTGCTTGAGCAATCCCAGAAAATCCTGCTCTATATTTCATTAGTGATTTACAAAGCAAGCAGAAGATGTGGAGTTTACAATGTAAAATTATGTAAGTTCCAAAGATGAGGTTAAAGTGAAATGGGATCCTTCTGGATTCAAAATTTCAGTTACTGAAAGCTTCAAGATGCAGGTAAGTACTTTTTGTAAACAAGGCTCTAAGGAATAGAGAACCCAGTGTGGAAGCACAGAATTTCCTAATTTATCTCCAGAGTCCAAACCAGGAATACAAGGAAGCGTTTATAAGAAAAGTAAAACAGCTCTATGTCTTCCCGACCAAGTTAAAACACAATTCAGGTTCCTTTCCAGCAATATCTCAGTAGTGCAGTCTTCAAACCAATTGAAAAGAAGGTCAGCCATAGGATCATCTTTGGATTACCTCCAAAGATGCCACACAAATATAATGTGTTCCTACCTAAGAGGATTCTAGCTGATATCAGGCAGCAGTGAGTTCTCATAACCACTGTAATAACCTTTAGTTATTCTTAGTTATCCTTTATTTACTGAACTAGCACATTGGGTAAAGTGTTGGCCCAGTAATGAGGCCACTGGGGTTTTGAAAGAGTTTTTACCAGCCCCATTGTTTCTTTCAGGCGTGGGCAGAAGTCAGTTTATTCTGATTCAGATGGAAACAAAGAACAAGAGCTTGAAAAACAATGAAATCTCCACAAGTGGGATCAACCAGGTTGTTTTTCTTTTAGTTCTTGATTGTAAATTCACAGTATTTTAGCTGCTGAGGCCTCAAGGGTGTCTTTTGCTTTTGAGGAACTATATCAGTGCAGAGGGCTGACTCTCAAGAAAATGTTCTTTTCTTCCTAGCACTGCCTCTAGCCAGGGACCTTGATAAAGTTACCCCCTCTCCCCAAGTCTTGTGCATTTCCCTTTTTATAAAACCACAGATAGTGGACCAAGGGCTTTTGCTCTGCAACATGTAGATGTAATGTCCCATTTAAGAGCAGGCTCTGAAATTTGATTTCCCATATTACAAAGACAATAGGGCTTTGACATTTAATTTTGCCATCAGAACCATCACCTCTATTTGAGTAAGACTTGTTAACTGGGTCCTGTTGTGGGACTCAGACTAAGGATAAAGCAGGCTTCTCCTACAAGATCACCTGACTGGAGTCACTTATGGATGACAGCAGCTTGGCAAAATTTATTCCCTTCCTGGGTTTTAATCTGTTTTATGATTTGTGCAGAAAGACAGGAGGGGTTCAGTTGAAGTTTAAGTGGTTAATGCTGGTTAGGATTATAAAAACATGATTAGCAGAATTGGTTGGTTCAGGAATTCTGGTGGCCAGTTCCTTCAGCTGAACATGGAGCTCCACTGTGGGTGTAGGCAGGAGGCCCTTTGAACAGGGCATTGCATGCTCCCCTGAAGACTTGGGACACACCAAGAAGGTGTGTGTGCTGCAAACGCCTCTGCAGGCGTGCCTCATCTTGGCAAGACACTGCCTGTTTCTGGATCATTGCTATGGAGGATTAGTAATTGCATCCAAGCTTTGCATTTCCCTCTCTTTTCCCTTTCTCCTTGTCCAGTTGCCTGCCATGAGCATGGTGAAAGCCGTCACATTTCACATCTGTCCCTGCAAAAACACACACATCGGGCAGCTTGACCTCATTGCTCCTATCCAGTACTATCTTACAGTGCCCCTAATAACTTGGCTTTACCATCCTTGGGGTAAAAACGTAATCAGGAATAGAGGGAGGGGTCCTGGTGCTGTGCAAGGTGCTTCATCCCACTGGTGGGGAGTCCCACCCACCAGAGCACAGCAGTTCCTGAGCAGCTGTGGAGGGCAGACTGAAAGAGCTGGTGCCTGTGGGGGTAGGGCTGGCATAGGAATGTTTGGCGTGTGATGAATGTGCCTCACTATTTACATCTCTCCCCCTCTTCATGTTTTCATTGTGCTGGAACCTGCCTGCTCCAGCAACTTCAGCTCCTGCAGTCTTTACCAGCTATGAGCTCTGTAGGCCATGCTTGGTAGATTTCAAAGCACTTCCCATCAGGTGTAAGGATGCTCAGTTTGGAACATGTTTCATGCAGGCCTCGTGCTGGAGGGAGATTAGAAGGCTGTGGTGCTCTCAAGAGAGTTCTGGTTCCTTTGGCTGCTGCACAGAGGAGATTGAGGGCACCTGGCACAGGCACAGGGGCTGCTGCTCAGAGGGACTGTAAGCAGAGTGGTCCAGGCTAGACTGCAAGACTCTTGCTCTTGTGCTTTCACTACAGAACTAAAGGGCAGAAGGTGATTCTCCTTCTGACTACTTGTGCAAATTTCAGTGACAAGCAGCCCAAGGCAGCAGAACAGTGTCTCCTGTCACTGCCTCTTACAGGGCTGAGACACTTGAGGCCAAGCCTCTTCTGCCTCCTGACAGAGTCAAGATCTAAACCTCCATTTCTTAGATGCTGAGCCGAGCTTCAGAGAGAGAGACAAAGTTACCTTTCCTCAGGGGCTTTGGGGTTTGTGCTAGTAATTTAACCTGCAATCCCAACAGCCACCTGTTTGTTTAGAGGTCTAATTTGAGGCCAGTACTTCCTTCCACCCTGCTGTCAGTGTGACTAAAAGCACTGCTGCTTTTTTATTTTAGAGGAAATGCCCTGTCCTGGCTGTCATGCACCAGTGCTATTCTGTGAACTCTAAGGGCAGAATCTGAGCTCTATATTCATGGTAGTGACAGGATCCTGGGACTGGTGATTATGTTTTTCACATCTGATTTTTTCCCCAGGCAGTACTGGCAAAGAAGCAACATATGTGGAAAATATGATATTACATTTATGCCTAGAGCAGTTGCAATATGTATTTCAGTAGCAAGCCAAGGTCTGAAATGAGAATGGAGAAAGAGCTGTTCACTCTACTCTCACACAGCCAATGCACTTAATTTTTCATGAGCTAAGTCTCTGTGGTGGCAGGAGTACATTAGATCCTGCCTAAGGTTTGTCTGACCAGCTGTGGACGTCCTGGGTTCACTTTAAAGCTGGTGCAGAGACAGAGGCACATCTGGAGGATGCCACCTCATCCTCACCTGGCCATGTAGAATGATGTAAGTCAGAGCCTTGTGATGCCTGCCTCTCTGCTTTGGCTGTTGGGATGACTGGGCTCCATAGGGGCATCTCTGCTGCCAATCTGCGTGGCACAGAGGCTGCTGGAGCTGGGGAGCAGCTGAAACCTCATATCCATCTATCAGGTCTGGCCAAATCTTTAATGCAGAACATCTCACTACTCCTCCTACTCCTTGGTTCCAAAACACAGTGCTGTTTCTGGAGACAGGCAGTCCTGGGTGTGGCTACTATCATGCCTCTTGATTAGAGGTTCTGGATCCCGCCAGCAGGTTCAGCTTTCTCAAGGGTTATGGCTTTCTCCTTCCCTCTTGATGATGATGCAAGCCTAACAAGCCTGTACCTCTAATTTTCTTCCCACTCACTAGTCTTTTGTCAATGCAGACTGTCAGGAGCTGTCTCACGCCTTGTTTTGGACAGCATGTAGCACGGCAAGCTCTCAGCATTGACTGAATCACACCGCACTTTTGAAAATATAGAATAAAACAAATAATAAAAAAATCAATAGTAATACCTAGAAGAAAAGCATGTAAAGTGGATAACTTCCCTGTCCAAAACAGATTTAAAGTGGGTAAGAACTGTTGTGGCTTTGACTAATTGACAATCTGTAAAACAAAGGCCATTACAGTTGAAACACCAAATCCTTTTTTTTTTTTTTTAGTTGTTATCATGTAAAAAAGCACCTCCTAATTTAAAGAATGGAGTTACTGGAGCTTTCAGCACATCTCTAAATAGCTCATTTTGACAGATAATCATTTGCACTATTAAAAACATTGCCTTATACTGCTAATCTACATCCATCCTGCTTTTGCTGTGTAGCATGGGATAGTCATTGTGCTTCTTTTAAACAGTCTGAAGATTAACAGAGATCTCTTGGGTATGAGGACTGTGATAAAATGCCAAAGGAAGCAGCCTTTGGATTTTATTAATTTTATTCAGTATTTATGCAATACATTTATACTTCATGGTACATAGTTCATTTATACTTTACAAGGTGCCTGTCAGACTTCCACTGTGCAAGTTTTTGTACGAAATGAGAATATGTCTCTGCCCTAATGGTGTTAAGATCCATAGAGCAGTGTGGGTGCTTCACTCTTCCCAGTTGTCACCTTCTCCTCTGATTGTGCACCATGGACAACCTCCTCTATAATGTTTTGTTGAAAACTTCACGCTCTTTTTCTCTTCTGAATTCAACTGCAACACCACTTCAGGGCATCCACTGTCTGCTGTGCGTGGACACGGAGTCTGAACAGGAGAAAGTGCAAGTAAAGAAGCAGAGGAGCCAGATCAGCATCCCTGGCAGTCTGAGGCAGTTCGTGGCCTCTCACAGGCCATCCTTGCTAGTGGGCATCATGGCAGAGGTGAGCAACAAAGCAGCACTGCCAGTGGAGGGCCATTCCTCACCAGCACCAGGGACACCTGGCGAGGGTGTGAAGACAAAAGGCAGCAGAGACTGGCATTAAAACCTCACTTCAGGTGGGAATCAAAATCCAAAAAATGTGTTTTTAAGCTCTTCCCTAGAGTTTGTAGTCCTTCTGCCCACCCCCTCCCCTTGCCCTTGAATCTCTTAGTTACAATAGGAAAATTGTTTCACTCTTTTCCCTGTAGCTCAGCTCTGGGCTCCCTTCCCAGAGCAAATTTTTAAACTGATTTTAAAAAGAGGCTGTTTCCCCATGAGACAGTGAGGAGGCAGATGTGCTCTCTGACATGCCATGGCATGTCTGCTGGCACTGTTGAGCTCCAAGTCCAAGCTTGGTATGCCTACTGAAACAAATGGTGTCTCACTCATGAGACTGCTTGCCCTTGGAGACACTGTCTTCTTCCTTTTCTTCTCAGGAGAATGAGACAGTCACATACAACACTTGAGTCTCACAGAGGCCATGATAGGAGACTGGAGATCCAGCCTGCAAAAATATTTGGAGACAAGAATGTTTTGAAAGGCTAGGGTAGAGGGGTCAAGCATGTGAGGGGATATATTTTCTATTTGTAGCAAATCCAGTGTCAGTCGTGTGAACAGAGACAGGGCTGGAGAAGCAGTGTGGGAAAGCAGACAGACAAGCCTGGCAGCTTCTTAATGGCTAGAGAGTTGGGATGCTGACATGCTTTTCAGGTTTGTTTTGCAGGGAGGTATTCTTTCTTTTGAGACATTGTTCTTGATGCTTGTTCTCGGTCCTGTTCTCCAAGGCTCTTGACCCTTGGAGAACAGGAAGACTGCTCATCTCTGTCGGGTCAATGAAAATGGATGTAAGCCTTTCATTTTCCTTTCCCCCTATTCCTCCTCATATTTTCTCCTCATTTTCTTATCACTTATAAGAGACTTTCCTCAGATTTCTCTCGTCATCTCACTTGACCTGTCACAACCCGCCTCCTGGGTTTCCTCACACCTATTTCCATTTGTTTTCCTTCTTCACCTTTTCTTAGCACCCTAGATTTTCAGGAAGGCAACTCTTCCTCGACTCTAATTTTTGTCCAATATCTTGCTGGTCAATAAAATTTTCTGGATCCTTACCTCTTTTCTTCCCTTCTTTCTCTCCAACCTCTCTTAATTTTCTCTAACACACTTTACCTCTGTTATGCCTTGCAATCTCTGAGTCTATACAGTTTGTTGTCTACAGCCTCTCTTGTCTCCCACAAGGTCTGCCTGCCACTGAGTGATCAGCTTCCTCATGAGGGGAAGAGGAGGGACTGATCTCTTCTCTGTGGTGATCAATGACAGGACCCAAGGGAATGGCCTGGAGCTGTGTCAGGGGAGGTTTAGGCTGGATATCGGGAAAAGGTTCTTTACCCAGAGGGTGGTTGGGCACTGAAAAGGCTCCCCAGGGATGGGATTACCGCCCCAAGCCTGACAGAGTTCAAGGAGCATTTGGACAATGCTCTCAGGCACATGGTGTGACTCTTGGGGTGTCCTGTGCAGGGCCAGGAGTTGCACTTGATGATCCTGTGTGTCCCTTCCAACTTGGGATATTCTGTGATTCTGTGATCACTTTTCTCATGTGTCCCTTTGGCCACATCACTCTGCATCCTCCCTGGGTTCCCTCTGCTCCACCACATGAAACATCAGGCTCTTGCCTGCACCGTTGACACTGCTCAGCTTATTGCACTGTCACTCCTTGATGGGTTTGGAGAAGGCAGCTCCAGGTCCCAGGGCCACACTGCTGCCACAGTTCATGCTGACATCAGCTCACACTGCCCATTGCCAACCCAATGCCAGAGCTCTTCAGCTCACATCAACAGCCTTAGGGCTGTTTTGAAACTGATCTTAATACTCCTTTTGGCTTCAGCTCCTATAGGCATTGCTCGCTATCACAGCCTACAGGCATCACTCCCTGTGATGCCTATAAAAGTATCTGATAGCAGATAAGCTACTGCAGCTCTGAGTCATCAAAACCTCTGGCCAGCTCCACCTCACTGTGTTTGAATCCTCTGTCTGTGGTCCCTTGGCTGAGAATGTAACCTTCCCAGGGCAGGGCAGTCCTTTTGTTGCTATCTTTTCAGCATGGTGAGTGCTACAGCATGATGATGGCACGAGTCCCTTTAGTAATAGTGATGTTAGCAAGAGAAAAAAATACACAGCTCTGTGTTCAAGGGTCACAAAACGATCTTAAATTAGATAGAAACTGGACAGGCACCTCGTTTGGACAGAAAATCAAACTGGGAGAAGAGGAGTAGAACTCCATGCTGGCTTTCAACTGATGCTCCTCATGGGAGGTGAGAACCTGAAGGTCCTGCTCTTCAGGATGAGTCAGGTTTATCTGTTTGCTGGTAAATGCAGAGCTGAATTGGCAGACAGACCCCAGCCTCACACCCTGAAAGGAAAGAACTCTTCAGAGTTTCCCAGAAGCCCATAAAAACCCTTGAGGCTCAGAAGACACCTTGGGGCTGTACATCTGATGAGACAGAGTTGCCCCTTTTAGGAAAGAGGTTGATTCATAGGTCTGGGACAGAGGCAGGATTTCCACCAGTTTCCTGGTGGAAATCATTGATCTGTTCAGCGTGCTAGTGCCTGCTGTCATGCACATCTTGAGACACCTCATGCTGCCTTTTCATTGGATTGGGACCATGCCCATCCTGAGGTAATGCATGTCAGCCTGGAAGTGGGGTGTTTAAATTCATTGTCTGACCTAGCTTTGCCTAGTAGCAGGACTTACCATGCTTATGAAAATATTTTCTTCTGCTGCCCAGGTAATTGCAAGTCTGGGATCAGGAAAGCAACTAACAGCAAAGGTTCAGCTCCAGTTCTTGATTTTCCAGGAGCCTTTTTACATCCAGGAAAATGAAATTTTATGTCTTTGCTTTCCTTTCCGTCACCTTTCCTGAACATGACTAACTCTTTCTGGCAGGGCTGGGTGACCAGTCATCTGCCTGGACCAAACCCAAGCCCACTTACTACATTTCCTGTTCTTCCCCAGCCTGTCCAGCCTGCCTCTGTCTCCCCTAGCTGATATCACCACACCAAGAAGTGTTGACGTATTTCCTTGTCTTGATGCTTCCAGAAGTCATCCCTGAGTAGAAGAATGATAGTCATACAGTGCAGTCTATTTTTAGCCTTTCACAGACTCCTTCTCTGACCTTGGGCAGGCTCACCACCCTTAACCACTCACTGTTTTACTTTGTAATTTTCAGTATGGACATAATCCTACCTTGTCTGCAGAGTATTTGTGGGATGGTGGCACCTGGGAGGTTTTTTGCTTGTAAATTGTAAATAAAAAGGACTCATTCCCTATTGGCATCTAGGATTTTAAAAAATTGTTGGCAACACAGCTGATCACATCTCACTTCTTGGGTGGGAAAATGCTATCTTTTCTTGACTCCAAGGTACTGCTCTGTAATCTCCTTTCCATCTCCACTATTTTGAAAACATTAATTTTTCCCAATCACTGAAGGAATATTGCTTTTACCCAGCAGTAGCCAAGGTATCATAGGCAGCTGTTTATTGGGTGGATGGTTACTCTGCTGTAACTCAGAGGAGCAGCTTCTTTTCCTTTTTTTGCCAGTTCCATAGGTTTGGCCAAAATGTTATGTGGTGGATGCTGATTAGGGGTACGTGATCTGAGGGTCTTCATCCTTCTGCCTGTTGTTAATCTCTTCTGAGAGAGGGTCTCCCAAGATGAGGTGATACTGGAGGGTTTTAAATTCCCCATACAGCACCAGGAGAGATGGGAGGAGAATGCCTTTCCCAAGCATCTAAGCAGCATGTGGCTGGCAGCAATAGTGACGACAGACACCCCAAAAAGGGACAAAGGGGACTCCCAGAAGCTCCAATGTTGCCACCTCTCTTCTTTCTCTCCCTCTCCTTTGGCCAGGCTCACAGCTGGAGAGGACAGCTAATACCTTCTTTGGGTGGCGGAATCTGACTTTGCAGCATCCCCTCTGACAACCTCAGGAACATTTCTGGCTGTGTCAGCCAAAATTCCTGCCGGGGACTGCTGCAATGCAGCACACCACACCCCCGCCGGCGCTGAGCCCCAGCCCGGACAGCCGGTGCCGCTCAGCTCCAGCCCTGCCGCTGCCATAGGCGTTCCTGCTCCTCTTCCCAAGGAGCCCCGATGATTTCAGGTTGCTTGGCATCCTCTCCCGCGGGCAGTTGGCGTCCGCAGCCGCGTGTGTCACAGCAGCCGCGCGCACGTTCCGCTTCCCAGCGCGCTGCCTGCAGAACGCGCTGCCTCCCCGAAGGGATCGGCTGTGGTTTCACATTTCACTTCCCTCGCACGCTACACCCGAATTCCAGACGCTCTCCGGCTTCGCTGCTGCATGGACTCTGAGCGCAGTTCCTTTGCCGTACCCAGGGGAGGCAGACGGGGCTTCCCGCGGCTCCGGGGAGTGGACCATGAAGACGTCGATTGTATTCTTGCTTTGCATCTCAGTTTTCCCAGGCTTTTCCCAGGGCAGAGTTGTTAAAGAGGATGAAACTGGTTTTGCCGAGTGTAACGTGTTCTTCTCTGGACAAGTCCCACCCGAAGGATTTACGGAGCCGTTCCACGTGAAAATCTGTCAGCAGTACAACAAAGAGCCACGCTTTGCAACCCTCTACAGTACTAAGGACAAAATCCCTCTTTATTCAGCTTTTAAGTTTACAAAGCCAGCTCAAAGTGAGGAGGAGAACTGGCTGGTTGAACCGCAGGTAAGGCAGCTTTTCCTTTGCTGAAAAGCAACTCTCCTGGAGAACATTTCCTCCGGGGTGAAGCTGGCGCTAGAATTTTGCAGAGGAGGCAGGAGCTCTGCTTGTTGAACTTCTGTTGGTATGGATTTAACATGAGCAGGACCTTATTTTTGCGCTTGGAACTGAGCAAACAAATAGTTTCTTGTCCCAGGGAGCTTATGGTGAAAACTGAGAGGCTGCTGCTTGAAAGTGCAGTGCCAGGGGAGAGGAAAGCCCTCTCTGACACCAGCGATGTGTTTGTCCTGCCCAGCCGGCTCTTGTGGGCAGGGAGCGCTGCTGCTGGCTTCAACATCGCAGTGTCAAGTTCAGGTTTGTTCTGTTGCCAGTATGATCACAGTGTTGATAGGGGTTCTTTAGCTTCACTGGGCAGAGATAAAGCATCTATTTGTGGTTCACCAAGTTGATGCTGCAGCTTTTCAGCGTGTCCCAGTGTTGCAGACTGTGGTAGGAAAATGAGTTGCTGTGTTGTGGGGCGTGCAGGTTGCAGTCAGGTCAGAAGTATGCAGTATTAAATGAATTTTGCCAGAACCTCAGTGGTTTTTGTCTCCCCTGTCACTTGGCATGTTTTAGCAAGGCCTTCAGGCTGTTCAGTTTAAAGGAAGCCCTTTAAAAACTGGTGGTGCCCTAAGACAACTTTAGCTCTCCTTTTGTCCCCCCCCATGTTTTAGATTTTTCAGCAGTGATAATGACGAATATTGTAGCAACATCAGGCTACCCCATCTGTTGAGCTCAGGAGAGATTATCAGTGTGCAAGGGTGCTTTGTTAGGGCAGGAATGGCTGCAGTGTCAGAGCAGTGTGTCAGGAGTGTGGCCCTCAGCTACTGGATGTTGCCACAATCAAAGCTCACCCCTCTGCCAGGAGAATGCTGTGCTTATTTTTCTCATGTGTGGTGATGAGATACTACGGCCACAAGGCCACAGGCATTGAAGACAGGAGATATTAAGTGGTTATCTTAGCCTGGACTGTCCTCTGGCTCTCAGGCCTGGGTTTTGAGTTGCAGGAGCTTCAAAGGGCCTTTTGATCTGAGCTCCTTCCACTTCACAAGCAAGTTGTGGGAGCTTGCCCTTTTAAAACAGAGGAAACTTTTTGCAGACTCTGTTGTTGCTGAGTTGTGGAAGGGTGGCAAATTTTCAAAGCGCAAAGGGGACTGGCAAGAATCTTTGGTCAGTGCCATGGAGGCAGCAAGGTAAAGCAGCAGAGACAAGATCCTTTGCCATTTGCCTTGGCCAGTGACACCCTTCATCACCTCTAGCCCCCATATCTCCTCCTGCTTCTTGTGGTCCAGCTCTCCCAGCCCACCTAGGCAGGCTCAGGAGCTGTTCCTGCCATGGAGCAGCGGGCAGTGCCCCTACACCCCCACCAGTAACTTCAGTTCCCCTGGACCTCCCTTGAGCTGGCTTCTCTGCCCTTCCTGCTCCATCCCTTTTGACCGCTCATCTTGTCTTGGCTCCTGCCAGCACTCCAGAGTCCCAAACCTTGAGTGTCCTGCCACCAAAACCTTCTGCAGCCTCAGAAATAATAGGGCTGGTGCTACCTGTGTTTGATCTGGCTTCTCCAGAGCAGCCTCACAGGCTGACAATAATGGGTCTACTGAGACCCCACTATAATAATAATAATAATAATAATAATAATAATAATAATAATAATAATAATAATAATAATACCCCACTAATGGGTTTCCTTCCTCCAGAAGTGAAATGCAGATATCTCAGAGGCAGGAGTTAGCAACTCTGCAGTTCCGTGGAGGAACCTCTGACTGAGACAGAAAAGTNAGAAATCAATAATATGAAAAATTCCTGTAACTCAAGGAATGAGTGCATACAGCCCTCTCAGACACTGCCACTTGGAGGAGAGAGTGGGGAAGAGCTTTCACATCCCTTATGTATGTTCTACCAAGGCTAGGTCAGATGGCTGCTGAAGGGACCCCTTAGCAACACCTGCTCTGCAGCACAGCCCAGTGAGCCCATATCACTGATTTTCTGGGTAATTTCCTTGCCAAGACAGGGATGGCTGGGGATGAGCTGGCTCAGCTGCACATGGAGATGCAGACACACAGCAAACGGAAAGAAATCACTATAAAATCAAGAAATCACTATAAAATCACTCTCAGCACTCCAGTGAGGGCCTCAAGGCTGTCATGTGCTTTTTCTTGGGGATAATGATGTAAGTGGTGAGGGCACCATCTCCCTCCTCAGGAATGTCTGCCTGAGAAACAAATGCCAAATGTAGCACAGAGGCAGTAATTGGGTGAGAAGTGTGAGGAATGTCAGTGCCACCCACTGCAGATTGGCAGCTGGAAACAATGAATTAATTCAGCAATTAGTGAAAAATTAGAGAGCAGGAAGGGTAGGCTGATGAGCAGGGTACTGATGGGACTCCCTCAGGCGCAGGTCTGAAAACCTGCTCTGCCACAGATTTCCTAGGGGTTGAGAGCAAGTCACTCAGGTGTCTTTTACCTCATTCCATTTTGGTTGTCTGAAAATCTCTGTGTTTGATTCTTTCTGTAGCTTAGAGAGGGACGGAAAACTCTGGAGTTGCTTTTTCCATTCTAATTTATCAGAGGCTGGATGAATTACCTTGTGTTTTCACTTGATTAATAGCTACCACCAGGCAGACAACCAAGGTGGGATTCTTGCCCAGCTGTAGTGCAGCTACCTCCAAGCTGCTCTTGCAATCTCTCTTGGTAGAGAGTCAAGAGAACAGGCACTTCTAGAGCCACTTGTGAATGTCCTACTGCAGAAACTTCAGTGTAGGATGCAGCGTGCCTCTTCTCTGAGGAATGAATCCAACTAAAGTTGGATCAAACATTTCCACTTCAATCTAAGGTGTAAGGGTGCCTGAGGAAGTAGTGGTGGGAGAGGGAAGCTGAAGTTCAGGGATCCTGCATACCAGGCTGGGGAAGGTGGAGGGCGGCAGTGTCCTGCCTTGTTAAATGACCAAACTCAATGGAAGCTGCCTGCCCTAATAGCTGAGTGTTGCCATACTTCTAATCCCCTTCTGCCTCTGTCCCTTCTGTGAAATTGCACCCTCCACTTAATGACACACATCAATATTGTTATGTGCCAACATCCATACAGGCTGCAGGCACCTAAGCTACTTTTTAAACCTCCATTCTATGGTAAGGAGTTTACCTGTCTGCTTGGATTTTGCCCTGAGCTCTTCCACGTTATTTGGACAAGTGGCTTCATGGCTGACTCCATGAACACAGGTATGTTTTGGGGCCAGAAGCTTTTTGAAGCAGGGAGGAAAGGTATCTTGCAATGCAGATTAGATGCAGTGCTGAGACAGCCTGCCTTTGGGATTGAGCTGAAGGAGGCATGAAAACCTCAGGTACACATTAGTTATGACAAACCATAATAGAAGTTATTATAAGCATAATTAGGTGATGTCAGAGCCTGACACATGAGCAGCACACAGCTGCATTTTTATCATATTCTTTTTTAATTGCACCCAAACAATCTTGATGGTATGTGCAAAGGCCCCTGCAACTGGACAGGTAACCAGGGACATATTTTCTTGATAGGATCCTCAAAGTTTGCATGCAGCAGCTCATAGGGAGAGAGAAATTAAGTTTATTTTGCTTTGTGTAGGTTGGCACTTTCTGCCAGGAGGCAGAGCTGATCTGTCTTAGGTCTGTGTGTTCCTGTAGATTGGCAGCACTCATCATGGGAGTGAGATGGGGTGAGTGTCTCTGAGGGGGTGTAAAACTCCAAAGGGTCATAGCACTGAGGACAGTTCCTGGGCACAGCCTCACATCTATGCTCAATCCCCCTCACCTCTTCCAAGCTATTAAACACACTGGGTGCATCCCTTGTCCCATGGCACACCATCATCTCATCAGAAGGGGAGAATGGCAAGGGAAGGGGGGGGCAGGAGGACACAGTGATTTTGTGGAATGCAAAATGTCTGGCCTCATCAGCCAGCTGTAGCCTGTTGTTTGGGGTGACTGAGCAAGAGGAGCAGAGTAAGGCAGTAAAAGTGCAGAATAACTCTTTTTAAGCAGTGCATTTAGAAAAAGCTGTGACTTGTGTATCAGTACATGGGACTCGCTATGATCCTCCCAGTCCTGATGCAATAAGCACCAGATGATTCAAAAAAAGAGCAAGAAACCTCCTTAGCAGGAGGTGGAGTGATGCAGCCCTCTGCAATGGCCAGGCTTGGCACTGTGACCACGCTTGGTGCAGAGGGAGCCCTGTGCCTTGACTGCAGGGGTTTGGCTGCTGCAGGAGGCCAGCTGGAGCTCAGCTCCCAGGTGAGGGTGATGGACAGGTGCTGACACTGGCCCTTTCACCCTGACTCTCAGCACAGGCTTGTGCAGAACTGTGAGGAGGCCATGTGCCACTAAGAGGGTGCAAACTCTGTGTAAGGTTGCAAGGTCATAATTGGGTATCTGTCCAAGTGCCCTGCAGGGTGGTCAAGAGACAAAGGTGGATGACCTGGCAATGATTCAAGGTAGACTATGAACTGTCTGCCATAGATGTCTCCAAAGTGCATATTATATAGTGCAGTAAACAATTTATGGGCCAGGGGCAAAGGCAGAAGGTTTAATTGGGCCAGCGCAGTGCGGGGACCTGAGGGCCACACCCTCTGAAACAGAGGCTACAGAAGGCAGTGACTGCCAGAGATCATCTGCCACCCCTCAACTTCTACCAACATGTTCACCCTCTAATTTGAGGAACAAAATGACAATTTGGCACAGCCCTCTGGAGCGGCTGCAGGCAGTGCCAATAGGAATGACTATGGATCAGACAGAGCTGTGGCCACCTGAGAACGACCTGAGCACACCCTGACATTTCGTGCTTCTCCTCCCACTGCCCTTTACCGCCTCCGCCTGCCCCTTCCCTCGCCCGTGGCTCCAGGACAAGTTCCCACTGCACTAATTGCTACCTCTGGCTCCACTGCAAGGGAACCACAAGCAGGTAGCACAGATTCCATCGAGGACCTTTGGTGATGGCACCCTCACCCATGTTATGCCAGGAGCTGTGTGGTCATTAAGGATGAGGTTCAGACTACTAATGACATGAGGATCAGGTTACTGATGACCAGCCCTGCAACAGCCCTAGGAGCTCACTCCTGTGACTCCTGTTCAAGGTGGGGTGATTCATGTCACCTGACATGATGTCTGGCTTCATTCTTGCTTCTTACACAATAAGCAGTGAGAGGTTAATGCCTTCTCTAGACATCTTATACACCATGGCTTGGTTTTTTTTTTTTTGTTTTTTTTTTTTTTTTTCTCCTTTCCCCATGACTTGGATTTGATAGTTCAGAGGGGCTTAAGTTAAACAATGGTTAAGTTCTTTAATGAACTGCAGGTACCACCACAGCAGGAGGTAGAAACATGACCCTAAATCTAGCCATCTATTAAAAATCTCTTCTAGGACAAATTACAAGTCAGAGGCTTGGTATATGGTGCCTGGTGAGATTTTGAAGTGTGTGCTGTGCTGTGTACCTGACTGGAGAGCTGCAAATGTCCTTTGGAGCCTAAACCAATGTGTTTGGCAGAGAAGCTAAGTAGAGAAGACACTCCTCTGAAGCACTTCAAGGAAAGTAATGAGAGGGTGCAGGATATAATCCAAGGCATGGCATGTACTAGTAGTCCTAATGAAAAGTATATGTCAGGGCTCATTTTGCACATTGTTTTCTAGGAGGGTGAGTTGTGTGCAGTAACTCTTCTCTCTACTCTTTCAGATAGATGATCCAGAAAGTGACTTGCTTGAAATGGTGCATGAAGCCGATATTGGTGGCACCGTGGCCAGCCTTGGTGCAAATCAAGCCCTGACCTCAGACTACGTGGGCTCTGGCTATGAGAGAGGCCTTCTCAATCCCAGTTTGCTTAATGAGGAGGATTTCCAGGTGGCCACTTACACACTGACGAACGCTGTCCCTCTGAGCCCAGCTCTGAGCAAAAGCTGGCACAGAGACATTGGGAAGGTAGTGGAGCAAGCTCTGATCCCTCACTGTTCCAAGATGGATCATCTATATCTCCTTGCAGGTGCAATTCCTTCCAGTGTCCAAGTTAAAGGCAAGGTGTCAGTGCCAGAGAGCCTCTGGCTGGCAGCCTGCTGTGATGCTCCAGAGGGATGGTCCCTGGGACTAGTGAAAAAAATGAATGATGAAAACAGCTTGGCAGACCTCACGGTGAGAGAGCTGGAGAAGCAGCTTCTACCTGGAGTTCACTTGTTCAAGGGCAACTGTGGGAAAGACAAACAAAGCCAGGAGAAAAGAGAAGCAGTGTTGCAAGTTGTCAGTCAGATCCGCTCTGGAGAGCAAGTAGGAACAAGTAACAACCAGGAGACCAAAGAGAGTGGCTGGGTGAGAAAGGTGGCTGGCATCATTGCTACCCCTTTCATCAAACTTCTGGAACTCCTCATCTACATCTTTGTGGAACTGGTGAAATTTGTGTTTTATTTTCTGTGGCTTGTTGTAAAGCGTGTCGTTGGTACAATTCTGGGTGGAGTCTACAGCCTGTGGAATGGGATGGTGTCCTACCTTAAAGCCATCAGCATGGTGCTCATCAGCATCCCCTATGATGTTGGGAGGGTCATCGTCAACATCTTCCTGGGCTTCCTGCACATTGTTCAAGATGTGGTGTCCGTCACCTACAGGATCCTGAGCATCCCCGTGGCCTTCGTCCTTCACCTTGCTGCTTTCCCTTACCACTCCATCTGTGCCATTCCCTCTGTCCTTAAGGACATGGCCACCGGGATCTGGGGCACCTTCTCGCTGGTCATGGACGCCACGGCCGCGGTTCTGCATGGCTTCTATTACCTGGCTGGGCTCATCCTCAAACGGTTTGTCCCTAAAGGCTCTTCTGACGACTGACAGGAACAGAAACCAAGGCTGCAAATACATGGAATAAAGGAGGAGTGGGGCAATGCTTTCAGATACGTGGCCAAGTGCTGTTAATTTCATTCTGGTATTTATTGTAGTGACATTAATAACAATGAACTGACTGGGGAATAACGAGGAGGGCCAAGGCAACGTCGCTGGCGGCCGCCACCGCTGTAACTAGAGTTCTGTCTGTTGTAAAATGCTCGGGTTTTGTCGGTGCAGGTCACAAAGTTTCTGTGATTTGCAGGTGTCAAGATGCTTCCTCTGGGAACTGCACTCTAAATGTGGTATGAGGTAATTTCTTTCTGGCTATGATGACTCTGAGACTTACGCAGTGGCAGTGAGCTCTGCAGAAGCCCAGCCCTTCCAAGGAGCAGCTGGTGGTGGTTAGGGGAGGACATGAGTTACAGAGGGTTACTGGGACTTGATGAAAGGAGAGGGAGGCAAGAGTGCAAAGGGGTGGGAAACAGCAGGGAGCAGGGTGGGATGGGGGCAAGGTCCTGCTACTGGCTGCATTTCTGGTGTCCCACTGGTGGAGGGGATGCAGCAGGGTATATCTCATAGTCTTCAGGCCTTTCCAGACATCTGAAATTGCATGGATCATGCTGCAAAGAAAGACCCACTGCCCATTTTTTTTGCATGGTGGGAAAGCATTTTTCCTCAGCCATACCAAGGTCATCTTCCCCCAACCCTTCCTTGCTGTCTGGTGACCACTGAAGGTCTGAGCCCTGAATCTTCAAGATGTGGTTTTTCTCTGAAGGTCTAAATTCACAAATATCTTAGCCCTAAAGCTCTCGTGTTTGCTCCAATGCCCAGCAGATCTGGGAGCCATGCTTTTGGATTAAAATCTGTTGCAAACTGCCTTGTCTCCCTTGAGAGCTGACTGCTCCTGAAGCATACAGGGGACTATGGACTATCAGGTGGGAGGAGAGGCAGGAGGGATCCCGGGCTGCAGCGCTTGTTTTGCTGTGTGAAGACCCACACACAAAGAGACACCTTAATGACAGAGGCAGAACCAACTATTCTTTTGCACTGCACATCCTCTCTGCTCACTCTTCACCCCTTCTTCCCTCTGCCAGCATGAGCCATGTCCCCCAACATCTGTGAAATTGGAGCTGGGACATGTGTCAGGGCTTTGCAGGGGACCAGCCAGTGTTTTCAGCCAGATGAGGGGCACAGAGACATCTGCCACTGCTGCAGAAGAGCACAGGAGTGCTGCCCTTCCCTGGGGCTTGGCTCAGCAAGGCACTTTGGATCTCTTGGTGCAGTTGCCTGCAGGAGAGAGGCTTCCTGTCTCAGCAGCATTTACTTTGGCTGGACTCCACAAGGCATTTGGGAGTCCTACATACATGGTTCCTTCCTTTCACACCCATCTGTGTCTCTCCCTCCAGCACCAGCGTGGTGTGGACCCCTGATCGAGTCCCAGGAGTGAGCAAGCTGGTGCTGCCATCTCAGTAGTGCTGTGTTGGTGGTGGCCTGTCCTGGGTTGAAGAGAGCTCAGTTACTACCATGGCAGCTTTGCCTCTCTGCATCGTGCAGCCTGCAGCAAGGCTGAGCTGGCAGGGATGGATTCAGAGGGAGGAGGAGGTTTGGCTGCTTCATGATGGGACAGAGTTGTTTCTTTAGCTCAGGGGCTGTGTTCAATGCAACCAGATGTGTGTGCACATCCCAGCCCAGCACTCCCTGTCCAGCAGTGTTGCAAATGGCAAAGCTGGGGATGCCAACAGTGGTGACAAAGTGGGGAAGCAGTGGCATGAGTGGGAAGAGAGGATGACTCTTTGTCTTGCCCTTCATGGGACACCACTGGTTTATGGAGAAAGAGAGGCTGTCTGCAAGCAGAACTGGCTTTGTTCAAAAGGAAAGGCAGCTTTTGTGTGCCAGTTTGGGTTGTAGTTGGGCAAAGTCAGTGGCATTTTGCTATAGGAATGTTGGGTGCAAGGGGCAAGGACACTGCTCCTAACAGGCAGAGAGCAGCCAAGGGATGCTCTCCAAACTGAACTCTGCATGTCTGCCCACTCAAACATGCCTGGTCTGCTGTCAAGACAGATGTGGAGCTGATTTTCCACTCCTTCATGAGACCCTGTCTTAGTCCTGGTACTCCTCAAGGGCTAATGGCAGCTGTCAAGGCAGGAAAGAAGCCAGCTCAAGCCCCAGGGGACACTAGGCTGGGGTGACAGTGGCCCCAGCCTGGGGGCCCCAGGATCCCCAGCAGCCTCTGAAGGCACCTGTGATGGTGGCAGCTCTCAAGTGCAGCCCAAGCACTGGGGAGAAGGGGTAGCTGCCCCCCACAGCTGTCTCACACCTTCTGTGTGACCTTGTCTCTGACCCATCTGAGCTTGTGGCCCTGCACAGCAGCCAGCCATGCATTTCCTGGGGCTCTGCAGCCAGAGCAGCTTCCCCACACCTGAACCCAGCAGCCCCTGCATCCCAGCTCCACCAGTGTGGCCAGTGCAGCTCTGCAGTCACAGGGACATGGGAGGTCATGTGCTGATAAGCAGCAAAGCTGAGGCACCTCAGGAGGCCTGCACTGCCAATTTGCCAGCACCATTGCTACCCCAGCTAGCTCAGGCCAGCCTGTCTCTGCTGCAGCCATGACTTCTGGCTGCAGGTGGACAGTCCTTGGGATCCAAGGCGCTGCAGCTCTATAGGGTTTGGGCAGATGTGCAACAGTATTATTAAAATTGTCCTAACATGCTCAGATTTCAAATGCTAAGAACAGTAACTGGCATGGGGCATTTCTCTTCTGTGCTGCATGTCTGAGCAGGCAGTGGGAAATCTGCCTTGAACATCGAGCAATTATCACAGAGCAACCAACATCCTGCATAAAAACACTGTTTGAGATTCTTCTTATCTAGGCATGATTTATGGCTCCTGAGCTTTACTCTATCCTTGGAAACGTATGGCTTCAACAAAATAAAATGACTTTTCCTAAGAGGGGCTGGTATCACTTTCTGTCACAGTTGCAAATGAGATAACAACCTAGGGTGTCCTGACTAATCAAGAAAACAGCAGCAGCACACTTTTTCCTTGTAACAGCTTGACATCTGATATTAATGGCTCTTTTGTGCTTTTTAAACACCTTTCCTCTCTCAAAGCACTCTAAGAGTCAATTAATTAAGCTGCAGAATAAGCTGGTAAAAGCTGAGGTGTTGCTGGCAGTGAATATGACTGTGTGTGTGCCAGGAGAGGGGACTGCTTTGTTCTTGTGAGATGCAGTGGGATGCACCAGGAGTGCTGCATGATAGCCAGTTTTCATGCAGAAATCACAGCACAGCAGCACAGTTCTTCACAGCTCACAGGGAGAAACTCCCTCTTGTGCAGTGCTGGTGCCTGGACTGGCTTAGTCACAACTTCCTTACCTTCCCTTACAGGGGTTATTATATTCCACTGAAGGTATGGAGGTCTGAGATGAGTAAAGCAGATATTGGCACCTTCATTTTGCAAGTACCTCTGTTTGGGCAGATGAACCCCTGCAGCTGAGTCTGCAGGAACTGGTGAAGCATTGCTACAGGTTGCCTGGAGAAGCTGTGGATGCCCCATCACTGGAAATGGTCAAGGTCAAGCTGGCAGGTTGGACGGGGCTTTGATCAACGTGGTCAAGTGGAAGGTGTCCCTGCCTTAACCAGATCACCCCAAGCTTTGGCACAGGGGTCTCTGCACCTTGAGGTGACCCCTGCATCCACCCTGGGGCTGGGCCCCCATAATGGCAGAGGGACTCAGTAGCCCTGCAGGACAGCCCCTCAGTCTCAGGCCCTCTGGGTCACACCTCTGCTACCACTGCACATTGTGAAGCTGCTCACCTTGCCTGGAACTCCATCAGCACCTCTGCCCCTCCCTCTGGCCAGGGAGCTGCCCCTGTTCAGCAGGAACTGAGCCATGCTTGCTCACAGGTTATCTCTCCAGCATAGTCAGTGCCAGAAAATGGAAAAAGTGTTGGATAATAAATACCAGTGTAACTCGTTTGGCCAGGAGGGATTGTCTGGGAGCAAGGAGTGTGAGGTGTGTCCAGGGTGTGTGTGTGTGTATTAGTGAGGTTGCAATACTGTGGGTTTGGCATGGGGTGATTTCTCTTTGCTGCACAGACTCCTTGGACTTACTTTGGTGGATCTCACACTGGGTAACATCTGCTATTGATTTCCACACAACTGGTGTTTCCAGCCAAGCAGAAACACCTAAAGACTTTCCAGTGGTGTTAGTGTTACAGCTGGTTGGAAAATCTCCAAGGAATGATATTTTGTCAGAATGGGATGATTTATCATACAGGGTTCTTTTCTTGGCAATTCACCATTTTTAGTGGAAAACAGATTTCAAGGCCAGGACAGGAAACATCCAGGAGCAGCCCAGGGTCTGGATTAGCAGTTGGGATGTTGACATTCAGCACCCACTCCTGCCTAACAGCACGTTTGGCATGTGGACGTGGCTCTTTCTGTCTCAGAGGCATATCCTTCAGCCATGGCCCATTTTAGCATATGTGTGATTTTGTTCCATTTGTAATGGTGAAAAACCGTGTCTCCTTTCCAAAAATACTGAAATTGTGACAGTATTCCTGGGAGGTAGAAGCCATTTTCTACGAAGCCCAACAGCAAAGTTGCCTGCAAGACTGAAACAGAGGCTTCAAATTCTTCTGCACTATCATCTTTATTGATAAGTTGATGTTTTAATCTAATTTAACATGGTGAAGAATGGACATCTGGAGCAGATGTCACTGTGTGACTTTTCCAAATCCCCAATACCTGCTGGTAGAAGATGGTTATGGACCAATGCCAGGAGCTGCAGCAGGTGGGCAGGACTGTGCTGGTGGGCAGGGGAGGATATGTGGGAGAAGAACATCAGACTAAATAAAAGGAAGAAATTCCCTTTTAAATGAAGGTAATTACAATGAGTAAAACCCTGGTACAGGTTGTCCAGAGAGATAGTAGGTGCCCCAGCCCTGGAACCATTCAGGGTTGGGCTGGATGGGACTCTGAGCATCCTGATCTGGCTGAAGATGTCCCAGGTTGAACTATGTGGCCTTTAAAGGTCCCTTCCAACCCAAACATTCTATGATTCTGTGAAACCAAATGGCCAGTAGCTAAACAGGGAGCAGTAAGGGCTGAGAAATGGTCTCTGCTAGATCCTGACACCGACCAGCTGCTGATGTGACTGAAGCAGCTCCAGAGGGATGATACAATAGACTCATGGAGACCTGACTTTCTGGATTTATGCCATCTAAATGTAGCCATTCAAAATTTCTTCTCTGCAGGCACAGGGGTCCCTGTGTTCAATATAAATATGGTTTCCACCTGGGCACCTCAGCTGGGTGCCTGAAGCTGGGACCAACGAAGGAGCTTGGCTGCGGGTGGTGGCAGATGGGGCTTGTCCCATCACCCTTGAAGGCCTTTGGGGTGTCCATTGAGATGGTTCACCCTGATGGTACAGGTGGGATGGCCTTTCCCACAGCCCCTTGGAAGGCTCTTTGGTCACTAAATCCTTCCATGCAGGTAGGACTAATATCAGGGTCTGACGCCTCCTGAGTGCTGCTGGACACGACCTGCAGTGCTCACAGCCACGTTTGGGTGGTGTGGTGGGGGTTGTGTGGCCCTGTTGAAACTGATGGGATTAACCACAGTGTGCACCTCAACCACACAGCTTGCCTGACCTGTGTGGGATGGATCCAGCTCCCAAAGAACTTGGCCCAATTTTTTTGAGTTCATGGAAAGCATGTGCATTTGTGGGGTGGGTGAGTTCATCCCTCACCCTCAGGCATCTGTAGGAGGTACACCTTTGCACTGGAGGTGACAGCCTGCCCTTGAAAACACCACTACACCCTGCAAAAATGAGATAAGTGCCTGATGTAGGGCAAGGGGCTGCCTTCCCAAGGATCTGTGGGGGCACAGAGCCCATGGCTGCAGAAGAGGCTTGAATGGTAGCAGTGGCTGTCCTGGTGTCAGAGGGGTGCAAATCTGAGACTCATCACCACAGCAATTGAGGATGGCTACTCAGACAGAATCATTAAGGTTGGAAGAGACCTCTAAGATCATTGAGTCCTGCCATTGACACAGCACTACCAAATGCATCACTAAACTGTGTCCCCAGGTGCCACATCCATGTGTTCCTTGAACTCTTCCAAGGGACCACAATTCACCAGTTCTCTAAGCAGTCTGCTCCAATGCCTGACCATCCTTTCAGTAAACAAATTTTTCTTTATCTTCAAACTAAACCTCCCCTGGTGCAACCTGGGGCCATTTCCTCTTGTCCTGTCACTTGCCACCTGGGAGAAGAGACTGACCGCTTCTGGCTACAATCAACTTTTACATGTGACCGAGGACAAATGAACAGGCTCTCAGGCTCCAGTGGTCAAGGATAATTTTGTCCATTCCCAGGTCCTGTAATGCTTCAGATCATGCCCCCATTCCCAGCCCAAGGGAGGTTTGGTGGTGTAGGATCTATCTGGGAGCCTGGTCCCTGTTCTTTATTTCTCTCTGGAGCTTATTCAAAATCTCCTTCTTTCTCCATCCCCCATTTCCAGCTGTGAACAGATGCAGGTGTTCAACACTGAGCACATTCCTGTAACTGTCCTGCTGGCACTGCTGGGGCTCCTGTGGACACAGCACTGAGGTTTTGGACCTCTGTGGTTGTGGGGATTTGCACTCAGATCTACTAATTAGAGCCGGTAATGATGCCTCCAACAGAACTGCTCCTGTTCCTGTTTTCCACAAAAAAAAAAAAAAATATAAAA
>VZRH01001926.1:117840-154426 GCA_013397555.1 Urocynchramus pylzowi | reverse complement strand
AAAAAAAAAAAAAAAAAAGTTGTTTTGTTTTTCCATCAGGAAAAAAAAAAAAAAAAAAGAAAGAAAAAGCCTAGGGGTTAGCTTAAATCTAATACCGTGTTTTCAGCCGATGTTTTCAGTACCACTGCGCTGTATTGCATATGTGAGCTGAACGCTGCATCCCAACTGAATTTCCACCCTGTGGAGGGTGGAGGCGGATCAGAGTCCCCTAGGAGATGATTCAGGGCAGATGTCACCCTCTGGTGGAGTCTCTGCCTCTCTCCATGCAGTGCGGAGGGAGGCAAGAGAGATTAGCTAGGTGATTTTGCAAGGCAAATCAAACGCCTGTGTTCGGGCAGCATCACCTCCCCGGCCCTGCCCTTCTGGTGCTTTCAGAGAGCTGGGACATAAACCAGCGTGGCAGAGGTGGTGTGGCCTGAAGCTAAGCCCTCCTCCACGGGGCTGCACATTGTGGCAACAAACTGCTGGGGAACTCCTTCCTGAGCAAGTCAACACTGAATGCTGCAGGTCAGCACTGCTAAAACACTTCTGTTTTGACTGTAATCACATTTTGTTGCATTTGCTGTATCCAGTCTTTTGGCTATGTTTTATTGCCTGGATATACTGATACTCTGAACACCAGCCCCAGGCAGGAGAAGGAGGAGAAGGAGAGCTTCCCTTCTGCAAAAGCACCTTCCTGCAGGTCAGAAAGGTTCCAGTTTTGCTCCAAGGGCCTTAGAAAAGCCTGAGGGGAGAAAACACACATGGAAGATGAGGAGGGTTTTAATTTAGCAGGAAATACAAATGCAGTGATCATCTTCCTTATATATTGAAAAGTTTACAATAAAACAGTGATATTTACATGAGCTCATTGGCACGATGAATAATGTTATTTCAAATTTACGTAATTCTAGCTTGGGTTTGTAGAGCCTCTGGTCCTCTGCTCAGGTGCCTCACCAGATAATTCCATCGTGATCCAATTAAAGGTTTTTGGGGGTAGTTTCCATGGCTCTGTGCAGGGATCTGGGGCTGATCACCATTTCTGCCCACGCTATGGCACGAGGAGCCTGAGGTGACACTGGGAAGAAGCAAAGGAGACCCCAGCAGAGGTGGAAATCCAGCCCTACAGCTGTGGGCTTGCTTGGGCCATGAGAGGGCAGCCGGTCTCTGCTGGCAGTGGCACACCACTCTGCTGGCCACCCTGGCCTGCTCATGGCTTCTTGGCTCCAGCCAGGAGGCTGGGCGTGCCCACACTCCCAGCTGATGGCCATGGGGCACACCAGGGCACCCCCCTGCTCCATGAGGAAGGGAGGAACCTGGTGAGGCCTGGGGTCAGCCCAGCCAGGCGTCTCCCCAGGGATGTGCTGCCCATGCAGGGCTGCCTACCCTGATCTCAGCCATGTCCCCTTGCCAGGTCCCAGGGACATCCCACAGCTGTCACCTTTGGGCACACGAGCTCCCTGTGACATGGTCCCGGCTCTGCCACCACCCTTCGGTCTCCAGTGCAGGCGCAGGGGGCAGGGGACAGGGGACAGATGGCAGCAGAGTGGTAGCCCAGGAGGATGGGCAAAGAGGTCTTGGGGAATCACCAACACACAAATGTTTTTGGCTCTGAATTTCCTGTGGCAAACCAGCTGGAGAGGTGAGGATGGGGGGCAGGGGAGCAGGGACCAAAATCAGGGCAGGGCTCACTTGAGGGTGGCACTGTCCTGCCCTGCTGATCACCCATGCTCTGGGACTTCTAGGAGCTAAAGCAGGAATTCCACAGCAGCCCTTGGTTTTGAGGAATACTGCAAGATTTTATCTTTTTCACAGTGGTGCTGGTGACATGATCACCTTCCCAGTCCTGAGGTGCTCTGGCAACTGGAGGTGACAGCCACACCACCTGTACTAAGGGACCTAAGACAACAGGTATTTTCAGAGTTTTGGAACTCCCACTGAAAGCAAATAAATAAGCACTTTATATATGTGCAGATATTTATATACATACACACATTTATTTTACTGTGATCTGTGCATCCTGCAGCTGGAGGCAAAGTTACACCCATAACATGCCAGGTCTGCAGCTTGTGTTAACTAGTTTAGTCTTTCTGAGGGGAAATGATCATCTCCCCTGGACAAACTTCCCTGGTGGTCCCTCAGCACTAAGTCACCCTTCTCTGGGGACGGATGGGGCAGGGCCTGGGGACTTGGGGGCAATTTGACTGCTAGGTAAGCTTGGCACTGCCCTGAGCCAGCACCCTCAGCACACATTTCCTCTCACCTTCGCATGCCCTTCCTGTTTTTATGGCTCTCACCCACTTCTGCTCTGGGGTTTGCCCAGGTCTCCCAGGAAGACGGATTAAACGATCTCTCTATTGAATGATACATAAATTAAAACCCACTACAAAGGTGTGGAGAGGAAGGACACTTTGAGGACTGAATTTGTCCCAAAACACAGGATGTTCTGCTCTAGAGATGTGTTCCCCAGCATGTGGCAAATGATGGCTCAAACAGGAGTCAGGTTTTATCCATTTTATTTAACCAATGAAATTCCTACTGATAACAATGAAAGTAATTTCAGCAAGTATAAATGCGATACAGTTTTAAACAAACCCCATTGTTCCGTACCTATAAATAGATTTTTCAAAACCTCATAAAAAGTGCAGATTTATGAATTGCTGTTAAAATGTTAATACATGATTCCTTTGTTTAAAAATGCGTTTTTGTCTCTTAACTCACAAAAAAAGAAAGTTCCTTCTGCATCTGTTCAGATAAATTCAAGTCGGGTAACTTAAAAACTAACAAAAGTCACACACAAAAAATTCCATCCCACTAGGTCAGTCTGTCCTTTCAAAAAAAAGAAAAAAAAAAACAACAACAAACCCAACCAGCAACAACAGGAAAGAAATGATAAAAGCTGCTGTGGGAGCCCACAGTGAGCTCCTAGCAGCTGCCTCACCTTGCAGGCAAACCTCCCCTGAAAGCACGGAGCCTGTGGCCTATCTCTGGGGCTCAGGACAGGTGGTGACCTGGGAGACAGGACAGGGGATGTGCCACCTGCCCACAGGATGCTGTAGGGACCCACAGAGTTACCACCCTTCCTCACTTCTGGTGGCGGGAGGGAGCTACAGTATCAGAGCTTTGTCCTCAACGCTCCGTCCCAAAACGCTCACGTGGCCGTAGCACAGGGAGGCAAGAGGCTGACAGCTGCTGGGCTGGGAACAACCTACCCCTGTCCAGAGGGTCAGAGGGGGGAGATGCAATGAAATGCCCCTCTCTGGGCACGGCACTGCCCTGCCTGCTGCCCCAGCCAAGGGGGCTCAGACCCACAGCTGCCAACAGGGAGCCAATGCTGCTTCCTACCCCGATGTGCCAGGCTCTGCAGTCAGCAAATCAAGGGCTAATTTCTGCACTCGAGAGAGGCTTGGAAGATTTTTGGCTGCAGAAGTGCTGTGACCATGTTTGTGGTCCAGCAGCTGGTCTGTCCATCCCTCTCATGCCAGCGAGCTCGTGCTTGCCCCTGCGCTGGTGAGCAGAGTGTGGGAGGCAGCCTGCAGCAGGCTTAGGGGCACAGGGGGCTGGAACTGGCACCAGGCCCCAGCCTTGGCCACGTCTGGGTCTAGCTGTGGTCCCAGGCAGGGTGGCCGTGTGGCCCGGACCGTGCTTTGTGCAGAGAGGGGCTCGGCTGCCCCACAGTCGAGAGAGGTCGGCTGGTGCTTCTCCCTGTATCTACAGTGGTATTTTATCTACAGCAGGGTCTGTTTAGCAAGAGCAGTTTAAAGTGGCTATGTTTATCAAGTTTGCTACTTTATGAATTAAAAAAACAAAACAACAAAACAAAACAAAAAACCAAACCCCAACAACTATAAATACGATGACTCTCACACACCAGACACTTGCAGCCTGCGTGACTCATAATAAACCGCATCAATATTCTGTTAAAAAGCTTATTCTACTTAGAACTATACATAGTACAAGAGACCGGAAAGTGGCAGTCGTGTACAGGCACGCTACCTGCCCCAGGGTGGCCCACAGTCAGGTGCTTCCTAAAAAATCAAGGAGTTACAGTAACATGGCACAGGACTGCAAAGCCGATCACAGCTTCTGCTTACACTGCATACGAAGTACCAAGGGGAACACAAAAAAGAACTGGTGTTAATACTGATGGATTAAAGAGTAACTATAAAGATCAAAACAGACGTTCACAGCATGCTACATATATTGCTCACAAACTTTCCTTTTTTTTTTTTAAAAAAAAAAAAGGCTAATACAAAACAAGGAGTTGGCAGTCTGATTTTCAGTTATGTTGGATAGAAAGATAAAGCATATACATTCATCGTGTGGCTTTCCAGCAAAAGGAGAAAAGGGTAAAACCGAGAGATTTCAAGTTTGCAAAATTCCTATTTTTTTAAGCTACAGTTCATATCCAGTTCTGGTCACAGTCGTGAAAAGACCTCTGACTGCACTGCCTAGCAGAGTCCAAGGGTTGTAGCCTATATATTATTATTTTCCCCCTAAAAGTGGCCACATCACCCACCACCATGAGCAGGCTGCTCCTGCAGCCACCTGGGCACATGGCAGCTGGGCTGGAGGGAAGAGGTTTGGGTCTGGTGGCACGACATGAGCATGAAGTGAGGAATGAGACACAGTTTTGGACTGTAGGTGTTTGGAGCTGCTGCTGTTGCTGCCCCCCAGACTCTTCAGCTGGAGACACAATGCTTAGTGATTGACCCATTTTCCCTCAAAACTCCCTTCAAAGGGTGGATGGGGAGAAAATGCAATTCAACAGCAGCAAGTTTTTCTTGGGCAGAATGGCTTCCTTCCCCTGCTCCATCTCGGGAGTAAGGAAAGGGTCCCAGCTCTGTTCCCAAAAAAGCCCTCTGGACACCTTGGAAGGAGGCATCCTCCATCACCTCTATGCACAGGCACACAAAAGAACCTCTCAGACACATCAGTGAAGCTTTTTCAGCTGACCAACACCTCAAATCCTCCCGCGCTGGCCGTGTCCCCTCGGGAGCGCCTGCAGTCCGTGCCTCCCGATGCCGACAGCAGGGCTTGCTCCCCACAGTTACTGTAACAATTGGCATCTCCAGTACCTCTAACTACTGTCAGGAACAAGGCTTCTATTTTCCACAAGCCTTGATGATACCCAGTACCCTAAGAACACCCAACTCTTGTCTCCAGCAGCTACTCCACAACGTGCATTTGGATTTTTTCCCATAGCTAAATGAAAAACCCAAATCCACCAGTTCCAGAGGCTGGATGCAGTCTGCCTGGCTGCAAGGCACCTGAGGGACTGCCAACCTGATGGCCCTGTAAGCCTGCCTGGCAGAAGGGGACCTCAAATTCCCTGTTACATGTCCCTCTGAGAAACCTGCACAGCTGATAGCTCAAGCATGGGGCGTTTCACCAAAGAAAGCATTTCCTTAGAGGATCCACTGCATTTTTACTGTAACTCCAGAGATAGGCTTTGGCAGACTACTAAGCAAATACTGAGTTTCATCCTTTTGAACCACATTTAGCATTTTCCTGTCCAGAAATAATCTACAACGGCAATTAAGTGTTTCTAAATGTGAGAAAAAGCCTCTGCACTTACCAACAGGCAGTGACAGAGGAACCTTGTTTTCAAGGTTAAGGCTGGGAGGTTGTCCCTGCAGCTGGGAGGCTGCTTGGGGTTAGGAACTGGGAAGACAGGAAGCACTTGATGCAGGACAGGGGTGGTGGCAGGTTGGAAAATGAAAGTTTTTCCCCTGATGAGCAGCAAAGGATTAAATATCTGCAAGAGAGACCTGATGCAGATTGGGGGAGCAGCAGCACGACCACCTGCCAGGAAATGTGCTCTAAGGAATAAATTAACACTGATCAAGATGCTCCTGAAGTTTCCTCATACTACTGTGCTCTCTCCATCTCTCATACCTGTAATCTATGTAGTAGGTATGAAATACTATATTCATTTCCATTTGGAGATAAAATGTTTCACTTACAATTCCCAAATGTAGGAAAGCTGGTGGATGCATCTTTTCAGACAAACATAGCGCTGGGGGACATGAGGAACAGTAAACCTGAAGTTCAGGTAATGAAAACTGACATTTTGTCCAGGTCTTGGAATGACTGCTAACAGCAACTAACTCTTACAGCTTTATAGTCAGATCCGCTCTGGCAAAGTTCATTTACAATGAATCCACTCCCTCTTCCTTTGTTTTGTGCAACATCACCCCTTATTTATGGGAGTAGGATCCAAACATCTACAGAAAGTAAGTGAAAGAACATCACTTGAGATCAAAAAGATTTGGGGTATTTCTTTTGATCCAAAAATTTTTAGTTCAGGCACGTGCTATCCACTTACCAACACCAATGAATGTTTTCTGCAAGTAGTGGTTAAACAACTCAGCTCTTCAGAAAGGAAGTACAAATTCAGGATCATGAGCCTGAAATGCATGCCTATGTTCATGGAAAACACACATGCATGAGAAACATTGAGAACCTGTTGTGCAAGAGCAGGGGCTTACAGTTTAACTGCTTTAGGAGAGATTTCTTTAAGTCTACCTTAAGTCCTCAAAACAACTCATTTCATTAACAATCACTGTGAATCACATGCATCTGGTACATATTATTCCTTTAGTCTCTATGGAAATTAATTTTATTCTATTTTATTCAGGTGACTCAGTTTCTTTAAAAATCTGTCTCAAACATTCAAGTGGGCATTTTCTAGGATTTTGCTGAGTGCCTGTGTGCTTAAATCCCCGTTGAAATTTAGGCAGCTAGCTGCTTTTTTCAAATTCCATGAAAATATCAGTAGCACTACAAACAAAAATACACTTGAAGAATCTGGTGCTTTGACTTTCTGCACTCAAGTAATAGAGCAACAAAATGTTTTCCTTTTTGTTCTCTTCTGATCTGTTCTAAATTTTTACTTACATTTGTAATTGCTTACAAACACTGATTTTCCTGTCCTTAAAGCTTTTTTTTTTAATATACAGAAGAGCTGATAGTGGCAATTCTTTAACTCTTACAGCTGAAGTACATCCTTTTCAAGGATCAAGGGCAAGGGAGGGGATTGTCCCGCTCTGCTCCGCGCTGGGGCAGCCTCACCTCAAGTCCTGTGTGCTGCTTTGGGTGCCACAATATAAGAAAGATATGAGACTATCAGAGAGCATCCAAAGGGTGGTGAGGGGCCTTGAGGGGAAGCCACATGAGGAGTGGCTGAGGTCACTCTGTTCAGCCTGCAGGGGACTGAGGGGAGACACCATTGCAGTTACAACTTCTCTGTGAGGGGAAGAGGAAGGGCAGACACCGATCTCTTTGGTGACCAGTGAAGGACTGGAGAGAATGGCCTGAACTTGTGTCAGGGGAGGTTCAGGTTGGATATCAGGAAAAGTTTCTTCTCCCAGAGGGTGGTTGGGCACTGGAACAGGCTCCCCAGGGAAGCCTGAGAGAATTCAAGAAGTGTTTGAACAATGCTCTCGAGCATACGGTGTGACTCTTGGGCCTGTCCTGTGCAGGGTCAGGAGCTGGGCCTCTTGTGGGCCTCTTCCATCTCAGCAGATTTTATGATTCTGTGATTTTCATTTCAATGAAGGCTTTAGGACAAAGGATATATGTTTCAATTCAGCCTTGATGAAAATAAATCCATCTACAGCTCACCAAAATTCTCATAGGACACCACAGCAGCAGCTGTAGTAGCTATCTGCACAAACTGCACCCAAANAGAAGTGTTTGAACAATGCTCTCAAGCATACGGTGTGACTCTTGGGCCTGTCCTGTGCAGGGTCAGGAGCTGGGCCTCTTGTGAGCCTCTTCCATCTCAGCAGATTTTATGATTCTGTGATTTTCATTTCAATGAAGGCTTTAGGACAAAGGATATATGTTTCAATTCAGCCTTGATGAAAATAAATCCATCTACAGCTCACCAAAATTCTCATAGGACACCACAGCAGCAGCTGTAGTAGCTATCTGCACAAACTGCACCCAAATTTAAAATTATTATTTCTGTTTTAACAATTATTTCTGTTCTTGTATGATGATACTCTCATGAAATTCAGCGGTGGGTAGAGTGTTTTGGGAAATGCAAATGCTTTCTCCAGTTGGCACCTTTTTCACTTCTCTTCATTACCAAAAAAAAAAAAAATAGAGCAATCTCAGCAAGGACATACTCTACAGCAACACATTTTAAGTGACTCTGCAATGATAAGAAGCTGTTCATGCTCAAAAGCTCTGTTCCCTACTCACAGAGTTCCCTGTGCTAGCTGGTTAATTTGTACCTATCAAGCTTTCTCTTCAGCAGACCGTACACTTTGTTTTTATGTTGGTCACGGCTGGGATTTTGTGGACTAACATGAATGCTGGTAATTACCAATTCCAATGAAGGAACACAGAGGGAGAGGATCTACACTTCCAATCATTATGGTACCCTTAAGAAAAATATTAATGAGCAAAGTGTGAAGATTCACATTCGTGCATGCTTTAAAAATGCAAAAAAAAAAAAAAATTCCAAGAACACTTGCACATTAAAAGCTGGCACAGTGTGACCTAAAGCGTGCACAAAGTGTCTGATTTTAAACACCTATTCTGAGCAAACACCTATTAAAAATCCCAAATTTGTGTATAAAAACTAGGCTATAAATTGTTGCACTGTAAATGCAGTACTTTGAAAAAAATGCCACGTGGAAAACATTTCCAGATGTTTCAAGTTTGCATGTAATATTAAAGAAAAAAAAGAGAGAAATAGCAAACTAGTTGTACAATGACATTTCCTGTGATGGAATGTCTTGCAGGCCATATGGGACTTGATATGGCACTTAAAAAAAAAACCAAACCAAAACACTGGTTTACTACCAGTTTTATGAAGCAATCCATTTATGGTTTCTCTATTTCAAATCTGCTCATGTACTTTGCTCATGAAGGCATTTGAGCTGGCAAGTATATTTCATAAGGAAAGAAGTAAAGGCACTCATGTTTCCAAATGTAAAACTCAACCTACTCCAGAAGTCTTTGCCTTTCTGAGGGGAAACGAAGCCATCATATTAGTTACCCAAATCTAGTTTCACCTCCTTTCCAGATCTCAACTGTGCTTCTTGAGGACTGCTTGACTTTTCAATGCAAAGAAATTTAAAGTAGTACTGAACAGTTCCCATCACTTGAAAAAAACAAAAGTATTGCATGAAAACTTCTCTCAGCAGAAGCCATTAGGTATGGCCACTACAATCACAAGAGGGGGGGAAAGGATCATAACAATTTAGAAAGCAAATCTAACACTTATGAGCATCTCAGTATTTCTGAGAAATCTTTGCAGTTAGCTATACAGGATAAATAAATCTGATGTTCTACCCACAGCAATCTAGCAGACAGACCAGTGCTGTCTGTTGGGTAGTTTTCTAAATAGCCAACATGACACTTAAAAAAAAAAAAATTACTGATTTTTTCCTCGAAAGGTTTTCACATGCAGAGTCTGCAGTCTGAAAGTGCAGAAAAGTGTACAATCATTGGGCTTTCCAATCTGGAACAGACAGATAAAGCAGAAAAAACAACATGCAAAGTCAAAGCAAGGATCAGGAAAAGGAAGAAAAGAGAAAGCTAACTTTAGTAGAGTACTGGTCCACGGTTTTGTAAATGAAAAGTGTCATAATATGACTGGTAGTAGTTTTTTTTCTAACTATTCTGAAATCACCAATGAAAAAAAAGTCCTGCATGAACTTCTACAATCCAAAAGAACATTAAAAAAAAACCTGTCCAGTTAGTTTTGAATGTATACCACAGAAATAAAGGTCACCCTCCTCAAAAGAAATATGAAAAGTCCAAACCAACAGACAAAAGCTGAAGCAGTTAACTTGTGTTCTACTGGGTCACTTTAAGCATCTCTTTAGGCACTTCACTGGTTCATTAAATGCAATACAAAATAAAGCTATAAATATCAACATTTTGTGCTCTCAAAAATTAGTCAAAAGCAACAGAAAACAGCACAAAAGTGTGACATTTTTGGCAGCTTATTTCTTCCCTTCCCCAATATTACTGGTTGTCCAAAAATGCTTTGTTTTGGGGATGCTTTGGCATCTCAGTATCAGGTTGTCTTAAGCCGTAAAAGCTAAAACAAAACTGCTAGGCCTTAGACAATAAAGAAATTTGGTTTTAAAATTTCTTTATGGCTATATAAGAAGGACACTTTAGCAGTGGCATGTCAGGGAAAAAAAGCTTGCTTTCTTTTTAAATATTGCACTTTTCTTTTGTTCACTCACACTAATGCATAGAAACTTTTAAAACTTTGAATATTACAATTTCATGCTATGAAAAAGTTATGGGAAATAATTTCTATACATCCAATATGAAAGAATAGATATACTAGCCTTCCTTTACTTTCCTTAGTTAAAACATTGATAAAGAAGAGAGTGCAAAAAACCCCACAACCCTATTTTTGGTCAGCCTGTGTATTAATTTTATAGGTGCCAACTAAACAAGTTGCAACACGTGATGAGCATGGATATTGTCAGGACAACTGAGGGTGACTGTCAGTAAAACAAGACTATGCATGATTGAAACACAGTAAGTGTGGCTGAAATGGCAAATCGTGAGGCCTCTTCTCCTTGTGAAGGGGCACGACAAAGCGTGAATGAATTTTGCACTTCAGTAGCATGCTGTAGGATTTATCAAGATTAATTTCACATTAAAGTGTGCTCGATGTTTGCATCCACATCTTGCATCACCTCCAATTGCTGTAGTAAGACAGTGACTGGCAGCAGTCTCGAGGACACACAGGAGAATCCAGTGGGCAATTCGATGCAGCACAGCCCGCGTTGTCTCTGTCGCGAGTCACGACGTGGTGGGACGTTCCCAGGACAGGCAGAACTGATCTTCTGCTGGACTCCACTCATCTGAAAAATGATTGCTTGGAAAAGGAAGTCTCTAAGCACTTCACTCCAGTGCTTAAAGAACAAAGCGCTAGGATTGGATACAATAAAACCAGTTTCAGGATCCTGATCACGGTGCAGAAATCCAGCGGGAACAATGCAGAGTAGCGCTCCTCAGTGTTACCTTTGTTATCATTAGTAATGTTAAGCATCAAGAAAATAAAACACGTCATTGCACATTACAGCCGCCATGAAGCACGGCTAAACTTTGACACTAGAGAATTGAATAACCTGATGCTACATCACAAACAGCTTCTGGTGTGTATCTATTTCAAAAGGTCTTTACATACTCAGTAAAAGCCCCTGTACTCCAGGCCAGCGAGTGCTTCAGGTTAAGTGACGAGTTATGGCACGAAGGGCATACAGAAGTTCGGCTTGCATCCGAGCTTCCATCAGAAGTAGATTGACATGAACCTGTAAAAAATTACATCAGCCATTTAGCTCACCTCTGAATGCAACACGGTTTATTCATTCAGGCTGAAAATTCTAACCTTTAGTAAAGTATCACTGCGAGAAAACGTTGTCATTTCTCCCTGTACCCTGCTGCAGGACTGCAGTTCCTCTAGAGACAGCTGTGTAGTGATGCCAATACGGACAACGTCCCAGGACTGCAAGGAACTAGCCTCAACTGCTGCTTTAAGCAGTCTTCCATCTGAGAAGCCACCTTTAAACCTTTTTTTGTATCCTAATGGCATTAGTTCTTTCTATATCATATTTGGCATTCTTTACTACTACCTGTGACCATTATACAGGAGAACAGAATAAGGAACAGTTTCCGTGCCAGATAGGCTAGCAGGCACACATGCACTGAACCCTCCTCAGGAAGCATTTAATGTGATATCTGAAGGCCTGTTGACATTTTTATTGCTGAAAAACACCATAATGTATACACACACACACATATACATATATACACACACATGTATACGTACATATATACCTACATGTATACATACATAAATATATATATATTTAGGTATTTCTTGATCTCCAAATCCCAAGTACTGGCATAGTTGGCCACTTCTGCATCGTCAAGTTTATCTTTAAAACTTTAATAATTAAAGTATGTTTACTTTTCTTTTACAGTTGTCCATTCAATTTTATGGAGAAGTGACTCAAAATAATAATAATAAAAATTATTTCCAGCACACTAAGAAGTATTTTTGTCAAACACTCAAGGAATGATTCTCATTTTTTTTTCCTCTGATTTAAAACAGTTCATGTGACAGATGCTGCCATTTTAGGTGGCCCCATGTTTTAATTTTCAAGGAGCACAGGGGTCTCAGTGAAGCCACTGTGGCTTTGGAGCACATACCTTCTCCGAGTGCTTGAACTGACGCCAGTAACTATCGTACATGCGCTTGGTCGTTCTCTCTGGGTAGCAGGTCACTGTCTTTATGTAAACCTTCAGGCTGCGTTCAAGTAGCTGATTAACTTCTCCATAGTCATAGTCATCATACCTACACAACACAAGCAATCATTCTGCTTGACCATAACTTTCTAAAAGCATTGTCTCTTGCAGCATCATGTGCTTAAGCCTGGGAACTGGAATGTTTACCATACATGACCAAAAACCATGTGTTTAGAGAGGATCTGAAAGGCTTAGTAGGATCATAGAATTGTTAAGGCTGGAAAAGACCTTTAAGATCATCAAATACAATGGTTAACCCTAAACCACCACCATGTTCACCATTAAACCATGTGCCCTATCCACCATTTTATGAACACTTCCAGGGATGGTTGCTGTCCCACTTCTGTGGGCTGTTCGAATGCTTCAATAATCCTTCTGTGAAGAAATTTTCTCCAATATCCAAAGTAAACCTCCGCTGGTGCTACTTGAAGCCATTTGTTCTCATCCTGTCCCTTGTTACCTGGGAGGAGAGGCTGACCCCCACCTGGCTACAGTCTCCTCTCAGGTTGTTCTAGACAGTGGTAAGGTGTCCCCTGAGCCTCCAGACTAAAAACCCCCAGCTCCCTCAGCTGCTCCTCTTAGGACTTGTGCTCCAGACCCTTCTCTGGACATGTTCCACCCCCTCAATGTCCTTCTTGCAGTGAGGGACCCAAAGCAGAACACAGGATTGGAGGTGAGGCCTCACCAGTGCTGAGTACAGGGGGATGGTCACTGCCCTGCTCCTGCTGGCCACACCATTGCTGATACAGGCCAGGATGCCATTGGTCTTCTTGGCTACCTGGGCACACCCTGGATCATGTTCAGCTGCTGTTATCCAGCACCCCCAGGGCCTTTTTCACTGAGCAGCTTCCAAGCCACTGCCCCCAGCCTGTAGTACTGCCTGGGGTTGTTGTGACTCAAGTGCAGGACTCGGCACTTGGCATCACTGACCCTCATACAGTTGGCCTTGGCCCACTGATCCAGCCTGTCCAGAGCCCTCTGTAAGGCCTTCCTAGCTCCTTCCAGCAAATCAACACTCCTGCCCAACTGGGTGTTGTCTGTGAACTTGCTCAGGGATGTTGTCTTTCCTGAATGAAGGACACAGGCTGGCTTCAGAGAAGACATTTCTGTAAAAATTTCCATCCTGACTAATTTTCTGCACTGGAAGGAGAAATTATACTGATATGCCAGCAAAACCACTTTAACTTCCAGACAGAGGTACCATCTCCACTTTAAACACCCAGTCTAAAATTATGCTTTACCCATGGTTTATTTTTCTGTTTACATAGTTTTAACATGTACTCCTAAGCCAGGGAATTTTTGTCCATACCTGATTCCATACATACAGTGGACATAGTTAAATAAAGCTCTTCTTAGTGTAGTTGTATCAACATCTTCATGTGTTGCCATAGTGTTATATGTGAGGTTATACACCATCCGAAACTTCTCATCCAGGAGATGCCCAATATCAGAATAAAGCCTGTTTACAAGGGAAAAGCCATGATTTTCCCAAGTATAGTCCTGCAGGAAGAGAAGAAAATATATAAAAGCACAAATGAAGTGAGTTCCCTCTGTCATCTTCTCTACAATGCAACAGTTTTTGTCGTCTGATAGTTATGACTTTATTTTCTTCCAAAAGTTTGCATTTTGAATCCTTCATCCACATCACCTGCTCCATTCCCCCAGATTTCTTGGCAATGAATATCATGTTGTGACATCCCAACCCTGGATATCATCAGCCTACAGTAGAAAAATTCCCGTGCTTCTCCTGAAATTCTTAAAGAATCTGCTTCTGTTTTGAATCAACACTCCTGCTCATTCCAGTATCATTCCATCATACCATAGCCATTAGCCTTTAAGCTTGAAGTTGTTCCTCTTGGAGGCTTTGGTGCTTAATTCCAAGCAGAGATGGAGTCTTTACTTCCAGCCAGGATGTACAATCATTGGGTAAAGTACTGAACCATGCCTGAAAAAACTGATAAAATCCAGGCTGCTTTGGTCTTAGACAAGCACCTGTATTACAAGATAAAAGCCTGCCTGCTTATATGAGGAATGGGAAATCTGTGCTGAGTGGTGCCACAGCAGCAAGAACCATCCTGCTCCAGAGCAGGGAGCAAGGGCACTCTGCACTGCCATCACACGGAGGGTGAGAGTGTGCCCACGTCCTTGTCAAGTGCTCCACCATCCCATCACTGATGGCATCTTTACAGCTGAGAGCATCATCTCCATGTCATTCCTGTTCCTGGCTGTTTTCCAAAGGTACTGCCACGCCAGGGTCCTCACCTGGGCACCTTGAAGCGTGTCTACTGTCCTGTCCCCCTGAGTAGGACAGCAGGGAAGAGCAGAACAGTGCTCCATTGTCTCATGCAGGCATCAATAAAACACATAAAACATATAAAACATGTCACACCATCACGTTTGGCCTCTGGCTGCCAGTACAAAAGACTGTAAGGCTTGTGAGAAATATGCCATACTCATACAGCCCTGGAAAGGTGTCCAGGACATCACAAAAGCCTCTGAGAGCCAGAAGATGCAGAGAGGGGAAAGCACTCCTGACTAACAGCAATTGATCCCTATTATCAGTGAAAACTCCCCTCCAAAAACAAGCTTAAAGACATTCTGCTGTGTACAGAGTACCTTTTTTCTATTAATAAATTTAAAACCATAGAGACAAAGGCAGTTTTGTTTTATCAGAGTATGTATTAGACTTATTGCAGGTGTTTGGGATGCTACTAAAGTTTAAGTATCATTAATAGCAGAGAATTTGGGAGGCTGTGGGTATATACATCCAACTGCTAAGAGTAGGACACAATAAAGTTAAATTATCAAGGTGACTCCTTTGAATGTAAGCCAGAAGCTGTCCTGTTTATTTAAGTGCAGAGATGTTTCAGTTCCAATTTCAACTTCTTTGGAGCTTTTTTCCAAGGGAGCCTGCTGCTCTTAAAGTAGTTAGGCAGATTGTTTGATTTATAGGCACTGACTATGCCTTATTCTTTTTGGCAGTAATAACCTCCTTCAGGCTCATATAAAGACCACAGAATAAATTATGCAGTTCAGCAGTGACTGCTATAAAGCTAAATACATTTCCTGAGAGCGATCGTGGGTTATTCATTTTACAGTCTCAGATACATCTTCTGACCATGGAGTTTTCCTGCACCCACTATCATTTCAATTGAAGTTCTCTGATTTGGCTGAAGATTTCTCCCATTGCTTTCCATTTACTTCCAGACTGCTTATGAATGTGCTCCTTAAGATAGAACAGAACCACCTAGAATGTCCCTCCTGTTACATATAATACGAAGCTCACGATTCTGGTCATGGCAAAGGATGTCAGTATACAAGACAATGTACTTGTAAAATGTATATTCTGTTCTTCCAACAGCACCGAGAAAAATGTATTAAAATGCAGCAAAAACTTCAGTAATCATACTTAGGAATTCCTTTTCTTTCATATCATTCCAAGTCCAGAGATTTGGTGCACATATGAGAACAATACTCCCCAAAGCTCTCTCACAAACCTGTATGTATCCAGGTATTGAAAGCCACTGGACAGAGAGTTTTTGGTAAAATGACAGGAATAAAGAGTTGCTCCAGTGGATGTTTTTTCTACAACATCTGGAGGGATGGGAAAGAAATTCCTGCTTTTATACCTTTCCCTTTTAGTTCAGATGTGCTTTACAGTTTTCAAACATCAATACTGGTAATAACTGAAGTAACATGGAAAGCCAAGTATTGCCTTGCCAGAGATTGACAAATAGTAAAAGACTCCATCTCAGGGAGATTTATGTAAGGTTATGAGTTATTTAATGAACCAGGACAAGAAAAGGAGCGTGCAACAAACATGCCCCACTATAACCACTTTATGCTCTGAGATAGTGAGATATATAAACATTCTTTGAGTGAATGTGCTTTAAAGAGATGGTACCTGAGCTCTGAATGTTGGCAGATGGTCTTCTCCTCGCCTCGCAAAGTCTTTGTACCCAAACCCAGGATCTTCAACATAGCGGGAGACATCTGTAGAAACTATTTCATCATCAAATGCTGGAAATAAAACAGCAAAAGGCTTTGCTTTAGGCAAGAACATGAGTTAATGCTGACTTCCAACTACCACTCTACTACAGGACTAGAGGACAATTTTATGCAAAGGAGAAGAGTGGTACAAAGGAAAGAAACATTTCAATCCTCATCTGCTTGTATTGGATACATTGCTTTCATTGAGCCCATTAAATGTCAGCCTATACCAGACATCTAATGTACTTCTACAAAAAGAGAAGAGATGGGCTATACTTTTCTCTCTGTTGACTTCCGAGGGATGCTAGTTATCTTAAGTCAGGAAGATGAACATTGTTAGCAAAGTCACTGTGTTAGCATAAGAAACAAAATAATGGATCCTTGACAGCAGGATTGTTGTACTGATTAGCCTTTGTGTCAGGAATCACACCGCCTCTGTTCTGTAAGCTGGAGTATGAGCACCAGAAAGCAACACAACACTCCACTTGTAAATATCAGCTGAAGATTATATGAAAACAAAGAGCTCTACAGTTCATCAGGGTGAAATTCTGCCAGAAGCTGTAGTAACTAAGCATCTTCAAAGAGCTCCAAAACATATCGCTGAGCACACACAGGTTCTCTATCAGGAGTCAATCTTTCCCTCCCGAATAAACAGGTGGCTTGATTGTGTAACTACCTCTGCAGAAGTTGACTACTGCATAGCTGACTGCATTTGACCCTGATGTTAAAATCATGGCTTGCTTCCACATGCATTGGTAGAACAGTTGCCATATGTCCACTGTTAGCACCTTGAAAAGTCAATTAATCTAAGAATTGCAGAAGTGCTTTATCTCCTCTTTGCCTCATTAAACAATCAAAACATAACTGTGTAGGAAGAAGCTTGGACAACATCTGCTACAGTAAATTCTCAGTGAAGAATAAAAAACCTGTACACATACACTCCTCTGCCCTGACAAGGACTGGATTTCATCATGAAAGGGTAAATGCCCAACACACACAGACTCAACTGAAATCAGCAAATGGTAAAGAGAGAAGAAAGTCAACAAAACTCTCAGCAACCCTCCTCAAAAATCCCTCCTGTCTTGAATGACCCCTTTTCCTTAAACACCTGAAGTTGCACAGACTCATGGAAATCCTGATTTGATAATGAAACTGCAATGAGTGTCCATTTATCTGCACTGCAGATACTGTTTGACCAAAGGAAAATAAAGCAGGAATTTACAATGTTCAAAAAATCCAGCTTGATGTTGCTGGATGTATCTTCTTTCAGAGATTCTTCCATGTTCCTAGAGAGTCACAAAACAATCTCTCTGCTGATCCTCAGTACATTCTTCCTCCCTTTTGGGCTCTTTGCACAAACTCATTGATTCTTTCAAACACGTCTGGAAGCTGTGGAGACCTAAATTCACTAAGAATAGTGCAGTAAAATGTGAAGCATTTTAGTGCTCACTTTTTAAAAAGACACAAGCAATCATCTTCAAGTAGCTTCTACTATGAGGAAATAGCTAGAGATTCTGATTGTCTCAATAATATTCTTTCTTCTAATACTTTATTTGGGAAAAAAACACCCTTCTGTCTGTATGAAGCAGGCTTCATTCAGTAGTTTGTTAGAGATGAAGGCCTCCAAACCATATGAAGAATATGGTAAAAGAAGGTTTCAGCTCAAAATTTGGAAAATCATTTAAGAATAAAAAAATGCTATCAATCTCTAGCACAAGATAGGCAGTGGAACAGCACAGCAGTATGATCACTCAGAGCAGCAAGTTGGAAATGTCCTTTCCAGGTGGGCAGTAAATGGTAAAGTAGTTGAGTCTCATCATCTAATTCCTAAATTAAATGTCATATCTGAAAGCTACTGATGAGTGTCATTGAAGTTCTAAGCACCACAGAACCTACACCTGTGAAATATTACTGAATATTTATTACTAATTTGTTAATTACAATTAATAAATTAATTATTTTAATGATACGGAATGTATGAAGAAAAAAAATGTACACCCTACTTTTTAAGGAAGCCTACAGGCCTTTTTTTTTCTTAATATACAAAAGCTAAATTTCAAGTAGTAAAAAGGATGATATTTGTCAATCAAGAAATCCTAAGGAGATGCAGCAAAAGGTAAGACTGCCCTTACTACACACCTCCTACATGAAGACCCAGAATAAAGAAATGGACAGAAAAAGTTTCAGTCACTGAACTAGCCTCAAGCTTTTATTTCTTAAAAAGCACAAACAAAACTGAACTGGAAAAGCACAAATACCTCCACTAATTACTAGCAGACTCTCCTTCTTCTCCTTCTCAAAGCGAGTTGCCATTTCTTCCTGAGAGGCTTCTTCGTCCTCTTTATCTTCTTGTAGTCTCTTCATCCTTTCCATCAGGGCTTCCAGCTCACTTAAAGAATCTGCAATCTGCAAAAACACCATGACATTCTGCAAAATCAGAAGATAGACAACGTGTGTCATCTTCAGATTTCATGCTTGACAACAAACGTTCTCAAAACCAGACAGCAGCAGCAAACACAAAAACTCAAGCCAGAATGCATATTGCCACGTACATCGTAGACATACAGCTTCCACACAGCAGGAAGACAGGAGCTGGGAAGTGTTAATGTGGCCTGCTGCAGTAATTTACTGCAGTGGGATTAACAGTGAAGAGGTGGTGTTTGAGTGTGGAAACCACAGTCACTCATATTCCACCACGTAGAAAGCTCAGGAAAATCCATTGGCGTGCCCTACGTCTCTCATAAACAACTTTTCATACTAAGGTAACTATATTCACTCCACTGCTAATGGAAAATATGCTTCTGAAGAGATGCAGTGCAACACTGCCTTACAGAAACACAACCTGAGATGGCAAATCAGTACTTCTCTTTCATTATGTGTAACCAAAACAGCCCCTACGTTGACCCTTTTTCTTACTTTTGTGAGGAAAAAAGACCTCTTTTTAATAGAAATACATCAAAGTTTTGGGTGCCTATCATTCAGATTTTTCATAAGCTAAATTATTTGGTTTTTCTTTTTCATCTTTTTGAGTCTGTTCTTTTGCCCACAGTTACAATTGTTTCTAGCAGACTCCTCTTTGCTTAGCAATAAGCACAGTCAGCAGCAACGCTCTGCCCACTACAAATGGGGAGTAAGGCACCTCCATGGCATGAGCTGGCATGTTTTACAGCCCAGAAATTTAAGACACAGTGATTGAACTGAGTGATGACATGCTTACATTCTACTCCTAATTGTAAAAATTGTATCTAGCAGCTCTGCTCATAATCCTGATCTTCCATCAAAACCAATGAGGGTAATTCACCTATTGGCATTAATTCAAGGGCATGTCTTCAAAAGCATTCTAGAGCACCTTTCAGGAAAAAATGTCCAGTTGATTAACTAGTAATCAAATTAATCAAGTTAATTAATGTAGTAATCAAAGTACTCTGTTGATTCAAGACTGGAACACCAGCATGAAGAATTAAGTAATTTTATTTCAGACATTTCCTCCCATTTGCATGGAACTGTTTCGAACAGTTTTGTGACTGTAGGCCTTGAAGTTAAAATTATTATTATTATTATTACTACTACTACTATTTTTTTTCCATTTTTCTTTTCACTCCCTATGCTAGGAACATGGATGGAACAATGGTCCAGTCAATGCCACACTGACTAAAGAAACTGGGACTTGAAGCTTTTGGCTGAAAGCAAAGTTTTAGTCTTGCCCAACAGGTGGTGAGATTAACTATCAAAATCACACTGCTCTGACTACCATCCTCTGTTACAGTGTGGTTTTCAAAAAATTACACTGGAAATTGCCAGAGTGTATGCAGGAATCACTGGACTCAAGCATTCCTGTAAAGTAGACAAAAAAAAATTAAAACTGAAATTTAAACAGGAAAGAATGGAAGGAAGTTTTCTAATGCAAAACAGAGGCAAGCAAAAGAATTTTCTTGCAACACTAACCCCGAAGTTGCTACTTGTGAGGGATGCATTTTCTATGTTGTTGTCATTGGCAAGATCACAGACACAGAAGTTGTTGACTGCTATAAGTCTGACTCCATTAGAGGTATCCGGATCTCTCTCTGGATTAATGCCACTACCAAATACAAAACTTGCCAAGGCATGATAATGAGCCAACAGGACAACAGCATGCACCAGTTCAGGAAGAGACCAATTATTTTCTCCAGTCTTGACAAGTTTCTGAAATGAGAATAAAAAAGTGTAAATATAAAATTTCTTCTGGCCCCCAGATTTTTTATAAAACACTACACATTTCAAAAAGGGATAAATTCTTTCTTCAAATAATACCATATTCCCCTTGCACACAAACTCTCACTGGATAAAAAAAGAGACACCTAATATATTACTTATTTTCTTTTGGGCTATTTTAGCCAATGCTATTCCTAAAAAGAAAATCTTACTGGCTTTGTCACACAGGAGAATCAGCTTGTTTGGTGCACTAGTACTTCCCTGAACTTTTTATCTCAGGGTAATGAAGCCTAACCAGGCACTTGCACAGTTCTAAGCAGTTCTTTTTACCAGACATTTACTGGTATTTACAGGGCATGACTGAAGAGGTACCTGGATGTGCTCTTTCGTGATCAGCCAGGGCCGGTGTGCAAGAAGTTTGTTTATTTCATTCAGGTTTTTCAGTCTTTGGGGAATGTATTCTAAACCATTCAACCACTCTGCAATCCCGCCAGTCTTCAGAAACTCATCAACGTGCATATTTATTAGGTAGGAACACTGATGTCTGGCAGCAGCCTGGAATAATTAAACACAGAGTGAACAGTGCAGCACATTAGTGTGTAATCTGGTTTTGCTGCAGATGGGAGACAGGTTAATAACACAAAACAAAAGTACAATGTCATTTCAAAAGGCCTTGTGCAAATGCATTGCAATGCATTTCTATACAGTATGGAGCATTCTCCAATAAAAATACATTTAATTACTCTGGATTGCAAAATAGAATTTAGGTTGGAAGTGATCACTAGAAGAGAACCTCTGTTCTCCTCTAGTCTAATCACTAGTGATCACCTCTGCTCACAGAGCTGACTTAGAACTTTTGCTCGGAGCCTTGTCCAGACAAGATCTTCACTCTTGGAGATCACAGAACCTTTCTTAGTTCCTGCTGCAATGTGTCAACATCCTCAGAAAGAGAATTGTTTTCCTAGTGTCCATCTGGAATTTCTTGTGACTTGAGTCCACTGCATCTCATCCTACTGCTGCACAGTGATGTGGGCATGTGAGAGGTGCATCACTGTGGGAAACACAGGGCATGATGTAGGTTGCCAATTCTCACCTCTTACTGAAAACCTTCCGGCTAGGCATGTTTTATTGTGATAAAAATCTACAATACAACAAAAATTCATCTTCTGTCGAAATACCACCCTAATTCCTCCTTTCTAAATCCTTCCTTTCTTTTGTCTTTTCTAAAATACAGAAGTCATGGTTGCAGGAGAAGAGACACAGCCTGCAGGTACATACCATGATAGCAATGTAGTGCCTGTAGGGCAAAGGAAGGGGCCCATCCATGCGCAGCATATAGAACTGGCTGCGGAGGAAGGACTCCAGGTATTGAGTGTGGATGCTCATGACCTGTGTGATGTTGTCCAGGCGGCCAGACGTAGAATATTCTTCCACAAGAAGATTAGTACGTTCATCCAAACCGTTTGCTTGCATAACCTTGAAAATAAGATGGAGAAATATTAACAGAGGGAGAGATTTTCTCTAGCTTTAGCCCTGGGGAGAAACACACTGTGGTATGAAAAGTTTATCTGTGTCCAGACTTAAAGACAATGACGGAGCTCTGGATGTGTATTTGCAAACATACATGCCTGCACGAATGCAAATACACACACGCATACTGAGAACTGAAGAGCACTTCACACTGGATCTGTGTTATTTTTTATAAGTTTCTAAAAAACCCAAACCCCAAAAACCTAAAAAACCCAAAACCCAAAAAATTTTTCTATACATCTTGAAACAGAGGAAGTTGCAGATACTCTAATCAAACCTGTACAGAGAGCTGAAAGTAAGTAAGAGCTAAATGGAAAGTAAATTCTTTATGGAAGACAACCTGTATAGACACACACCATCTGAGTGCTCAGCCTTAAAATCAATTTCAAAATTAATGGAGAGGAACTGGATTATGTAACCAAATTACAGAAACAGCCTGGCAATCTACCCCTTCTGTGCTTCTATAATTGAAGAGGAGATCAAATGCTAATTTGTCCATAACATTCAGGTATTATTTAGAATTTAATGCTTTCTTTAAACAAAAGTTGTTCTTTAATTATTCCAACCAATCCAAACCTTGGGCACAAGATGAAATGAAACAGCAGAACAGTAAGTAGCTCTTGCATTGCAAGCCCTGACACAGTATGAGTGTTATTACTCAGTGTTTATCACCAGGAACAGCCATTCTCAACATGTTCACCACTGAAGTTACAAGCACAAGACTAGATTACCCAGTATTTATTCTGTCACTGTGCAGTAATAAACCAGCCAGCTTACTATTGCAAACACCATGAAATGAGAACATATTTTAGCTGCTTTACTGCACATGAAGGTAGAAAGTGCCTAAAACCAAGAAGCACAATGCTTTTGCTGAAATATTCTATTTAAAATATGTTTTCTTCTTTATGATGGGCTGATGAGTGAACCATGTCTCAAATATTTTTCTATTGGATCTTATATAGAAGTCACATGGAAAGAAACAAAACAACATACTACATTTTCATTTCTCACCATTGTACTTTCCTGTTTTAATTTGTGGGCCCAGAAAGAAAGGGAAGAAGCAGCTACACAATTAGGCAGCTCCATCCTTTTTACATGAGTATCTTCACTATGGCAGCTTTTCTGTGTTGTATACCCAAACTGATGCCTTCTCAGTTGTCCTTAATAATGTTTTTACCATCAGAACTTTATTCACACATTAGAGACCATTTTATCTCCCTGTATATACCTCACTCCACTCCTAGGAGTCCCCCTTATTCTTCAGCAAGTGTATCTCCAATGTATTTAAGAGATTCTTGTCTCATTTGGAGTTTCTTGGGGAAATCATATTTTTTGTGTCTCTGGTAAGGTTTCTAATCTTCTCCAGCTTGTCAGGAATTTTCCTTGTTACAGTGCAAGTTACAGAAAGACATTCTGCTGACAGAATCAAAATATAATCCTGTAGGACTGTGCAGTTGCTATGTTAGGCATAGCAATATGCCATATGATTATTTCTAAGCTTTATCTCCATCTCTATTACTATCCTCTTCATACTGTGCATGTACTTCCCCCTGATTTATTTCCATCCACAGATTTTTTTTTTTAATTCTGCTTTCAAAGCCTTGTGACATGTTAATAGGAACCTTTACAATTAAGTCATTATTTCTCTGCCCATATTCTTTCCACTGCAACAATAAAGCAGCCTTTGACACCAGTAGTGTTATTATCACTTCAGTGTGTTACCATTCTGTCACTAAACCCTCTCTATTCACTGTACTATTTCATGACAAAGAATGAGGGAGAAAGGCAGTAGTTTGTTTAACAAACCACAGCCAGCATTTGTCATGGTAGAAATCTCAAGTCTGAAATCCACTCCTACCTTTCAACCATAAATTCTCTCAAGAGCCACAGCTACAGTCTAAGGAGTAAAGTCATATTTGCAGGTTCTCTCAAACTGAAGGTCAGGCACTGCTCTGAGAGCTACATAATCACACTGCTGCAATACTGGACAGGCCTCCCTTCAGGTCTGGCATTATAAATAATGTGTTCACACCCACCCGAGAAGAGCAGAGCTGTCACTCGTGGCTGTCTGTGGAAATGCTGGTGACAGGAAAGATGTCAAACAGTACCACTTGTGTGAAAGGATGGGGTGGGTCTTACCCACTGGAACCTGCTCCAGAGAAACCACTGCTTTTGCTTTCAAGGGAGCTCATCCAGGTACCACGGAACAAGCAGGGTCACAGAACCATCCTTCAGTGTCATTATTTTCAGAACTATCACCCAGCCCAGCTAACTGCAAACTTACTTCGTTCTCTGGTATAAAGGCACTTGGTCCTCTTGTCAACGGTGGGGAGACTTGTACTCTCTTCTCCTGCAAAACAGTCACATAGTTCAGCCACTGTCAGGAATTACATATTCACCTCACAAGATGAGATCTTCAAGGTCTGGATTCTATTCTCTTCTCAAAGCCCCCTGGGTGTTCACTGAGGATGTATGGCACCACACCACATTAGATCAGCTTTGCATCCCCTGTACTTTGCATGAAGGAACGGCATTCATTTTGGCAAGGAACAGCACCAATTTTGGGCAGGAGTAAGGCAGAAACAAACCCCAAAAATCTAATTCCAGTTGGTTTACAGACCAGTTTGAAGATACACAGACAATAGCAACAAAACATGTGGCATGATGCTAAAATTAGCCATTTTACTGGATTGAATGGAAGTTTGAAAAAACAGAGGGGGAAAAAAACCACATTCAGGAAATTATAAGCAAGATGCTGGTTTTTTTTCAACATCAGCATCCTTAGTGTTGAGAAGAGTGTAAGAACTTTTTGTGCCAAATATTGGCATGAAAAGCAAACCAGCAAGACCCAGTTACATGCATTTTCAAGAAACCTGATGAAAAGGCCACCTGGCTCACTGCCGAGCTGGAGCACACTGCATGCAGCATGAGCCTTGGTGTGCAAACCCCAGCTACAAGGCAGGAGGATATATTTAGTACAGAACAAGCTGATAGCATTAACTAGAGCCAGAGGACTTTTTTGATTTATTAGGGATAAGAAACTGGACTATGATAAACTGTGCTGCCAGCCACAGGAGTGAAGGGGACCTGGGGAGGCTGGCTGCTCCTCCAACTCATCAAGAGCAGGACCAATACTGTCCATGTGATGCCTGAACAGTATTGGTCCAATTCTCCAATTCAGTGTTGGTTCCTTCCTCTCCACGCATCATTTAATTCAGTGACTAACTCCTCAAACTGTTAAAGTTTTCCTAATGTCTGAATTTCCCTTGCAATAATTTAAAGCAGTTGCTTCTTGTCTTTCCTTCTTTTCCTCTTTATGGTTATTTTCCACCTCTCTGGCTGGCTGCACACTTGTCTCAAGTCCCTAATTGCAACCACAGTGTTGGTAACTCTTAATATGTTATCCATAAACAGCAGTATTGGATTTGCATACTAAGTATTTCGTGCTCCTAACATAAAAGTCTGAAGTTTTCCATAACAAATGACTCTTAAATACCTCTGCCAGGGGGGCTTTAAGCTTAACTGCATGTGCACAAACAGCAGTGCCAGTCCCATAATGAATGTGCCACTGATTTCCACCCAGGAAAATTAAGCCACTGGAGCTGCGTAACTATTGTCCTGATCCTTAAAAACATCCTGTCCTTTCTAAATTAGATTAAGGAATAACATGCAAAAATCAGCAATGATTATTCAGGAAAGATGTTCCAAAGCAAACTCTCACAGGACAATTGAATTTGTGACTTTGGAACAATTAACTGCTAAAAGATGCAGAAATAAGCTGGATCAACCGCATGAAGCCCAGCAGCCAGAAGACAACTTCCTGCATCTGCTGCCTACTGTCACAGCCCCAAAAATCCTGTCAAATACTTCTCATCTACAAAAAGTACTCAATCTAAAGTATGAAGAGACAGCAAAGAGAGTCCTGGTATCTGCACATGCAACCCCTTCCTCACACAGTTACACAAGACACAGGAAGACATCTTCTGCCCTCGAATACACAGTCTTGCCAGCAGCCAGTCATTTCCACCAACATTAAAAAAATAAATGCTTTCCAAGATTGGATCCAAGCTTGGATTTTACTTGTTTTATGAAGGTTATCTAGAAATTAAAGTTTAAAACCTTCATTTCACATTAAATGATCTGGAGGAAGCAGCTTGTGTGAGTGATACAACTTGGATACCTGTACACTGTCAGCTTTTGCTGGAGCATACCAGAGCTGAACCTTCACCATCCTGCTCTCTGATCTGTACCTTCTTCAGGCTCTGCAAAGCTGGTCCTTAAGGCCAGACCATGGCAAAAAAATCCCTTTGTTGCTTCTGGCAGGATCTGGGCTACATTCCCGTTTTCCCATTCAGTGTGATTGCTATTACTCCTTTGTGCCTGCAGATAAGCTACTGCTGAGGAAAGGAGGAAATGGTACTTAGGTGGATGAAAATAGGCAAGTATCAACAGTTAATTCCTGTGAATGATGACAGAAAGTCCAGGAGATAGTCAGACATGAAAAATATATGCAAATATACTACAAAAAGAACAAAATCCAACTCCTTTTGGGTGGTGGCAATTCTAAAAAAAATACAAGCCTNACCCCTTTTGGGTGGGTGAAATTTAAAAAAAAAAAAAAGCCGGGAAAAAAAAAAAAAAAAAGACAAACAACCAAAACAAGAACAAAACCCCAAAAGCCCAAACATGATCATACAAGCTGACGAGTCTTATCACTAGCTGCTTACAGGGAACTGGGTTTTTTTGATATCAGAAGTGGATATTCTTCCTTTCCATCAACAAGAAAGATTATTTTGCCTTCTTGCCAAAGCTTTTATTTTACTAAAACTAGTTAAAACAAGCTTGTGAGGAGAAAATGAGCAAATATTATCTGGCTGCCCAAGTTCTTGGGATGCTATAAATAAAACCACGTGAAGTTTACAAGCATTGAGAAAGATAATGTTGGCTTTGTTGAGCTGTAGATAAGAACCACTGCTTCTGGGCATGCTTTATCTAGAACAATGATTTAAGGTCTACCCAAGAACCCAAACATAAAAAAACAGTATATGGGAAATAGAAAGCACCAGTGCAGATTTATGGTCCTTTATGGTGAAAATTCTTGCAAAGCTTCTTGTTTTCCAAGAAAGCCATTTTGTTTTCCTGTCCAAGTAGTCTTTGCAGATTACACTATCACTAAATCAGACAGGGTCCCAAATATCTTATTTGAAATTGGATTCTTTTGCTAAGAGGCTGAAAGAAGAAACAGGTTGCTCAGCAACTAAAATGCTGCACGCACATCTACCAGTCATTCTCTGCTTCATGATCCTCCAGAAACAAAATTGCTAGAGTAAGAACAATTTCCATTTACATTAAAACTAGTACCCTTTTGAGAGCTGTTTCCTCAGAAGGAATGAGACGATGAAGGGCTTCAAAGCAGAAAAAAGTGTGCCTGAGCATGTTCCTGAGAGAGGGGCTGCTGCAAGCCAGAGCCTCAGAGCAGGTTTAGCAGCAGTGTCACTGTCACTCTGTGGTATCAGACAGCAGAGCAAGACCCCTGTGGAGCACGGGAGAGCTGACGCAGAAATCCATGAAAAATCCTACGTAAGCTCTACCTATGACTTCTTCCTGTCCTTAAACTGCACTTGCAATGGTGTCAGGACCTTCATCAGGAATCTGAATGGTGACAAAGTAGGAGCATTTCCCCTTTGCCCAGCTATAAACTCTAAGAAATACCTCTGTCCTTGGGCGAGCCCTGCACAAACCCACAGACACAAACCTGCAACTTGCCATCTCACAGGTTTATTTTCAGTTGTGGCAGTGACTGCACACCCTTCCCTCCAGAGCCAAGATGGGCACTGGGATGTGGCACCTGCATCTCAAATAGCTGCCAGGTGGCAGAGCAAGGAATGCCAGAGCCACTGGGCTTGGTGATGTGGCCATGAAGGCCAAGGGGGAGCAAGCATGAGCCCAGCTGGTACTGGGATAGTACAGCGGCTTTCTTCCCAAAGCCTGAAGCAAAAGAAATAACCTTTCTTCCTCTTTACCACCACATGAATCACCGTGTCCTCAGGCTTTAAAGAAATGGCTATTTTTAGCAAGCTGTAAAAGGAGGCTGTTTTGCTTGAGAATGGAAGTGCTAGCTGGTGGAGCTGATCAAATAGCTGCTTTAGGAAGCACTTCTGAATGTCTGTGTATTTAGAAAACACGGGCAACAAGCAAGTGGTTGCACTGCTACGGGTGCAGGGAGGCTTCTTACACACATGGTACACAAAATCTAATTCATCCTGCACTTCACATCAAGGTGGTCATGCTTCCAACGGGATGGGGGGAGGGAGGTCACAGGGAAGAAACATTCAAGAGGGAATTTTCTGAGCCATGGCAGCACTGCCACTTGCGTCTCTGCAAACTTGCAGAGCAGTGCAAGTGTCTGGGAAACACACATGAAGGGGCTCAGAACCTCCACTCTCCTAACACCTGCCACCACTGCCAATACATCAGGATAATAAACAACACCAGATCAAAAATAAATCCTAAGGGCATCCCAGAATTAGCCTCTCCTGAGGAACAAACTCCTAAACAAGCAGAAATGGTTTTTTGGGGGAAAGTAATGAGTAACTTATTATTTATTACACCTTTTCTTCTATTATAATCTACAAGCCATTTTGCTACCATTTAGCATTTGCAAGGATCTTTGTTATTTAAATTCAGTGGTCTATCTCTTTAAAAGACTCATTATCATCTGCAGCAATAATCTGAGTCAAGTCTGTCACTGGGTGGGAGTGGAGAACTGGGTTTAGGATTCCCTATCTGGGGCTGAATCTTACCAAAGGAATAGCTTTTTTCCCCCAGTCTCAGCTTTACTTTACAGTTCTTCAAACTCAAAATACACCAGTTCAGTCTCACAGACTTAATGTTATGGAGCCCACATTTGGTTTTCTGCTGACAGACACAAATGCCTTCAATTTTAGTTCACATTACAACCAGCATTATTTGCTGCTGCTGCTGGTCAAAACCCTACCTATAAACTGGTTTCTTCTACTCCCACTGCTGTTACTAAACATATTTTCACTTTTGTTTCTTGGATCCTGGAACAGGGTCTACCTTACAGTCAAATGCTCTGATTTTCAGTAAATTGTAACACAATTTTAGTCATACAGTCATACTGGACCATCTGCTTATTCCATCTTCACTGAAAACAGAAGAAAGCATTAAAAAAAGTTATCTGAATGCTGGTTGTGTCTTAGCATCTACTTTTATTCAAACGCTTCCCGAGGATGCAGGAGGGATTTTGTTTATTTCTGCACATGCCAAGTTGCCTTTTGATTTAGCCACCCAACCTTGGCAGAGGAAGAGCAATTTAGAAATGTGGCATAAGTTTAGGATGTATCCAATTCATTTTAGGTGGTAACTTTATTATTTGTTGTAAATTTGCAGAGGATTAATGTAATAGTTAAAACTACACATAGTCTTGCTGACTAAAATGAAAACCTCAATAGTCACAGTTTACCTGTTCTCACATGTCAGTTCTCCTGGGAGACTCTGATTGACAAGAACAAAAAAGTATATTCAGCAAAGCTGTGAAATTTTGACATTTATTGACAACAATTTATTGGTGTATCATTCTTTAAAGGAAAAAAAATCTCTTTATGGGATCTAATGTAATAAAATTGGGAGTTTTATAGCTTCAAAACATATATGTCATTCATCTTACATGAAGTTTCCATTGCAACTTCAAAAATTTAGATACACATTTGAAGGGTAAACCTCAGTGTCCTGTTATTCAAAACAATTTCTGTAGAAAAAGAAAAGCCAAAAGACAAAAATGTGAAGAGCAACGATTTGAATGATGCATAACACTTTATTTGCTAGCAGTACAGAACTCCTCCTTACAGCTGACCTAGTCCTATAACTAAACCCAGTATATAACTCAAGAAGCAATAAAAGAAACATTCAGAACAAACAATGTCAAAATGTTGAGAGTTCACAAAGCAAAAGTCCTAGCCTACAGTCATTTGTTAGGGGTATTTCAAGTGATTTTGCAACAGTTTCTTCCTCTTAACAGACTGTCCAACTCCAAAAATGCAAACTAAGCCATAAAGATGAAAATTAGCAGAGGAAGTCAAACAGCAGGAAATCTTTTTTTAAATGGAACAGTATTTCAAAATACTTAAACCAGTAACTTTTAACATTAAGAATTTGGCATCTTTGTGCCTCACAGCTGATGAAGTGGTGCAAAGAGCTGGGAAAAGAGCCAATGTAGTACAATTGATGGAGAGCTTTTGCTCTGGTAACAGGTTACAGCCCTTTTGGATTTCACACAATAAAAGGAAGCCTATCCCAAGTTCCCGTCCCTCTACCAGCTATTAAGAACACAATCCACACTAATTAGAAACCAAAGGTCAGCAATTTCTACTCAGCCCAAGATGGATGGTCAGGCAGGAGAAAGCCCACAATGGTTCCTTGCTCTCTGAAAGACATCTGGTACACTCGGCCCACAGGAGAAAAACTCAGCAGTGAACACAAAGTTACTGGCAGAAAAGCCTATCACCTTTTCCATAAAGCAAACCTACATCTGCATCCTTACTACTCCCACTGCTGTGTCTCTCTCCTTGTCCTGGAGACCATTCCTATGAACCAAAACCAATCTCCAACTGCAACTGGGAGCAGACAGACAAGGACCACAAGTCAAATGTCAGAGTAACAAGTATGCTGAAAAACACTTCTTTATTTAAGAAACCTGAACTGTATTTCACTTTTTTTTGTTTTGGTCAGAATAGATCTAAATGTATCAAGTTAAAGACACACCTGTAACTTAATATTGACTGAAGTTCAGAGTACATCTAGTGTGTAAGTCTGAGGTTCCTAAATAGAAAAATGGAAAGACCTTCACAAGAAAATTTGCTCAACTAATGGTGCCAAGTTAAACTTAAACATTGATTATTAACACCTAAAAAGGATGAGAGACTTTTTCTACTTCCTTGTTGCTTGAGAATCACTTCCATTAAAAATAAGCCAAACCTCAAAGTCTGAGTTCTTACTCATGCCCCAATTGTCCTCAGATACCAAGGATGAAAATCAACTGACCAAACACAGGCACTCAAATCAGAGTTAGCCAGCTGCCTGCTGGCTCAAATGAAAAAAGGAAAGTGATGTCTTACTCAGGATGAGAACAACTGTGTCATGGAAAAGCCTGAATTTTCATCATAGACTAACAGGACTTCATGGCTAACCAGGTATAGGTCTGAAGACCAGCAAAACATGTATCACCAGCAGATAACAAATGGTCTTCTGGTCTACTTCAGTCTTGCAAAAACTGCTCGAAAAACCAAACAAAAAAACCAAAACCAAAATTATGCGGAGAACAGAAAAAAGGAGAAACAATGCTTCTCTCATCCATCCATGGAGAACTTCACCTCCTTCCCTCCCTGCACACCCAGCAGTAACACTGGAGTTCGTGTGCTCCTCAAAAACTGCCCTCAGGACAGAAGATCTTGTGAGTGAATGTTTAGATGACTCAATACACTACAAGCACAGCAGAAAAGCATTTTCTATGTTTCAACAGCACCACATATTAAGAGCAAAAGTTAGAAAACTTCAGTGGCTTTAGCTGGGACTTGTTTCATCTGTACCTTGGCTCCCTTCCACCTCCAGGTTTAGTCCACATCTGACATACTGAGACAGACCAGCATTATCTAGTTTGGAGAACATAGCCTTTAGCCATTAGGTTGGCAAAACTGCAAAACTGCTGCACTGAGTTAATCTGCCTCCTCATCAGCCAGGACAGGAGAGCTGCGTGTTAAGAAAGGCTCTCTGAAGCAGCACAGCATATCCTTTAATCCCTGCCTCCATGCAGAGGGCTGCCTTGTCCTGCCTGAGCCCAGCCCATCTAACCAAGACTGGTTTTGCTGTGCCAGAAGGGTCCCATGTGCTCAGGAGGCTGCAGGCTCAGCGTGGGCAAGGGCAGTGGCTGTGGCCACATGTGGCTTCCATCCTCTTACAGGGAGACTGGGCTGACCTCCCCAGTGGAGCCATGCAGCAGAACACTGCCAACAGGTACAACAAACATTTGCTAGAAAGTGCAGACAGAACAGCAGCTGCTTTGACAGGCCTGAATTAGTACCTAAATAAATGGCTGAGAGCACAGCCTCTTTACAATACAGTAATTGAATGGTTAAATACTTCAATTCATAAACACACACACATTTGATTTATTGGGCATACTGCCAATTGGAGATTAAAAAACAAAAAGAGAGAAAGACCCCTGGGGTATGCAAATCCATCATGTATCTTTGGCAGAACTGTCTCCCAAGAATGCTCTACCGAATTTTTAATAGAAGTATTGTCTAAAAAGACATGCCTTGTAAGCAAGAAAAATAGAATGGTATTCATCCATACTGTAAATGCATAATGGCATCGCCCTACTGTTAAGAAAGTGGCCCAGGGTTTGGTGTTTTTTGTCATTTGGTTTTGGTTTTTCCAAGTATTTCAAAGATGCTAAATGATTGAATCACTAAATTAATGTAAGGGCAGTATACTACACAACACTTGGACAATTTTTTAAAGAAAGTCTTGAAAGGTCTCCACTGCAATTCATGCTAGAAAATCCTCAAGTGCTACAGTGTTTCAGCAGAGCCCATCATCACCAAGGGTTTAAAGAAAAGAAGATGCATTTAACAGCATGTTACTATAAAAACAGACTGGGTGAATTTTTAACTAGGGATCATCATCAAGGCTGCATTCTCTCATCTCTCCTCTTTGTTACTGGGGTTGCATTCATTATGACAAAGAGCAGAGAGAGAGGCATTTTAGGCACAGTGTGCCCTAAAACATTAGGATTTGGATTTTTACCAAGGTGAGACTCTTGAGGTTATACCTACACTGCAGTCTCTAGCACAACTGCTGCTCTTCTACAAGTCAGCTTTAAAGAAGCTCTTGGATTCACTGGTTTTGAAGAAGTCCTTGTTTAACAGTTCCTAAGTCAGGCAGGCACACGAAGCTCTGCTGCACAACAGGCTTGAGAAACCAGACAAATGTTGAGTCAGCCACTGCTGAGTTTCCAGTTAAAAGGATGAAGCTTGACAGCTCGGAGTGAACATAAAGAGATCTGCTAACAGCAAGTATGGAGTCCTACCTTTGCACTTTAATGGAAAAAATAATAATAATATCCTCCTCTGATTAGCATCTCAGTCCCCCACAGCTGCAGGGGAGGAAGCTGGGCTCTGACCTCTGCACCAGCTCACTAAAATTGTTTCCTTCCCAGCTTCAACTTACCTGCATGACAGACTAATAAAAGCAACAAGGTCTCCTGCACTGGTCTCCTGGCCACACAAAGTATTTTGCTGCCTGAGGTGTTATTCAACAAATGTTTGTGACTAATGTCAAACACTTCATGTTTACAGACTACCAAACACTGAAAAATCTTCACAAGCTGAGTGTGGTGGAAATCCACCACAGAATTTAACTCAAGAAGGCAAAGGTTGAGGACCCTTTCCAAGTGAAAACCTGTTTGACCTGAAACTATGAGATTTTTGATCACACAATCCAGCTTCCCAGGCATTTCCACTACTTTTCACCCTGCAATGTCATTGTACAGCTTACTCTTCTTGTAGTTGTTCTTTTAAAATTCAGTAGGAGGTGCACTCTGCCTGCTCCCCTGCTTGGCCATTGAACCAGGACATATAAGTGGGAAGTCTGAATTTTAACAGAAGAGCAGCAAATCCACTGCAGAGACACATTTTGCTACCTGGAGCATATCACAGGTGTTTCCTCGTTGCATTTCAGGGAATAGGTACATGGGCAGAAGCCACACTCCAGGAATAAACTTAGCATGTGTCCCTGCCAGCACTCCTTTCTGATAAGTCCGTGTCCTTGTGGTGTTTTCAGCTCAATAAAAATTTCTAGGACACCATCTCTTTGCTGAGTAGTAAATGCTGCTGCAGACATGCACTCCCAAGCACCTTTCACTAAGCAAGTACTACAGGAAACCAAATTCTATTCAGAGACATAAGAAAGTCAAGCAAATGGCACAAGCATGGGCTTTCAAACTGCTTTTCCCATACCTTTAATGTACCAAATGATCATAGCAGTTATTTTGAATCTCCGTGTATGAAGAGACACATCACTATCTGAAGTGATGTGGAAGTAACTCGCCAAGATTTAGAAAACAAAATCCTATCACACAGATTGAAGAGGGAAATGTGCTCTGCTCAGTACTGGAGCTCCTTCAGCTAGTTTTCTTTTTCATACAGCATTGTGAAACACAGTAGCTTAAGTCTTGGAAACAGCAACTCTGAACTGCTGATGTTGCTGTCACAAGCATGTGAAGTAATTTTAATTGATTGCCTCCTTGCTGTCACAGTCCATGCATAGTGTGCTTCTGCCACCTTCAATAAAAAATTATGAACCAACCAGCAGGTGACAAGCTCAAGCAGAGATACTTAGCCTTTTCCACAATGTGCAACTAAGCTGTGGAAATCCTTGCTCTAAGATGCTATGGACAAAAAGACAGAGTGTGTTTAAAAGTGAAGTGTTCAAGTTCATGGAAGAGAAATACAAGAACGGTTATTAAATATGGAAAATTTACCTCCAGCTCAGGAAGTTTTCAAATGGCAAATACTTAGAGCCTGGGAGGTAGTGGTGTGGGAGTGCATAACAAACTGCTCCATTTTGTGTCTCCTTTCTTCAGTATCTTCCCTTGGCCACTGTCAGAGACTGGAGTCTGAGTTTCAATCCAACCCACTGTATCTGCCCTAATGCTGTCATATATCTGCAATAGATTGGTTCAAAAACACTACTGATTCTTTACGTCCTAACAAAAAATTGAACCCATTTTCTAATAGGGATAGGAATTGGCATCCCCCAAGCAAGGAGGCATTTTAGCTAAACTGAACCATTTCAGAAATAAGCATTGTGCAAATCCAGTGTAGATGATGCAGGCCACGGTATGGAGCTCCTTAGTGCCTGGGTGAGCACATTCCTACGCTGCCTGGTCAACATCATATAATTTACTTCAGAATCTGAAGTACATTATGCTTCAATTCTTTACTAACATGGTTTTAGGAAGCCAGTGTTACTATTCTCATTTTCTGAATGCACCTCATCAGAAGTTTCCACAATACAGATTTGAAAAAAGTGAAGGAAAAAAATGCCTATTGTCTTTATGTTTTAATGCCTTAAAACATGAAGACAATATACTTATGACCCTCACTGCTCACCTAATAGGCAGAGGATATTTGTTTAGATAGATGGTACTGGAAGAATACAAGCACATATTGGCTGTGCTACCTCACCATGAAGAACTTTAAGCCATTTTCATTAACATTCAAGACAACATCAAAACACAAAAACATGAAACAGAAACATAAGGTTTCTAATTTATAGCAAAATTTGTAGCCGATGTTCCTTAAAATTTTAAGTTAATCCATTGAAAAGCTTTTAAAAGAAACTGAGAAGCCCCCTTGGCACAAGTTTCTTGAGCAAATGCTTATGTACAACTGATGATCACTGACATCTTTGCGACAGTTCAAATAATGTAAGGCACACTGATGCTGTTCTCCTTGCTCTGCCTGGGAAGGGATGGCCCTCCTGGACATTCAAAAGGAGCAATATGCTCCTGCTTTAAGAGAAGCACATTTTTTTCGCCATCTTTCTTTGGTTGATGACTCAAACAGAGAGAATGTGCCAGACAAAAATAAAATCTCCCTGACTAACATGCTTTACGTCTAGCCTAAAGGTACAATTTCCAAGAGCAAGCGCCTTGCTGTCTAAGCCAGGACTTTAAGCCTCTTTTGATTAGTTGACTTGTAAGCATTTTTTGGAAGGAGGTGGCATCCACACCGTGCCTCTGAGTTTACTGAAGTAAGTCTTCTTACACAGACTCTCTGAAAGAAGTCCAGAAAAATCTTAAAGGTGCTAGGGCCACAGATGGAAAACCACGGGTGAGCCCTTTTGATTTTTCACCTGATAGGAAATCCTAAAATGGTCACCAATTAGAACAAATTATTTCTCCAAGGAGTCTTGTTTGCAAAGGCAGGAGACTGTTTTACAATGAGCAGGGAGCTGACACACTGTTTTACATTTGATTAGTCTGGGAAAGTCTGGGTAAGAGACAGACAGGGGAAAGGCTTCATCTCAGTAGCACATTCGCAAGCCACTGACTTGCTGGAACGACCATAAGAATACTTGCAGTCAGGCAGCTTCTTCCCTTTTTTTTTTTTTAGAACATTTTACATCTTAAGCTACATCTTACCAAAGTGAGTCATTAGTGAAATACAATCTCCAAAACACACTGACTTAATGTAGCTGAGCTGGTGGCAGCAAAGACCTGAGATACAAATGTACTTTCATGACAGAGCTTAAAAGATACGCTGATTTTCAAAAATGAAGACTCCTAACTGTTAGAGAAGATTTAATGCACGTAAATACAAGACTCATCCAGAGACAGATCAGCTACTCCTGCTCTCTCCAGCCACCCAGGCCAGCAGGTTTACAGAACTTCAGATTTACCTCCAGCCTCTGCTGGCAGGTGCTACCATTTTCTCAGAGTACTGCCTGTACTTTTACTAAGAGGGCTTTTGCTACAGTTTGGTGACTTAACCACTACATTAAAAAAAAAAAAAAAAAA
>VZRH01001926.1:107226-117829 GCA_013397555.1 Urocynchramus pylzowi | reverse complement strand
AAAAAAAAAAAAAAAAATAAAAAAGCACCAGCAAGTAATAAAGAAATAATAAACTCACTTATTTTATACCCTGCTTGAATAATGACTTCTGTAGCTATGGAAGAGTGATTAACATGCACTGCATAATAAGGTTCCTCATTGCTCTCCAGTCCACTTGCCCTTTTTCTTAATGAAGTCACCAAACCCAAACTGAGACCTTTTCAACAGAGTAAGCCCAGCTCCTAAGAGACACATTCCCAGCCTTTACTTGCACCAGCCTTACCTCTATACAGACAGAGGTGAGACGATGCAATTTTTTGTCCAACTTTTCTGGGAAACAAGAACTGACACCATAGACCTACCTTCTCAAACAAGACAAATTAATCATTTTGGATGGCTGGATGCTGCCTCTATGTATTCATGAGGCACAGCTTAACTCAAAGGAGTGTCCCATACAAAACAGCAACAGCACTGGATAGTCAAACTGCTTTTGCTTGTATGGCAAGTTTCTGTTTGGATAAATAGGTCAAGTAACTACACCTTTATCTAATACCTTTTGCATTAGGGGGGCCAAAAAGAGCAGGGGCATAGAGGGAGACCCTCCTTCCACCTCCATTCCCCTCCTGCTTTTCTAAGCCATGTGTGAAAGATGTTTCCAGCATACCCTCCATGGCTGCAGCCTGCTTTCCTTCCACTTGGACTCTTCCCTGGTGGAAGAGGCACCAAGCTCCATCCTTCCTGAAGAACTACAATGCTGGCTGCAGGCTCCTTCAACCTTTAATTATGTTTAGTTGACCTTTTCAACCAACACACCTTTCCTCCTAACTACTTGTCAAGCACCAGCACAGAAGCAAGACAAGTTTTAAATTGCTGGAATAAAAGTCACTTATTTCATGGCAGATTCTACTTGAATGACCCCCAGTGTTACTGCCTCATCCAGTCATTCCCCAATAACACGAAACTTAAAATAATAATGTAATTGAACAATTTGTTTGTGTCTTCTGGAGGGAAAAGAAGATGAAAATATTATATGAAGCATTAATATGGCATCAACTAGTCAGGAGTTTTTCTGGTTCAACCTTTCCACTGCATTTGTTTAAATGTGGCAACTACAAAATGTAAAAATACTAAATATGGTGGAGAAACAGAACTGAAAAAAAAACCCCAAAAAACAAAATACAAGAAAGAACACAAAAGGCCAAGTCTGATTCTAGTGAGATGCATTAGAGCCTGTCTTCTGCATTTCATAGGGAGAAGATAACCAGTCAAAATGAACTGTTGACTAATGAACACCAAGCACCTCAAGTGCTCCTGAAGTCTAGAGTGAAATTGGCTGCAACTGAATTAAAGAGGACTTAAAAAACATGGGTGCTCAAACAGCTGCCACTGCACATAACCAGTGCTGCAATCACCTTTGGGAGGAACTGAATGAGCCAGCTTGTAACAGGGAGAGAAATGTGGTGCTTCGACTTCAAATTCTTATTTAGAGTGTATTGTTGTCACCTTATTACTGGACAACAACAGGGACAAATTGGGAACTTCAGCATGTTTCTACCTCATATACACATCAAGCTGTGTATGACATATGTGCACAACCACCTCAAGTCCAGCTCACAGAGTTAGCAGTATGGATGTTTTTCTATAAACAGTTGCCTTAATTTTCTAACTCTAAGCCAGATATTGCAGTCAGGCAATCATTGCTCACTGGAATAATCACATCCTGATGCTGATTTCCAGGGAGGCACAAGGTTTGCTTTGCCTGCTGAATAGCCAGTGGATATTTGCATGCAGGCAGCACGTTGACTTCAAGACACAAAACATATTGTAGTAAAGCAACATTTCAAGTGTTCTTCCACACTGGATGAGATCCAGCTGGTGTCAGGTAGAATATTTAGACAGCATGTAGGCGCTCCATTTCATTAGAGGTCTAATCAAATTTCTAAATGCTAGAACAAATTACTATTTCCACACCTCTAATCAGCAATAAGGGTGCTTCACTGAGAGGAATGTCAATCAACTCAGAGGGGAATATTTTTTATTTTTTTAGTTAATAGGCATAATTACTTTAAAACAGATTTAGAACCATATGGCCAAAACCCCTCCAGATACATTAAGACAATAATGTAACTATATTCCCTTTACCACATGCTACAGCAGGAGATATTAAACATATTTACAAGCACGTGCTATTAAATTAGGTTCAACACTGTTAAGAGACTGTCTTATTAAACAGTTTTTAACTGCAGAATTCATATGGAGGAGAGAACATATGCTAGCTTTCAATTGTTTTGTTAGTAACAGCCAGAGCAAATCCAATGCAATAATAAACTGCCCAGAGACAAATAAATGATGATTTTGAATAAGCAGCTGTGTACTGTTCTAGAATGGTTTACACCAAGACAGCTTGTATTCCTTCACTGTCATGAACATAACTTTGTCCTACTGAGGTTATGTGCAATTGCTCAGAAGCATGAATTTTTCATTTGAAAATGTTAAGTGAGGAGTCATTCTTGCAACCATTCCTCCTTTCTAAGGAACAATTTTAATCCATCCTATAAAGCATTAAATGACTCTCAAGGAATTTACATTTCTCTCCAGTTTCATGACAAAACTAATTTGAAATTTAATATGCTTTAAAACAGATACACAATTACACATTTTGATTCCAAAGTGCAGCAATTGAGACTGAGCAATATTGACTGTATTTATGACTTTACTGCTTATTCTGAATAGATGAAAACCTGATTTTCAAGTTACCTTTTGCTTTTCTTCCAAATGTCTTTTGCACTTGCAGAGGTAACAGAGATCTACGACTCCAAAGAATTCTCATGAATGCGATTCCTCCTGGCTTTCCTACACGTTAACCTAACATCAGTGCATGCTGGAAGACTCAAACCACAAGCCAAAGGGTGGTCCACACACTGACCACGCCACATTCCCTTGTGATAAAGACTTACTACTTCTGTTCCAGCCTACTCTCAACACATGGAGCCAGGAATACTTCATATTCCACTCCATTATTATTTTTTACCACCTGATCCCCTGAGGAAGGGGACTACAGGAAGCCTCACACTATTACCAAGTTCAAAAAGTTGGAGGCAGAGCTCAGAATCCATTAGAAATCCATTGCTAGTCTGACAAAACAAGGTGCTTACCTTAGGAGTAACATGAGAGTCATTAACAACAACAAAAGGTGTTTAATCAGGAGGTTGTATCTGTTTATTTATCTTACCCTAATTCAGGTAACCAGGGACATTGAGGAAAGAATTAATATATCTTGCTAGATTAAGAGCACTGACTTCTGTCTCTTACCCTGAGCACCATCACTTACATCCAGTTCAGCCTCTCCCTAACTTAAATCCATGACTGCCACAAAGATTATGCCCACAAGAAAAAAGCCCATGCTTCAAAACACCTTCCTCTCAATTTAAGAAAGATGTGAGAATGAAGATATCTGAATAAATAAGTGGTTGATATGGTCTGTAACAGGAACAAAATAGTTTTTCAGCTTCATAAACACATAATATTGTCTACCATCTCTACCAGTATTTTGTCCCAGGTGGTAGTTATCTAATGTCTGATATGCAAGAAGCATCCTATAATAAAAATTTGAAACTAGTAATTAAGAGAGACATTTAAAATTAATACCCCTTGATCATGTCTCCCCTATTATCAGTAACACTGGTCTGCCCAGGATGGCATACCAAGAACTGCACAGAATTTCTTGAACTATCTGTAATGTGTTTCATGGACTGACTGATAGGCAAACAATCAGAAAAAAAATTGTTTGTGGAGAGTATCCCTACCTCCCTGTAAAGGCATTTCACAATTTGACTCATCTGCATTACATTCCCTATAGCTTCTACTCAAAGCACAAAGACTACCAGGCTGGGCTGCAGAGACAACAATGGGGAGCACCTCTGCATACAAACAGGAACACCTGCAAAGAACAGAGAAATTAAACAGAGAAATTAAATAAATTATTTCCATACAGGTTTTTCCAAAGATGATGAGGTGCAATTTCTCATTAACTGAGGTCTCCCTCCTGAGAATTCAAATTTCTTTTCTACTGAAAATGCCCCATTTCCCCCCGGTCCATCCTGACCCACTTAGACAAAAGCCAATACTCAGCCCGGACATGCTAACTATGCTTGAGATCCCCCATTATTCTCCAGCCCTGTAAATGGAAATCTGATAATAAAATCTCCACACCCCAGCTATGCACAGCCAGGGGAGAATTATACCACTATCTTCTCTCTCTCAAATCTCCCTAGCCAGAAAAAAACCGGTTCAAATAAAGAACTAAATGAGTATTAGCAGCTCCCTCACCAATGTGGGAGAGAGGAAAAACCAAAGATGCTTAATGAACCATATTATTTTTTTCAGTTTTCAAAACACTGCCATTTAAAGAGATGTGAGATTTGAAGCCCTAATTAAGTAATATGCATAAATTTAAAGCAAATGTTCACAGAGTCCACATCTCCAAACCACAGCCTGTGATTTGGCTAATGCAATGCTCCACTCCCAGAAGTAAGTCTTAGCAGAAGACAACCTCCACACTTGACTAACCCACTCACAACACTAAACCTCAAAGTTTCTTTTGAAGAAAATCCTCCTGCCCACTTTCTTTCCTTTTCTCACATCCATTCTCTCCCTGTAATTCAGGAAAGACTGTGATTTTGCTTTTGGTTTTTCTTTAATAGAATGACTATTCTAAATGAACATGGTTGCTACAAGGCCACCTCTTACAGCTTTTCATTGCAAAACAGCGTCATTCACCAGAGGTTCGTTTCACTCATGCCACTCTCATTACAGGTCTAATGAAAATTTAATAGTTCTGCCATCTCATTTTCAGCCAGTAAAACTAGGAAAGCACAAGCAAATTTCTTTACAGTACTTTTTAAGGTAAAAGTAGGAGAACCCAGGCAGCCTTAGGACCAGCATACGTGTGTGAAGAGCAGTACCACCCTTTGATTTCAGGACACAAAGATTCTACACAGGGGATGGGAGAACAATCAGTTAAATGGGAAAGATTCTGAAAAGATACAAATTATTTTAACACTCATGAGGACAGGGAAGGAGAAAAACCAGTCAGCTCTGGATTTTCACTGCATTTCTTTCACAGGAAAGAACCTTGCTCTTAGTTGTTAGTTTGTTGGGAGTTTTTTTCCATGAAACCTTTCAAGAAAAAGTAAGAATGAATTATGAGAGTGAGAGGCCTGTTGCTGTCAACTTTAATTGCCCTTAAAAGTTTGGTTTGTTGCTCTTGGTTTACACCTTTACATTTTTGGATCCTAAAAATCCCATCTTGTCCCCCCAGCTGTGCATGCAGGATTAGTTGGAGGAGTGACCTGAGCTGGTTTCACCATGTTTCACCAGTGCTCCAGGGGACTGGAAGACACAAACACTGAAGGCAGACACCATGTTTTACACAACAGAATGTTGCTAAAATTAGAACCAATGCAAACAGTGTTGATTTTTCATGACAGACTTCACAAATAATTTTGAGAACTCCTTTAAAAAGAAACACATTGGAGATTTAAAGCCATCTAGGCAGCTCCTCACACCCCCTACGACATGAAGAGAGATTGTTATTAAGAGGCATCAAACTATAGAAGACATAATTTGATTTTAAAAATCAAGATTCTCTGTGACAGCCAAGGTTTGTTGATGAGATTTCCAAAGCCAACTAGACCATGCAACACAACAACAAAAAAAAAAAAAAAAAAGAAAAAAGAAAGAAAGAAAAAAAAAAAAAAAAAAAAGTACTGCATTGTGGAAAACCCAGGGTGTTTTCCAAGCAAAGGCATAGCAACTTTGATTTGCCTATGCTCAGAATAGATTGAACCAGATTGACTTCCCTCAAAATAGCTGAGATATCCTTGAAAGGCCTCTGGATTTTTACAGAGCAGGTAACAGCATCTCCATACATCTTCATGACTCATGGTGACACATATTTTAGCTTACACAGGCTTATGAGACCTGACATTAAACTATTTTTGGTTCACTTTGGGCTACTTTCTTACTCACCCACACAGAAGAATAATGTGAATGAAAATGTNTTTTTTTTTTTTTTTGTAAATGACCTCAACTCCCTGAGCTGGGCTAGTGCTATTGTAAGCACAGCATCATTTAATGACATTCACACATTTTTTTATCTTAAAAGCAGGTGCTTTTTTTGGCAGCATCAGACCTAGAACAAACTCTTCCAGATCCCTGTACCTGTGGACACTTCAATTTTTCCAGCCTAAATGATTTATGACCATATTACATCCATCTACTCTGGAGCTAATTTCTCCTCACTTGCTCTTACCATGAGATGTATTTATAGACACTGATCATATCCCCTCTCAGCCTTTGTTTCTGCTGGATTAAAAAAACAAACTTCTTTAGTTTCCTTCTGCAAAATCAGCACCCCCTTTCTCCCAGCACCCAGCCAGCTCCCCTCTGTGCCTGTTTAATTAGGGTCTGTGCTTCCCAGCTTCCCCCCTCTTCAACACCACAGCCCTGCAGGGTGACAGTAAGGTGCTGGTCCTCCTGCATTGACATCTTTCTCCCTGCTCCTTCCAAGGAACTGCTGTTACTAAAAGTGATCAGCAGCAAACAGCCCAGCCTGTAACTCTCACATTTCATACCACTGGATTTCACACCACTTACACTATGCCTGTGCTCAAGATCTCCCAGCTCTCCATGAAATGTCCCAATACATTTATCACTTGTGTTGTCCTCTCAGCACAGTGACTTCTCCTTTCAGCATGGCCCACCATAATTCCCATTCTCATCAGTTCCCATCACTGTAATTAACAGTAACAGAAAAATAGACAAACTGTGTCAGATCAAAGCTCCCTCCTGCCCTGTAACCTGTCACTGCCAGGGGACAATAGGATACATGTAACAGCCAGGAAAGCATACAGAAACTACACTGAGAGGTGTTGCTATTTCATATTTACACGTGTTGTTTAATTTTTCTGTTATGAATTCGCACAAATAGTTTTCAAACCCAGTTAAACTTTTTTATATATAGAACATTTGATGTTAGTAAATACAAACATTTAATTTGCATTGACTTGCAGTGTCAAGTTAAACCTTTGATGTTACTTCAGATGTTTAATGACTACAGTGCAGTTTTAGTCCATTCAAAGCTTTTTGAAGAGGACACTAGCAGGTGTCTTAGCAATAGAAGACCACTACATTAGTCTAGTATGGCCTGCTTTTGGTGGTATCATGTCACATGTATTTTTTTTCACATTTGCTTTAGTAACTTTGTACAGTATTGAGAGTTGTACTAAAGAAGGAGACATGCATGGGAGGATGAGGAGCAAATTAAGTCCACCATTTTTATGGGTATTTCCCCTCTCACAGACCACCCTGATGGGGTAGGTCTGTAAATACCAGGAAAAGTCCTGGATTTCATATGCCTTTATGCTGCACTCCAGCACAGACACTGGCTCAAGCCAGGAGGGTCAGCTAAGCTGGGTCCATTTCCACCTTGCCAACACTGAAGGTTGCTTTTAAACCACACTCCCCTGTCACCCACCTGGCCACTGCCCTTCTATCTCCCTCACTGAAATCTAACACAAACCAAATATTTAATCCTGGAACCATGTTTATACTTTTCTGTCCTACCAACCTGCATGTACACATAGAAGAACCTTTTACTTCACATGCTTTGCAATTTGCAACCAAGCTTGAACAGTTGGCAAATCCTCCCTGTTCCTACATTTCCTGACATATCAGGATTTTTCCATCCCCTGAAGACTTCTTGCTTATTCCTAAAAGTCTTCCTGAAGCAGTTACAAATACTGAGCTCTTCCTATATAATATTCTCTTCTTTCTTGCTTGGGATATTGATTTTGCTTAGGCAGGAGAACCTTGGGTTTCCATCAGGCTCCAGGATAACACTCTGGAGCTCCCTTGCCCAGGGACTCCCCTAGGTGCTGCATTTTCAAAGGGGAGAGCTGGAGCTGTTCTGGTTACTGAAGTGGCAGCAGCTCTCAGCCCCCTCTAGGAAAGACTTGGCACCAGCACTCCTGGGCCCCGTTAAGTACTTTTCCCGACTGGTATGCCACATTTTGTTACAAAGGCTGACCATCCATCCCATGAGCCAGAGCTACTCGACTTGTTTTGGTCATGCTTCCATTTATTTTAAACTTATTAAAAGCATTAGCCTTGGTTGTCTGTTCAACTAGTTCACTCACCAAACCTAAGACAGCATCATCTATTGCTGGTTGTCCTTTTTTTTTTCCTCTCCTAAACCAAATAATGATGCAGTTGTTTTATCTATGACTGTCAAAGCCCTTCTGATTAGCAACAATTCTTCTGCAAGTAGACCTGATTATCTAAAGAGTGCCACAACAATAAATCCAACTGGAGATTGTATCCTTTTAATATGAGAAACCTTCTTCCTAGGCAAATTCAACCCATGGATCCGCAGCAAGATTCGCAGTGCTGCCCTCATAGAACTTTCCATAATAAAACATAACTTTGATTAATCTGAAATTGGACGAAGCATAAAGTGCTGCATCAAGCTTTTCCTGTTTCCCAGCTGAAAGAGAAACCTACCTTCAGCCATGAAAATCCAAAACCTGCTAGACTATTTCAAATTTCATTATATGCCACTGAGTTGAAAGCTTGCTTTGCCCCTTATGATTGTGACAACAGCTCTACCTAAACTGTGAGAGTTCAAGTGACTTCAAATAAAGACTTAGAACGGAGGAGGGCAGAAGAGATTCAACATGTTCCAAGGCCAATCATTTTTTCCAGTATATTATCACATGAACATTAAGAAAAAAAAACCCAATACCATCAAAAGAACAGATGAGGCAGCACTTATCTGAAGATAATTAATCCTCAAGATTCAGGTCAAATTTACATCTCGTTTCTATCAAGAGTTTTGTTTTGGTTTTTTTCCTCTTGTCTTCTACTTGCATGCTTGCCAATGAGGTGCAAAAGGTTAAAATTTAAATGATTTTTATTACACCAACTTTTAAATAATGACAGATGTAGTCAGAAGCTTTGCACTTCTGTTTTTATTGTCCAGCCCACAGCAGAGATAGAGCAATGTCCCAGTACCACCAGTGAAAGCACAGAACACCTATGCTTCAAGAGGGTTTCATGGGCTGTCACTCAGTTTCTTTATTCTCCCCCAATTTTGTATGGTTGAAATGACCACAGCCATAGCAGGGCAGCACTAAGTTGCCTTCCTAATAGACCCAAGTACATTCCTGTGTTTCACCATCATCCCTAAACTACTTAAAAATAAAATAAAAATACAACAATAAATCAAATCCAGCAAGTTTCCCACTACCAGAAAAGTACCATCTAACCCTGTCCCCACCTCCCACCTCCCACTGATATTAAAGAGGTATGCAAAAAAAGTCCTACCCAGCAGGATGGGAATACAGCTTCAAAAAAATTCAGTAACTTAAATTTAATTTTAGATCTATAAGTGCTGCCAAGCACCACTTTATTTGTCAACAAAACATTTTGATTATTTGGCAGAACAAAGCAAGCTCCCTCCCTGCTTGTTCTACAGACATATTTGGCACTGGTATGTCTTTAGACGTATGTCAAGTCTGAAGCTGTTTCAGCCTTTAACCCTGCAGAACTTCTCTTTTTTAAGTATTTGTTTTTCTTAAAGTGGGAACAGCAGCAAGCTAAATCCAAGAAGGGATTTGGTCCTGCAGCGAAAGGGTTAAAAATCAGACTCTGCTGATGTGTGCTTCTCTGATCCATTACATTTCTAGCAAGCTGAGCTAAGAGCTGAGCACCAAGTATCAACTGTAATATGATCCAAGAGTTTATGGAAAAAATAACTGCACATACCAAGCATGCACATTTAATAAGATTTTGTTTCCATTAAAATATTCAAGAAACACGATTTTTAAGATCTGCTTCTCTCTCTGACCGATTTTTAACGTTTCTCCTCCCCCTCCCCTAAATACACACCTCCTTTCCAAAAACCAAACCCTCAGANNNCCCCTCACCAAAAACAAAACACGAAAAAAAAAAAAAAAAAAAAAAAAAAAAAAAGGGAAGAAAGAAAAAAGCAGTCCTACTGCAGGGAAGAGAGGCTTGAAAAACAACTTTGATTGGCACTTGGCCTGACCCACAGAGGAAGAAAAACAGTTTTTGGACAAAGAGCGCAAATATTTGAGCTCATTGACTTACAGGCTTTCTTAGCATTTGCAAGAACCAACCTGGAGCAAAATGTGTTGGGAGAGATTGAATTAAAATAAAACCAAAACCGGCATCGCGTTCATCTTGGGCGCTCGGAGGCTCGGCGCAATTGAACAGCTCAGCAATTTTAATTCATTTGCACCGGACAAACAAAACGCACCTCCACCACTGCTCCCCGCGAGGCAGACGAGGGGAGCGGGGTGCGGGCTCCGCAGCCCTCCGGGGGCTGGGGATCCGCAGGGAAGCGGCGGGGCACCGCGGGGATGCGGTTCGGCGGGCCGGGGGCTGGCAATTCTCTGCTGCTTTCCTTGCATTTTTAAAGCTCTGATCTCAGATTCCCCCCCACCCCACCCCGCACAAAGACTTGACGGAGATCGCGGGGATGAATTTCGCCGGCGGAATACGTGGATAATAAACTTTAGGAGAACGGCTGTGCCGCAGGCCC
>VZRH01001926.1:44571-106047 GCA_013397555.1 Urocynchramus pylzowi | reverse complement strand
TGTGTGTGTGTGTGTGTGTGTGTTTGTGTGTCTGTGTGTGTGTGTTTCTGTGTGTTTGTGTGTCTGTGTGTGTGTGTTTCTGTGTGTCTCTGTGTGTCTCTGTGTGTCTCTGTGTGTGTGTATGTGTTTGCCTCAGGTCGCCGGGATTGTTAGGGATGATGAGTCAGGTTTTCTAGGCTCCATGCTAATGCACGGAGATGGAGTGTATAATTAGGACAGAGGCAAATCTATTATCTGCAGCCTCGGAGAGCTGGGGTATGAACCTCTTTTTTTCATCACGGCATCACTGCAGTTTCCCTTGCCTGTGTGCTCTTTAGCTTTTAAGTGCGCGCAGAGGAGCCTCAGCATAAGTAGTCCCACCGACGTCAATAAAAGTTCATTAAATGTCGAGCGTTATGTAACTCATATTTTGAAAGATGATGATATAGAAGGATTTTGGTTTTTATTTTTTAATGGCAACAGAATGCTATTACTCTACAAAATTTCTAAGCAGATTTGGGACGTTACGTTGTTTTCAAGGTTTCTCTTAGAGAAAGAATTTTAAATCAACTGCTTGAGAACTGTGATTTGCTTTGCCTGGGAATACTTTCTATTTTTGCAAAATGAAGCGTTGTATAATTTAGTCAACTGGCTGGCTAAAAAGGACACAATGTAATTAGTAATTTACATATCTTAAAGGAGACTGATTTAACCTAGATCTGTCTTTGAGAACTACTGAAAAGTTTGTCAGATCCGACTTTGCCACCATAAGTAAAGCCATATCCAAAGAAATATTCTCCTTCATCCTTCCTTTCCCTGCTATCCATTTGAAAAGGGATCTTTTCCTCAGGCAGAGCAGCCTTCAACAGACAGACACTCTGTGGACTCCACTGTTGGGAATGCATCCAAATGTTACACTCACAGGCACCCATACAAAATGCTTAGAGAGGAATACATGGAAGGGGGTTGGGGTTTTTTTTTTCCCTTGTTTTGTTTTTTTTTTTTCCCTCAAACAGTGTACTAGAAATGGCATCCCAGCATGAGAAAGCAGTTTGTTTGCCTGAGTGCAGGTACTTGCTGTGCCATGTCTGAATCCCACACACTGCAGCATGGTGCTATTTAATCCAGGGGAGAAGGGTAGCCAAACAGGTTAGTTTTCATCATGTAGTCTGAATGTAATGCTAAAATCTAAGTAAACCACGTGAATGATGTAAGCAGCCTTTTATTTCTTGCCGAACTTCATTATAATGTTATCTGAAATAGGAATTTTTAAAAGAAGCAGTAGAGGATCAGTGTTATTAAGCCACAAGCAAAGGGGAGTTTACTCTTCAGCTCAAATAAGATCACTTTGAGTCATTTGCTGTTAAAGTGTCCGGTTCAAAACTCAAACCCATTGGCAATGATGGTAGCAGATACGTTTGAAAAAGGTAAGAGAAGGTAAGAGAAAGCTGGCTGAATTACTTGGAATATTTAAGATCAGAACATTTGCAAATATTCAGATTTCAGTAATAGCATCCATTCATTTATTTTATATCCACAGTGGCTAGTACACATGACTAAACATTCTCAGAAACCTGGTTGGTCCCATTCCCCTGCTGAAATTATTTCTGCCTTGAGTGACAACTTCAGATCTTCAGCATAGTCCATTAAACCCAGGAAAAAAATCCATTTTAACAAGGTATGAAAGTTAGGCTGACTTGTAAGGCAGTTTAAAATCAAAGAAATTTGGTATCTAGTCTCTGTTCTGCCACAAACATCTTGTGAAAGAAAGCAGGACATGCATGCCTAGATGCTTAAGTATTTGGTTGACTAACCCTTAATTAAACAAGAAGCACTTAAGTACCTTTGTGGCTCCCAGTCTTGCCTTTCAGTACTTTAGTATCTGAGAAATGTCAAGAGAAACATAAACTTTGAAAGTGTTTCATTGTTTTTGGAAACAATACAGCAAATAGAAGTTGCCTAAAACCCTTTTTTGCCTTCAGCAAACTTTCTATTGGATATCTTTTCTGGAGTTAATTTTTCCCCTCTGCATTTTTTTTTAATAAATAGTTTTAATGCTAATAGAGATCAGACATGTACTTAACAGGGCCAATGCTTACCCACTATCAGTCTAAAAAAAATTAGTGCATAGACTAGAGACAATATAACAATTTTCAAAACACCTGAACTCCTCGATGTCCTATTTGGAAATGAACTGTGGGGTCTGTGTGACAATGCTCTTGTAAAACGATGGTTTTGTGCTCTGTTTACAGCATCCATGGAGTCCTGCTGCCTGCAAAGGCTTGTGCATGTGGGCCTGATTTTGAGCTCTTGGATTACTGCATTTTGACTTAAACATGTGCATAAGTTTTCCAGAATAAAAGCCTGTCTTTGTATAAGCTGGTTTCTTGCTGAACATATCCACGTTCTTGGAAGTTCTCCTTGTAAGCTTACTGCTCAAACAAAGTATGCAAAAATATCCAGTGCTCCCTTCACAATTGTCTGGCAGTTTTTGTGATTCAACTGTACCTCACTTGCCATCCACTGCTGTGGATTTCCTTCAGTTTCTGCCCAGCTACTGAGTCATAAAGGAAAGCAGAATGCTGAAATTAAGAGGTACTTGAGTTACAAGCAGCATGGCATCTTGACCTGCCCAGGAATTTTACAAAGATTGTCAGTTCTGTAAACCCAGTCAGTTGTCTCTGCTGAGGTCACCTAGACAGGCTGTGAACTATTGCTGTGTAAGGGTAAGGTGGAGATTTTTTTTAATCTTGATGATATGGAGCATACTGGCTTGAGACCATCACATCCTTTCACAGAGATTACTGACTTGCTGGGATAGATTTGCACAAGTGGTTACTGGTTTAAACAGATTTTTATCATCAATGATCATAACTTTTGCAAAGTTTAAAAAACAAACACTATGATGAAACAACAAGGCAGGAACAAACTTCCAAAGGAAGTAAGGATTACTCTGCCTCCTGAAACCATCAGATGCATTTTTGGCAGACACATTGCAGCCAGGCGTGGACAGCTGCCCTTACCATAGGAGTGGCTGAGATGTGATGGCCTTTGCTAGAAGGTCAAATTTCTCCTGATGTCTTATGCAGCCTTCAAGTTAACACTGTTCAGACTGGCTGAGAGACACAGGTGCATCCAAACACTGAGCTGCCTTCATCCCCCGGAGCAGATACTCATGCTGTGTTTTAGCACTGGGATATCACCTTTGCACTCCTGCTGAGGCTGCAGTATTTCCACCTGGAATCTGGATGAAACGCATCTCCACTATCTTCCAGTGAGCATCACACCCAACAACCATCTGCTGCACAACCATTCTGTAAGGGAGCACAGAGCAATAAGCATACACTTTTTTCAAGAGCCATAAGAAGATGATCTGTAGCTTGACTGCACTGACCATATTGTGTGTCCCAGAACAGTCAGCCTGGAGGCAATGTGCTGTGCAGGTGCTATGGGATGCTCACAAAATCTACATGATCCTTCCCTTAATTATGCACCTAGTCTACAAGTGTGCAGTGCTTTTGTTGTTCATACATTATTGAGCAGCTTGATGCTTCCTGAAAAGGCTAGATTGACAAGATCAAGTGCTGTAAAATTGAATCGTTATGCAGTGGGAACGTTTGTTATTCATAGACATCCAGCAGCCCAGAGAGAGAGGACAAGAGGGGGCAGCTGCCATGCTCTGACTGGATTGCTGCAAGACAAGAAATCCCATACGAAATTAAAAGATCCTCAAGTTTTGCCCAGAAGCAGGAAGAGAGAGCATATCTGAGCACCCAGCTCTGGAGCCTTACCCAGCTCCCTGACTGCCACAGTGAAGTGCTATGATTAAATGAGCTGATTGACACATGTCACATGCCTTGCATTTCATGACTCCATGAGTCATCCAGTAAAGCCATACTGAACATGTATACACAGGCAAATAGATGTAGTTTCTTCAGGCCAAAAATCCAGCCCATTGACATTATGTCAAATGAGTGATAGCCCTGCCTTCATTACCATAATTATTGTTGCACTGTCCTAATATCATTTGCACAGCATTTATATTATGTTGTTAGGGAAAGGAAGAGCAACAGGTAAAGTTTGTGCCCTGAGTGGTGCTATGCACACTCTGACACTATAAAATGACTTCCCATCCTTACTATTACACATCCTAATAATTGTGTGAGACAGGGAGATGTGATAGTTCGTGGAATTCTTCCTTAAGGGTGATGGTACATGCCTTTTCATTTGCAGGGTTTAAACCCTAACTAGATAAAGCACTTGAAATTATGTTTATCATAAGAAACAATTATGGCCTGGCCCAGGAAAGCTGAGCTCAGTGACCTAATAGGCCTTTTTAATATCTGATTTCTTTGACAGAAAACATTAAATCACTATCCAACCAAGAAACCTCTTCTCTCCCTCTTCATGTTCTTCTGTGGTTTGCATGATAATTCACTAAATGTATTTCAACATGTTGTTTACTTCAATTCAGCCTTCTGAGACCACACTGGCCAGTGCTCCAAGCCCATAAATAGGGATCATCTGGAAAAAAAAATACTTTATGCTTCAAGTTAAAGTTGGAAATGTTTCAGCCTGTACAATATTTGGGAGCGAGACAGAGGGGAAAAGTATTAAATGAAAAAAAACATATCTGAAAATCAGGACAAAGGCAACCTGGTCTAGCTCCCTGCAAAAGGAGAATTGCAAGTAATCCCTTGTAATGTATTCCTATTAATATTGGTGGTAGTTCTACAAAACAGATTTAATGAGAGCAGCAAGGCTACCTGTGGGCACAGAAAGCGCTCTCCCCTCCAGGACTGGAGGTGGAGTTCATGGGGCAGACAGGAATGCCTGGGGACAGGCAGGATGCGGAGCAGGGACAAGTCCGGGTCTCAGCACTGGCTGCACAGCCACAAGGAAAGGCACCAGTTCCAGCCCTGGTAAGGATGTGCCTGAGGTTTTGTCCCTCTCCCAAACATGTGTGCCTGCATCAAAGCTGCACTTGTGACGTCTCTGTGAGACGTAAGTGTCCTCTGGCGCTGTGGACCAGTGGCAAGATTTCCTCAAGAAGACGGAAATGCTGCTGGCCTTTGGGTGGGAAGTGGGAGCCTTGGCTCCAGCTACAATGTGTATCACTGAAGAGCACAGCCTAACCACACCTGTGCAGATCAGGCTGGGCAAAACACCTCGAGCTCTCTTTTGCAGTCAGGATGCCATAAGGCCAAGAGTTCAAAAGCCAAGGGGCCAGAAGAGGGCAAGCAGGAGGCAGCTGGCTGGGGAAGAGAACTGGAACCTGGGGGTTTGCTGCCTGTTTCCTCCCACTGCTTTGGCTCAGTTTTGTGCCTGGCCAATGCAAAGCACACAAATGTCTTTGTCTGACTGAAAAACTGTAATGTTTTTCAAGCAGCAGAACTTGTCTGTTTGTATTTTGCAAATGAAACACTTGGTACAGCATGATGCCACATTAAGGATGGAGCTGATAAGTGAAATTTGCTTCCTGTATTCACTGGCAAAGTTATGGCTTTCATTATTTTCAAATACAAAATACAAATACAAAAAAAAAAAAAAAAAACAAATACAAAACTTAGCAGCTTGTGGGATATGGCACATATTTTAGTTCCATTTCTCATTGAAACCCATGAGATATGAACATAAATCTGTTGGAAGATCAGGCTAAATCATGGCAGAGTTTTATTCCTTGTTTTTAGACAAAAAAGAGCTGAAGTGCTGAAAAATATGAATCTGTTATGGACTTGGCTTATTTTTATTTAAAGCATGTTTTTACCCTATTTCATTATTTTTCCAATGATTACGCCCTGAAAAACCAGAGTGTCAGTGCAAGTGGGATTTTCTCTGAAGGTACCACACTTAGAAGCAATTAGGCGTGTGAGTGGAGGCAGTTAGCACATGGGATCTTCCCCAGCAAAATCAGCAAAGTGCTGAAGGCTTGTTTGCACGGTGTGTTTTCTTCTTTCATTCATCTCCGTCTGGATGCTGGGGACGTTCTTGGACAGAAGAGATGTTGAGATTCAGCCTTAAAGAAAGCCCCCTGCAGGGGAGTTGGCTGACTGAATCAGCAGCACAATTAGCCTGTGCAGAGCCTCACAACCTGCTAACCTTGGCACTTCCACCTCCCTCCCTCCTGCACAGCTAGGCGTGCCTGCTGTGATACACCAAAATGCAGCAAGCGGATGGGACCGGCCATCTGGCGCTGCGGAGCAGAGAAAAGGAGCAGCAGTTTCCCCAGACCAGCATCAGCCAGCTCCTTTCTGCTTCTGTCTCCTCTAGCCTGCTGGTTGTCTGCCCTTGGATTCAAATTCATGACTCCTGCATGTAGATTTTTCTTTGAAGACCCCCTGACCTACTTCAGCTCAGTGTTGCAGTAGACATGAGCTCTATTTGTAATGTCAGGAGATGGGAAAGGAAGGGTCAGTCTGGAAGAAAAAAGGGTATAATCAATGCACCTGGCTCTGCTGGTGAAACCCTGGCAGTCACTGCTTCAGTGCTGGCTCTCTTGAGCTGGAAATGGCAGAACCCAGCTCCTGTTTGGGCAAATAAATTAATAATAACATGGGTCATTGCATCTTGCTCTGCTAACTTCCAGCTCTGTCTGGTATAACTGAACCTCAGGCACAGAGACGGGGCTATTTGCTGTGGCTGCTGAAGCATTTATATTGGTGAAGATTCGTGAGAATACTGGACAGTAGAGGCAGAGACTGCTTTATAGGTGAAGTGATGTCTTTGTACAGCACAGGGTCTGAGATGGAAAACATAAAGGGATTCTATTTCCACAGCAAGGTCATGTCTTAAGAATTTTATTTGTCCTTATTTCTATTAAAAGGTCATTTTACAGGGAGAAATAACTTATTTTAGTCAGGTTGTATTGCTCTTGAACTTAACCTTCCTCTAGCTGGACTCTAAATCACTGGAGATCATGGATTTTCTTGTAAACAGACTTGAGAGCAGCTTCCTTTTTTTGCATTATTTGGCTCCCTTGTTTCAGAAAGAGTATGGACCGAATTCTTCCCTGGCGTAACTCCAGTCCCAGTCCTAGTACTCCTATTCTGAGAATGCTGGGCCAAATTCCCACTCCTTGTTTTGTCAATATATGTTCAGATAACTCTGCTATAACCACTGGAGTCATATATCATTAGCACTAATCTACTGCTGAGCAGAATGCAGCCCCCTCTATAAATACCACTTTGGTGAAGGGAAGTAAGGAAAATAATGCTGAATGTGGCCTTAAATGTATTACTTACTTTGTTGAAAGATCATTCACTCTTGGCTTAACTTATTTCAAGCATGACAGTCCAGGAAAAAATGTATGTCTGCGAGTGGCATAAGACTCAATAAGAGTCAATAAGGCCTGGTGTTATGTGGTATTAATAAATGTACATTTGTGCTGAAGCACGCTAAACCTCAAAGGCTGGGTATAAATATCAATGTCTATTGAATTTCAGGAAGAGATGGCTGGCAGTAACTACGCTCGATGTCATTCTGCAATATGCAATCTGTGTTTACACAATGGCTATTCATAGGCACATTCCTGCTGGTAGGCAGAGAATTTGCCTCTTTCTAGTCAGTTTATGAGAAGTGGATTTCTTCCCTTACATCCCTGGCAGGATTGTTAGATTTCCTTTGAGGAAAGTAGCAGTGATGTGCTATCGAGCAGGTAACGTGTGAGCCAAAAGCGCTGGAGAAAGACTGCCAAGCAGTCCACTATTGGATGAGGACAGCACTTGGCTAAAGGCAAAGGGGGCCCTGGTGTCTGAAGCAAGTTTGTGCAGCTGGTGGGCAAAGCATCTTCTGTGCAGACTGGGGATCCTCTGAACATCTGCAGCGACTTCTCTGTGCGATGAAACATGGCATTCATGCATTTAATCAGAAAGTGTGTCGCAAGCGGTGGCGACAAGTCACACTGCAACAGAAGGATGTGGTTTCCAAGCGGTGTCTGTAACATGATTAAGCTTGGAGAGCAGAAGAAAGTGGTTGGTAACTGTTTGTCAGTGCGGTGAACAACTTGCAACTGTGCCAGGTAATTTTCTTGTTTGTGTTCTGAGCTGCCACGTGTTGCTGTTGTTAAAGCATCGCCAATTTGTTTGGCTGTGGGGGGGAGAGAGGGTCACAAGTGAATAAATCACATCTTTGGGTTTGCATACCTGTAGCTAGCTGTCCTACAGCAGAGAAGCTGACATTTAATATGAAAAAGGCTGGAAAAAATATTGTCTGATTTAAAAAAAAATCGAGGCATGCCCTGTCTGTAGCATGTTTTCCTTTCCCCACCAGGACAATGTTCATGTGAGATTATTCAGAAACAAGAAGGGTTGCTGCTCATCTGCTTTGGAGGCACCTGTCTGGGGTGGGCACCTGGGCACCATGGCAGCAGGGAAAATCCTGTCATCTTCCAAGCCACCTGGTACCTGAGACCAAGTCTCCACTGCCTCTCTGCATGAGACTCACTGTTCAAACAAGGCATGGGTCTGGGACAGCTGACTGCTGCCTTCTGGGACTGCTACAGGCTTCATGTGTCTTCTGTGTGACAATCATTTTCTAGAGACACAATGCCCACCAGCACACAACTTCATCATGAGAAGCAGACAGGATTTGTAATTCTGTGAAACTGGATTCTCCTTTCCCACACCTCAAATTTCTTTGCAGGTCTTCAAGCTTTATGTTATTATGAAGGCCAGCACGAGGTACTGGACAATCAGACTCCATCTGACTTCAGATGTTCCCTTCCAGAGCTTCCTGAAGTATATGGGGATCCACTCCTGTAAGATGGTTCATGAACAGTGAAAATAAAAGTCCAGAAAGAGCAGTTATCTGTGGAGCTATCAAAGAACAGTGTCTGTACTCGATAAGATGCAGAGAAAGTAAAACAGGAAAATACTCATACTGAAGACAAAGCTGATGTGGCTGCTGAACTCTTGATAATAGCATGAAGGGGAAGAACCCAACAGATCATGCATAGCATGTCTGAAGTTATAGAGAGAAGTTTTATTCTTCTCACTAAGAAAGGCAGTGTGATAGTTTTAATGTGAGCTCATTTTCTTCTGCTATTCAGGGTTTTCTTGCATTTTCTGCTAAAATGATCAGCAAAGTTGGGGTTTCCTAGGAGAGCCACAAGGCATGGGGGGACATTTGCCATCTAATTAGCTGCCACTGGCTAGTGCAGGGAAAAAGCTGAGCAGCAGCTTCTCTCTCTCCCCTAATACCATGATTGCATCCATCCCTGAAAGCTGGGATGCTGTCAGAAGAGCATACTTCTGATCTTGAGGAAGCCAAGGCACAGCCATAGCCTGTGCTGGAGCATGGTGCCCAGACTGACAAGGTTGTGTTCCCTAGGGCTTGTACTGAACACACAGGACACACAAATGGTGTGCTGGGGGTGATTCATGAGCAGGGCCAGTTAGCTTCCCCAGCTCTGGGTTGCATGCCTAACCCTCTTCCAGCCCTTGAGCAGAGCCAGTGAGCAGCACCATGAGCCTTAATCCCATCACATCCTGTTCCTTGAGAGAACAAATACCTATCTGAGAAGAGCCCATAGGAAGGCAGGCAGGTCCTGGGCCTCTGAGTTTTCCTGCATGCCTTGCCTAACTGCTGCAAAATTTCTCGGGGACTTGGAGTTAAGGTGATCTATCCCAATGCCAAGCTTCTCATGAGAACTGCAATGGTCACCAATTTTTTGCATGTTTTATTGATCTGCAAAGTTTCCATTTGGACCTGGACACACCTGCAGCACAGCAATGGCGTGACAGCGGGTTTCCAGTCCCAAGTCCCATGCACTGCAGCTGAAATCAGAAATGGACCTCTTCTGTGCAGCAGAGGCATTGGTGGGCATGCCATTTTCCCACACAATCTGTTGTATTTCCATCCCTCACTCTTCATCTCCTAAGAAGAGGTGCATGCTGTGGGCTCCTCACACCCCTGAAGGTATTGGCAAAGGTTTGGGGTTTGCTTAAAAGCTACTAAAAGCTGCTGACTGAAGTCAGATGTATACTCATGGTATAATGAAAACCAAAGGTAGTGTGCATCTAGGAGAATATCCTGAGCAGCACCAGGAGATTTGTATAAAGTTCTTGCACAAATATTCATTGGAAGGAAGAAATCCTCAAATAGTTGTGTTTAATGCTCTCTTTTGCACTTCTGTACGTGAAGACCCACATCAGACATGCAGCCTAGGGTGGTTAGAAACTTGGCTCTTTGATTAAGAAGCAAAAAAGTAGAAAACAGGAAGACCCTCCAGAGGTCAGGACAGGCACTCTGCCATCACAGGCAGCATTCAAATGACTCTGTAATCAAAACTATACTTCACAGCAAGTGAGGTCGCAGCAGTGAATTTGAAAGAAACTGCAGGAAGAGCCGGACATTTTAAGCAAACTTTGCTGTTTCAGGGTCTCCTGTGGCTTATCCAAATGGTCCCTGCTCCAGAGGTTCCTCACGGCCAGAGGCTGCGGCGCTGTGAAGCAAGAGTCCTGACGGTAATTGCGGAGGTCAGGCAAGTGCAAGGCTTTTGGCTTTTGGCTGGTGAAAATGGGACTCTCAAGCCGCAGATGAGAAACAGTGATACTGAAACTTCATCTGAGACAATCGCTACCAGGAAGATGAAACCAGCAGTTAAGGGTGTCGGTGTGAAATGAGGCAGCCAGTCAGAGAGGCGCGTTGGCTTCAGGCACCTACGAACAAAAGGCTGTTTCATGAAGACGATGGCCTGGGAACAGTGCTGGTGGGGGGAGGAGGGCAGAAATCAAAGAGTGGGCGAAAAATAAGGTGGCTGGATATCAGTGGACAGGGTGACTCCAAAGACTGCCTGTCCTCCCAGCAGAGATGAATGGTTTCTTTCTATTTACGTAGATCTGTATGCAGAAAAACATTATAACTATGATCTAAGCAGAGTCACAGACATTTTGGCGCCTGGGCTGGTTCCCTCCTCCCACTCCAGCAAGCAGGGCTTGACCCGAGTGGTGAGAAGCATCCCGCAAGCCCCGTGCGTGTCACCCCGCGCCATGCCGAGCCCTGGGAGCAGCACGGGCCGCCCTTCGCCCGCCACTTCACCCTCGGCCTCCTTGGAGGGGCTGCCCGTGCTGGGCGGCATCGCCTGTGCGGGCAGCACATCCCCCTGCCGACCAGGGCTGCAGACCTCTGCCCTGTCCCACACCTTTACAGCGCTTCTCTGTCTGGCTTTGAATCCTGCAAAGCCAACAGAGCCTCAGTCGCCATCCCAAGCTGAGCATGTGCTGAAGTGCTCTGGGAGCAGCCAGCTGAGTCATAAGCCGACCCAGCAATTCCTATTCAAAGGCTGCTGTCTCTGCCCTTGTGGAAAATGCATTTATTGTTTTGGTTTTTTGCTTCTTTGTGCTAAGGTTCAAGCAGTGCTTTACTTGTTATTGCATGTAATGGTTTGTACGCAGCACACCAGCCCAGTGAGGGCTGATGCCAGGTTGTGCTGGGACTGGGCAGGTGCCCTTTGTGGAGCACAGCACGGCTGTGGCTGGCACGGTGGAGCTGCACTGGGCACCCCCTCAGCAGCAGATAAAATGGGAAACTCAGGAACTACCAAGCCAAGATGGATCTGAGCACAAAGCTACCAAAGTGAGCCACTTGACTTGCTTGCCTCAAGACTGAATTTATTGAACTGCTTACTTGCCTCAAGATTAAGTTTATAAAATTATTTGTAAGTTAACATTGTTTTCTCTCTGCAGTCTCAAGGTGTGATATGTAAGTGGATAAGATCTGAGGAAGGTCTCATCTCCTCTCTTCCTTCACAAATCTGCCTGCAGGCTGGACTTTGCCACAGGTTCCAGGACCCTACGGAGAGTAATTTCACCTCTCACCTTGGGAGGGGCGAGTCCAGAAACCCGCTTTTGTATTTTATTCATGCAAATGAGCAAATGGGAGGCATCTGGCTGTGGACTGGAGCTCTGCCCCTGGGCTTCCCACCTCTCCCCAGTGCATTGCACTGTGCTCAGCCCTCGGGGGTGGTGGTTCCCTCCCCAGAACCTCTCCAAAAGGTCAGTGTGTGAGGTGGCTTTTGGGTGCTGTCACCTTGCTGGCATGGTGTGCATACACCCTCCAAGGGCCCCCAGCACTGACCCTAACTCCTTGTCACCCACCCTGGGCAATCTGCATCACCTGCTGGCAACCAGGGTTCTTGGAGGAGAATTAAATAAAGATGCACATTGTTATAGGTAGAACAATGCCTCATTATCCCCGTTTTAGCGGCAGGCTAGCAGGCCACCACACTCCATAAGAAGCTAGCCATGGAATCAACAACAATAAAATAGAAAGTCTATGTTTCCTCCTTGCCAGCCCCTTTTCTTACTTCCTGGAGGGCTGCCCCGAGCAGCACATAGGGAGCAGGCAGATTTTGGCTCAGCAGTGCAGTTTGGAGGAGGGGAGGAGTGCTGGGCCACCAGCATTGTGTGCAGCAGAGTGCAGAGAAGCGTGGGGCTGGCCTGATAAAAAGGGTAAAAAAACCCCACGGACAACCCCACAACCTTTGAATGGCAGCATCCTCCTTTGTAAACAGAATATGGAGATATATTATGTAACTCCTGGTAACTTAACTGCTTTTCCATACTGGTAAAACACGGTAATTAAATGTTTGCTTGTCTAGTGCCTTTGCAACAGCAACATTTTTACTCTCTACTGCTTTTACTCTTGTGGCTATGTCATTAGTGCCCTTTCTGTGTTACTGCCATTCTGCTAACACCAAATGTTAAAAATAACACCACCTCACCTCTGCATATATTCTCAAGTATGACTTGCTAGTGTGTGCATTTTCAAGCTCGCCTGAAAATCTGATTTTCTTTTAAATGAAAAACTAATTTAATGCAACATCCCAAGAAAGGATATTTCATGACAGCCTCCAAACATGCAGACCTTCAGTAAATCCCCAAGAACTGGTAGCATTGGCAGTGCCAAGAGGCACAAATCAGGCTGACAGCTCTGGTTTAGTATGCATTGTACAAACACAATGAAACTCATCTGCCCAGCTCACAAGCTGTAGAGATAAATGCAAAAAGGCTGGAATGGAAAAAGGAAGCATGAGAAGATGAAGTGACTGGCACAGGTCACAGCACAGGTCATGGGCACAGCTGAGAAATGAACTTTTGAATCTGTCTTTCTAAAGTGGTGCACTCTAGAAACAACTTCATTTGACTGTACTCTTACTTAGGTTGTACTGTGAGCTCTCTACTGCCAGCAGAAAAATCAACTGCCAGCAGAGATGCTTTTTAGTTAAGGGTATCAAACAGGATATACCAGTGATACTGGAAAATCATCATCTAAAGGGATGGTGTCCAACAAGTGAGATGGAGATTTTGAACCGACAGTAGTTTTATAACAACCACTGCCCTGAGAAGCCCTTCTTGTTCATATTTCTGCTTAGTTGTTGCAAATAAAGCAGGTGCTTGGATGTAAACCTTATTTGGAAAATCCACAATGGAATAAGGTGTTCAAATGTCTTCTTTTATTGAATGTATGCAACAGTAGCACTTTGCTACCAGCTACTCTGGGTGGCATCTGGTCACTTCTGCTGTAGCTGTTGATACATAGAGGGTGGTGAGGGACAAAAAATGACTCACAAATATTTAGAGGTTGCTGCAGTTCCCCTGTTTACTCTCTGCATTTGTCCATCACACAAGAATGAGGTAGGATAAAAAAAAAAAAAAGACGCTTAGGCAACTTCAAGACTGAATTTATATTAAAAAATGATGCCTCAGGCTTCCTTTCAAACCAAACTGCATCTTCCTTTTTGGTTCATACCCTCCTTTTGCTACCTGTTTCAAAATGCTACTGCACCAAGACCCCCTGTTTGGCACACAAAGCTGATCTCTTTCTCTTGTCCATCACTATTCTTGAGCCAAATTTCTTGTCCTGTTTTAACATTTACGGTGCCCCAGATAAGGGTTCAAGGAATGAACAAACATTTTCCTCTCAGGAGTTCATTATGTGTTTGCACAGGGCCATGGACAACTCTTGGGCATTATTCAGCTCACCTAAGCTCAGCAGACACTTGAGGTCACCACTGCTAGCCATGCTCCAGCCATGGCTCTGGGCCAGGAAGGCAACCCAGGCCTTGGTGTTGGTGAGTTGTGTCTTGGCATAGGCAGGAGAAATCAGGAGCCACAATGCAGTGCAGACTGTGTTGGTTGTCACTCACTGGCCTGAGCCTTGGTGGCCTTACTTCAGCAGGGGGTCACACAGGCTGGTGAATGGGAGGTGAGTGGTGTGGGTTTTAACAGACATACAGCACACTAACACGGGATGAACAGCAGCGAGTCCCAAACACCACTCTACCCAGAGGGGGCTGGACAGCTGAAATCCTCCATCCATTTAATAAATGGGAGATCTTCAGCCAGCCCCCTGCACCTGGCCTGACTGCCCCAGCCCTGCAGTAGGTGGTGAGAATTCAGGGTGCTGCAGAGGCTCAAGGGGGGCCCCAGACAGCCAACCTGACTGCTGTCTCAAGTCTGTCCTCCCATTTCCAGCTCTGAGAACTAGTTCCTATCCTTTTTGAGATCCCAGAACAGCCCTTTGTCAACTGCAGTAGTTATTTATAAAGACAAATGATATTAGGACAGTGCTTGATATCTTTTAAATTGCATCTGATGAAATCTGCTCACGATGGCCACATGTGTAAGAAAGTACTCTTGGCTCCCTTGGAGCCTTTTGGCTCTCAGTGCTGGGCTCATACATCACAGCCACTCCATTATCCCTAGCTTAGGGCCCTCATCTCCCAGTGGAGAAGTGCCTGCCCCCTCAGCATTCATGAGCCCTTTCTCTGGTTTGTCCCATGTTCACCACAAAGCTGGTGCTTTGGCCAGTGCAACAGGCGGTGACTAACTTGTGGGCCAAAGCTGGAAGGCTCAGAATTTTGTTTCTTACATGTCAGAAGTATCAAGCATTCTTCTGAAGTCAGTAAGAAACTTTCAGGTGACCATACCTTGTCTTGGTTTAGAGTTCAGATTTGAAATTAATTTTTGAACCAGTCCCATTAGCATTCAATGAAGGATGTACTTTTTACAAGCTGACCATCCTCACCTCAAACACATACACAGACCTGGGAGGAAAGAGAGGTAGAAAAAATGATAAAATGAATATAACAGAAGTAAATCAATATGAAAAATATAAGGGTTCCATCTTAATTTCAAACATTATTAGAAATGACATAACATGAAGAGGTGAAACTGTTTCCCACACAGACAGCCTACAGACAACCCAACTACAAGATGACCATGCTGTTAAATCTGTTCATGTTCTAATAATGCCAAAGAAGCTCAAATGAAAATGGGGCCCCATTTTCCTATGTGCTTTCCAAAGCCAAGGTTTTTCCTGCACTGCCTCCTTGCCCCATGTTTCCAGGGTGGTGAGCTGTAAAACAAGGTGCCTGTGTTGCTATGGTGGATGATCCTGTGCTCCCTTGGTGCCAGGATGGGCACTGGCTGCGCCCATGATGACCTGAGCCAGCAGAAGACAAATCTCTCTCCTAGACTTCTTTATTGCTGCATCCCAGCTAATTTGAGTGAAATTAATGTGTATTATTGCACTTAATCCCCTAGTTGCTCCAACCTGCAAAAATTCCTGTGAAACTTGAGGCATGGCTCAGAGTTAGCTTTACGAAGTGGCAGGTACCAGCGAGTTTCATTGCTGCTTGGTGGATTTGGGAATGCAAGATGATTGGGAAATTATGGGTGCAGATGCTCTGTATAAGTAGAAGATAGGATTCATGGCATCTAATTTTGGTAATCTGTAAGCTAAGTGACGCATTTTGGTGGCCCATCTCCTCTGGTTCACCTGCAGAAGCAGGAGTCCTCAGCAGATGGTTTATCCCTTCTGTTTCAGATGCTCAGGAGCATGTGAGTCACCGTTTCTCTCTGCGGATTTGGAGGGCTCATGGCAGGTTACATGTCCTGCAGCACCATCACTGTCTCCAGTCACAGAGGGACATGAGGTGACTCTCAGAACAGCTGCTTAAATTTGGGCCAGACCACACCAGGGGAAAGGGTAATGAAACTGAGCTGTGCTGGCCAGACCTAGGAAGCTGGGCTGGTTTTCTGCTGATGTGGAAACAGAATCTGCTCTATTGTTCCTATCCAGGGCTGTGAGCAAGGGCACACGCTGTGCTCTGCCTTTGCTGAGCAGGTTCAAGGTCTCCATTTCCTGCTCACCTTACAGGAGCTCTATAGATAAACATCTGCGCTTTTCTAGGCTGAGAGTGCTAAAAGCAAATGCCACCCCTGCTCAGCTTTTCAGATGGTTGACAAAGCACTGTAAAGGTCCAAGTTTTATTTGGAGATGAAAAGATCTTTGTACCAAACAGAATATAGCTTGTGTGCTGCTGAGACCGACAGTCACTAAAAGCAAGCACATCTGCTGATGCAACCTAATTGCTGTTTTGATTGCCCAGCCATGACGGGGCATAAAAATATTGTCTGTCTACAAAAAAAGAATGAAACCTCACTTGACCGTTTTGTGCCCAAATACTTTGGCACCCAGCCCTGCCGAGCTAGAGTTGGGCAATCTGAATTCAAAAATTTCCCAGTGGAACCAGCTCCTAACAATACAAAGCTGTGCCTGTCTGACTGGATGGGCTATTTTCATGACTCTGAATAAAAATCACGTCTAGAGCACTGCACGTTTCTGTGGGGGCTGTGCAAGCAGGCGGGCACACTGGCCTGTGCCCGGGAGCTTTCCAAGTTAAGTAGGTAGAGAATGAGCCGCTGTTGAAAGCCAGTCTCTCAAGGCTGATGGGCTTTCTGCTTGCCTGTGGACAAGGATCCTTACAAAACACCATTGAGAACATTTCTGAAGCAACATGGCAGGGCTGGAGCTAATCTCTAATTAGGAGAGACCACATCTGCTTACTGAAAGAAGTTCTTGACTCTTGTGGGAAACAGGAGAGTGGCCTCCTCAAATTCAGGTATAAATCACAATAAGGATGTCTCACTGTCACTTGATTTCGATGAACAGATGTTGTACCTAACCCTGTTGTCTAACAGGAGAGCTTTTTAACAAGTTACACCAGCATGGCTGACCCTCACTTTCCTCCTCCCTGCCCCAAGTAATGTGGGCATTGCAGAGCCCCAGTTCTGTGCTGGGGCTGGTACGTACCAGCTGGCTGTACTGGGATGGAGTGGGGACCCCTGCCACAGCCAGCACAGCCCTGCAGGATACTGCTCCAGGACAAGTTTTCTGGGCCAAATCCAGCCTCCCACAGTCCTGCTCTTCTGGACTTACCTGATTATAGGAAGTGAATAGGAAGGAGATGGGTAGGAGTAAGCCACAGAATCATAGAAACATAGACTTTTTTGCACTGCCAAGTCCACTACTGCACATATCCCCAGTGCCACACCTACACGTTGTTTAAATTCCTCCAGGGGTGGTGGCTCCACCACTCACCTGGGCAGCCTGATCTGGTGCTTTCTTTTTGGTCAAGAAACTCTTCCTGATATCCACACGAAATCTCCCCTGGTGCATCTTGAGGTTATTTCCCCTTGTCCTACTGCTTGCTGCTCGAGAAAAGATACTGACCCCTACCTCACCACAACCTTCTTTCGTAGATCAATAATGTCTCCCCTCAGCCATGTTTTCTCCAGGTTAAACAACCCCTCCTCCCTCAGCCACACCTGATCGGAGCTATGCTCTATAAACTTCAACGGCTTCATTGCTCTTGCAGAGAAAAAGATTGATCTTTCCCTCCCATTAAAAGGGGTATTGATTGATCTGCCCATTTAATAGGCTTCACCTGCTAAACCCCAGCTTGCAGCCCGTTTCTGCCTCTTCAGCCAGCTCCTCATACCAGTGCTTTTGTGTTTTTCTTCCTCCATGGTGGAGCCTTTCAAGTTTTTCTTTAAAGAGTGAACCAAGTGATTTCAATCAGCTGCCATCCCAGCCCTGTACCAGTGAGGGGCTCCTGGCTGCTCCCTGGCTTTGCATTGCAGCATATGAAATCCCCAAGAGCCTCTTCCCTTGATACAAAAATGTCAGACTGACTAAAGACTTTTTAATGTTGTTGTTTTTTGTTTGTTTGTTTGTTTTTTGAGGTGCTTTTTGTTTGGTTTTATTTTTTCTTTTAAAATTATTTTTTCTTTTTTTCTTTTTTAGTTCTTTTTAATTTTTTTATTTTTTCCCCCTCAAATGCATTTTGGGAACCAGTGTGTTTTGCATACTTGCTTAGAGAGAAGCTGCTGTGCAGCAGAGTCAAGCCCTTGCAGAGCTCTGACTGCAGCATACACCAGACACTGTAGGGCATTGCAGTCATCTGATCACAGGTGAGGAAAGAATGGAAAAGATGGGCTGCCCCTTTTCACAGCCTGCTGGGCAGACCCTAACTGCAAATCTGGCTGTGTCTCTGCTGTATTCAAACCACTGAGGAAAAATCAGGGAGTCTAAAATCAGTTTTGAATTGCATGTTTTCTCTGGATGATGAGAATGTGTAATAGAGTAGTCAAAAGAGCTGGCATGGCTTTCACCACATCTCCATGTTGCCATAATCACCCTCACCTTGCCTCCACTGGGTCCCCTTTGGGTTATCCTTGGCATGCACCAGTGGTCCCCATGTAGAAGCTGACCTGTGTTCTCCAGACCAGAGGACACAGCACCTTGACTTTGGCCACTGTAGACCCGATAAAAAGAAAGGAATGCTGTGTCTTGCTGAACAGCCTTTCCTTTTGGTCACCGGGAACAAGGGAAATGGTCAGGATTAACATCTTGTGATGTCCCACAGTCAAGAGCCATTTGGAGGATGTCTGGGGAGTGGGACCATTTGTGGAGATCTCCCAGGGAGAAAGAATGAAGCTGCTGAGAAGAGGTTGTGTCTACTCCCAGCAGCATTTGCAGGCAGTGCAGCAACACCTTGCTGTTGATAGAGTCAGAGGTAACCAGTAATTTGAACAGATGGATCTACATTTTATTCCATGTTCAGCTCCACAGATGACACAAAAAAAAAAGTTTACTCCAAATTAAATAAACATTCACAATAGTGGCATTCCAAAAGTAATTTGAGAAAACTTTTAGATGGTATTTTGTGTGTCAAGCATTTACAAGTATTCCCAAGACTCTCAGAGAGAAGGCTTGGAGAGGATGTCCCTGAGATCACTCACCTCTGCCAGGGTCTTTCTGTGCAGCAAAGGGAAGCTCCAGGAACTTGGTGTACCCATGATCCTTGGGCCTGGGATTCAGCAGGGCAGCCTGCCAGGGGTGCTGTGTGTGAGCTGACAAGAAACAGGGAGGGTTTGGAAACCCACCTGGCAAGTGAGACTGTATTGGAAAATTGCCTGGATTCTGTCAAAGTATTGTCAAAATCATCCCATTCTCAAAGTGTGTTTTCTTTGTGTCAGGTCAGCACTTTCAGGGTAAAAAAACCCCAACCAAAAAAACCCCCAAGGAAACCAACACAAAAAGTCGTAGAATTTTCAACCAGCAACCAGCCCAATGGCCGTATGTTATTGGTGTTCATAAGTCTCCAAAAGGAGGTTTCTAAGCCAACTCTGCATTTTACTCAGAGAAAGTGAGGAGGGTGAAGGAGAGCAAAGGCACTTGGCTCCTCTGGGACCTGCTTCTCCACAATCTGATCACAAAAAGAAAATGCTGTAGCTGAGTATGACCAGGGTTACAAATACTCAGCAATGAGCAAAAACCACTTATTGACTCTGTCAAAGTAAAATCAGTCTGTCTTGATCAAAAGCAATGCTGACCATTTCTAAGTCAAGGACCTGATGCTCTCCACCAGCTTTCATCTACCACAGATGATACAAATGCAAGATATTTTCTTTTTTTTCCAACATCTACCTCAGGAGTACCTGCTGTCCAGACTTTATAGAAGTACTGTGTTACCTTGTGGGTTTGTTCCACCACCAAATCAGTCCTATCCACAAAAAAGCAATTTCCTTCCTCATTATAAGAACCTGGCTTTGCTGTGAGAGCAAGATCATCAAGACTTACCAGTCTATCGAAGACCAGAAGAAACCTCTGTCAGAATTCTGGATAGCAAAAAGGACAAAGCCATAGCCCGAATGGAAAATGGGTTTTTTCTGGGAGGGATGTGCCTCCCCTCTGAAATGCTGAGGTAGTGGTTGATGCACAACGTAAGATCTAATTTACTACACTCCACTCCTCACTCAAAAATGAGATCCAAACATGCAGGCGCTGGTAGTCACTGATGTGTAGCTGCTTTGATGAACAGAAAATTCACATCTGCCTTCCCAGATCTGCCATCTCCAGGCAGGTGGACACTGCCCCAAGTGACCATGTCCAGTGTCACTGCACCAAAGAATTCATTTAAGTTGTGTAGTGACGTGAACTAAGCTGATGGTACACCTGGGGAAACAACACACTAAATCCAGTGTCATTTCATGCTGAAGTAGACATTTTCATCTCTGAAGACAATCTCCCTTCAGTGATCAGTACAGCCTCTTCTTCTCCCTAATGGTCTTATATCCTGGTCAACTGCTAAATGACAGATGTGTTCAATACCATTCTTGTGCATAGGTAACACACTACTTCTGTTCTTTGGATTGCAGGTTGCTGATCTTTCCACCAAGAGAACACTTCTTGTAGTTAATGAGGATTTTTGGGTGGCATTAATCTCACCCTATTTAAAAGTCTACAGCAGTAGTCTATATCTGAGCTGATTTCTCTGGGAATCTTTTGATGGTTGTTGGAAGAAACAGGCAATGCAATGTACCTGTTTTACTTCAAAATTCTTATTTAGGATTGAAACAATCCAAAGTGATCTCTAAGTCTCCAGGTGAATTCCACCCTTGTATCACAAGGATTCAAGATCCTGAGAGGATGAACTGTAAAGAACTAAAATTGAACTCTTTATGCAGGATATATTGTCTCTGTGGTTTTCCTTACCTTGATTCAATGTGCCACTGGGATTGAGGACACAAGACTCCACTGCTGATGTTCATCTTGGGTCCCTGTTATTGCACCAGTGACAGCAGCCTCTGATGGGAGGCAGCTGACAAGCAAAGAAGTTGATAACAAGAGTGACCTTGTATCACCATATCAGAAAAGAACTCATATTTTCTGCTCAGCTCCTGTTCCTTGTCTCACACTGAAGGGCTTTCCAGGCATTATACTTCTGCCCCTCTTATGCCCTTCTTAAATCCCCTTTTTGTCACTGTGGCTGAACAGAGGTAAATGTGAATGCAGTCACTCCTTAGGCTGGCTAACCTCTAAGTCCTGCTGCCAGAGTCCCAGAAGTGGGGGGGGGAGGGGGGGGGAAGTCAAAATTGGTTTGTCTCCCACAGCCAAGGGTTTCACCCATTTGCAGTACAAGCCTTTCATCTCTCCTCTCCCCATGATAAGACCACCTTTAAAGAAAGAGAGGACTCCTTATGTGGCTAGAAGGCTCCCTAGAGTCTATCAGTACTAGCTGACCCCATTTCTGGCTGTTCTTTCTCTCACAGAAGCCAAACTATATGAATTTCATTAGGGATTCAGCACTTAAGGAAGTCTTATTCTTTCCTCTTGCTTACACAGCAGAACCATCACACCCTATCCCACTGAGTGTCTCAATATAACCAATATGTAGTGACTGGAAGAAAGGAAATTTTATAGCCAGGGAGGTATGAAGATAAGTTCTCATCCTAGCTCTGAGTTCCCACTGACTGAGAAACTCTTCTACCCACTAGAATGTGGTAGATGGGGAGCAAACAGCAACTCAAGGTTCTGAGCTGTGTGGTACTTCTCCAATGCCTGGGAAAAGCCCCTCTTGCAGGCCTTTACTAGCAATCCTCTCTGTTACCAGCAATGTGGGTCTGCTGTGTAAGGTGAAATTAATTTAAAAATCCAAACTGGTATTGATGCAAATGAAAAGCAGGGATTTTTTTTCTTAACAGCTGTCAACTATTTGAATTCTTGCAAAAGTCTTACTCAGTGTTGGAGCTGAGTCACTCCTACAGTGCATGGCCAAACTAACATCTTGTGGGATATGTTTGGGGAGGGGAGTGGGAGTAAAGGGGAGGGGGGGGGGCTAATCATACTCATAATTTCTCATCTTCCAAAATAATCTGTTTTCTAAATGCACTGCTAAACCCTTGTGCTAGCAATCCACCATCTGCTCCTTCTTTCAAAACACCCACTATGTAGTCTGCTGTCTTGTTATACTGCCAAAACTCTATATGCTGTGGGTAGAATAGTCTCTACTTTCAGATGCTTTTCTTAGGTGATGGGGAAAAAAACCTTTGGAATTAGCACCAAATATAAATCAGTGCATGGCCATGCAGCTTGGTCTTATCCTGCAATCTGTGATGTAATCTCAGCAGCAAACAAGCAACTAAATTTTATCCATCTAATGCTAGGCAGGGGCTCTGGTATCACCCTCCAGCATAGACTGGAGCTGGAATGTTTTGGGTAATCTCTGGAATGCCTCAATAGAATTATAAATCCATAAATCAAAGCAGTCATTATGTATTTGAATAATATGTGGATCAAAGTCTCAGATTGAGGGCCCCTTTGTTCCCATGCTCTTTTTATATCTTACTCAGTGAGCAGCTATTCAATGAGAAACAATTACAGTGAATTTAGAGCAAAAACATACAGTGTTAATGGAGCTCTGAAGACCTCCTCTGGCAAAGCATTTAAGCATATGCTTAATTTTAAGCACATGAGTGGTAAGAGTGAAACTGCACACAAAAGAGTGGTATTTAGTTCAGCAATATGTTGAATTGGTATCTAAATTTAAATTATTGATCTCTCCAAACTCAGCCTTCTTCAAAGCAGTTCATCTTTACTCTCCCACCCAAACACTTTGCTAGCAGCATTTCATACCACAGGTCTGTGCAAATACTGCATTAAATCCTGCTCATCCTACTCTGAGGCGAGTCTGTCCTCAGTAGGAGCAATTAAAGAAAGAGGAGCAAGACAAAGGCCGTGTCTCGTTAAACAGTGCAATTATCCTGGGATATATGAGTGCTGGTTTCTTGCCAAAGGGAAGCTGAGACAAAGGAGCCAAGTGAGTTACGATGTGCATCGACTCCGTTCCATGACAGACGCGGGACCCGATTGTTGGATCACAAAATGCCGCCACCAGAAACATCAGCCAAAAACCTCCTGCTTCCAATCTAGGATAATCCCAGCCAGGCCAGGACTCCTTTCTCATCTGAAAGGACGTTCTTGTGATGAAAGGCAATGTTTGCAACACTGTGCTGGTAAGCCTCTGAAAAGCAGTACAAACGAATCCAGGTATGACTGTGTCTCCAGTAAAGGAAAAAGTAGCAGTGATGGATCTGGAAAGGTTCTTCACATGGCTGTGCTAATGCTTGCTAGGCAGAAGTGAGGCCAGCGAGACAAGGGCTTTGGTGCTCTTTGTTTACACATGGGCAAGTAGAAAAACTCTCTGGATTCAAACCACCTGTGGCAAACAAAACAAATCTGACACCTTTGCTCTGCCCTGCTCCAGAGAGGCTCCACTGGACGTCCTCTGATGTTGAGATGAAACGAGGCCTTGAGGTGGCTTGCACAAACCTTTGGGAAAGATGTGGATCATCATCCAGCATAGCTCCTGCCCCAGTGCCTGAGCTGCTGCCTGAAGAGACTTCCAGCTGTTCAGGGGCCACTTCCCAGCTTCAGCCCAGCTCATGTGGGTGGCCAGGCTCAGTCCCTTGCTAGAAAACTTCCCCTGCTGTTATTTGCCCTGTCACATTGGCAAAAGTAGGGATTGTGAAACGTGTCAAGGCAATTGGGAGCACAAAGGTGGTCTGCTCACAAGGTGAAAACAAAACATTATTTTAAAAGATAGATGTTGCAAAAGACTTAATAAGATCAGAAGATTGCATAAAGAGACGTGAGAGGAGTTCACATCACTGACAAAATGAGCCAAGTTTTTACCCCACAACCTGCTGTGTGGGCTGGGGAGGGCTGTCTGGAGTAGAAATCTTTCCAAAGAGAGTGAAGGAGAAATGGAAAATCTTTTCCTCCAGAGCAGGAGAGTTTCTCTCTTGCTTCAGCACACATCAGCTCACCAACTTAACTTTAAACATATTCCTAACACTTAAGGTCTTACCAAGCTGCAAAATCCTACATCTTCTTGCTCTATCAAACAAACAAAGAAAAAAATTGCTTATGTATCAGCTACAAAATCTCTTACCCCACTTCTTACAGAAACACCAGAGCAAATATGAGCCTGAAACTGGGCAGTAAAGATGAAACTCTTTCTAGACTTGTAGTTAATGAACATACTAGAGACTGCCATGTTTTGTCTCAGAATCTCCCTGTGTGGATGCTGCTATATAACTTCCCTGGTGGACATGATTAAAATCCAATGAAAATAATGGCAAAGACTTATTCAGGTCAGCTACTGTAATTTGAGAAAAAGTTGTTTATGTCCAAGCTCGTTTTCCCTTGTATGTGTTTCCCCCTCTTTAAATGCTCTTCAGTTTGGCCCCAACTGAATCACAGATCAAAGCATTTCAGCTTTTGAGACCAAATTGCAATTTATAATGTCTGTGGTTTGAGCTAATCTGTCTCTGTGTCATCTCATTTTAAATCAACAGAAAGCAGCACAAAATAACTCATTTTGGTATGCCCTGCTGAATGAGGGATTTTAACTCAAGCATCCTGTTACCAGTTCTCTCCACAGGTAAATGGGGTTTTCTGCCTTTATCCGAGGGTGTTTTGTTCCTATTGTAAGCATCAATTTTGTAAACAACTTGTGTTCTACTGAGGTGAAACCACTACATCTCCAAACTTAAACTCAAATTCTTGTTTGTCTCCCTTCTTATAACTTTAACTGTATCAAAGGATAGCTTAATGCTGTAAATAGCCTTTCATTTTTAATTAAGACAGTCCTAATTTCAAACCCACTTGAACAGTCTGGGTTTAAAAGTTCAATTCATGCCACAGTCTTATTTATTCTTCACAGCAAAGACCATAGCAAACAGGCCAATTCTAGTGGAAACACTGCTCCCCAGCTCCCAGTATCACTGCTGTGTGATTCCTTGTTCTGTGCTGACTCTGCTCCCCTGACAACAAAGGGGATGCACCAAAGTAGCATGAGGATGAGTCAGCCCCAGGGTGCATCACACATCAGCATGTCACCAGCACAGATGAGCACATCTCCACTGGCTCCATGGGCTCTCTGCTGGGCTATCACCATCCCTGCATCCCTGCATCCCTGCATCCCTGCATCCCTGCACATTTTGCTGTGTACCACTGTTTGTGAAGAGAAAGTCCAACCTAATGTGTCAATTTCCTGTTCCAATTTCACTCTTCCAGCTGACCTTCCCCTCCTTTTTCTTGCAGCCTGGCAGGCGCTCTCATGCTGTGCCCAGGTTAGCTGTCTCACTATTCCTGCTGGGTGGTGGCTGAAGCAGCCATGGGTGACTTCCATGTCCTAATATTCTGGGAAAGTCACAGGCAGAGACATGGGCCCGTGGTGTTGAGGCTACAGATGAGCTCTGTTGGAGCAGATCTCCTTGAGGAACGAGTAACACATGAAACTCCCACTAATGCCAACCTGGCTTTTGTTTGGTATTGCTTAACTTTGATGAATAATGGAAGAGTCCAGTCTGCAATTCTTTTTATTTAACCACATCTCTCTTCAAAACAAAACCAACCAAAACCCAAGCAAATAAATACCCCTACAGAACAAGCTGATGTCTGACCTAAAATGTGGCTCTACAGAGTAAGGTGCACTGGAGAAAAATGAGCTTTATGTTCATGGCAGAGATGCTGTGTGTGGAGGGAAAAACCACCTTTTGCAGCCAGGGCAAAAGTCCACACAGCTCAGTCCATGCTCAGTCTGGTCCATAACAGGAGTTCAAGCAAAGAGATAAAAGCAAAGAGATAAAGCAAAGCCAAGATCTTCTTGGCCTGGAGGTTGTACCCAGAACATTACTTTCAGCAGCCCTTGGTAGATCTGTCCTTTATGAACTTGTCTGAACTACTGGGCTCCAATATCCATGCTACCAAGTCCCACAATTTAATTATGTGTTGGATGAAAAAGTACACCTATTCATTTGTTTCAAAGTTCAGACTAGGTACTGGCATATCACAGATCAAATAGAGTAAAAGCTAAAAGAACAAATGAGATTTTCAGAGCTGTTATTTGCACTCACGTTCTCAAAATATGACCCAATTTCTTTCCACATCAGTTGAGTAACTTAATACTGAGGTTATGTGACAAAAATGGCTCTTGTATATTTGAGTGTCCAGAGACCAAAGCCTGCGCAGGGCCTCAAAACCACAGGTGCTGCAGCCCTGTCCTTGGGGAGGTTTGGGTGCAGGGGACAAGGGTTTCCAACGATGAGGGCAAAGCAGGGCTGTCACCAGACCCCAATGGGAGGAGGAGGAGGGGCAGATGCTGTGGAGCAGCTTGTCTTGGGTCACCGTGATCTCCCTAAAGTTTGAATCAGTTGTCTTCCACACCAGTACAAAGCAACCTTGTTCTCCCAGTCAAGAGCACCAAACCCATCCTGAAAGGATATGGGCCACCCTTGCTGCTACAGTTATTTCCAGCCCCCAGCTTCCTCTGACAATGTGTCCTAAACCTCTCATGGTGCTGGTGGAAACTCTGAGTATAGAGCAGGAACATGCTGGATAGCCTGAATGGGCTTCCCATGGAGAATGCACAAGCCTGTAGACAGGGCAGTGCTGCCTCCAGCTCTGCTGCTGGCTCATCCCCCAGAGAGAAGCATCTACCTGGCTCTGCCCAGCTGCTCCTGCTGGCACACAGCCTGCCTTCTGGGCTGTGCAAAACCTCAGGCCAGCCAGGATGCCCACCCTCCTGGGAGTCAGTGAGAGCTGGTGTCACTGCACATGCAGTAGCAGGAGGGAGACACGTACTAGACCAGGTCAGCAGAACAGTGCTTTAACAGTTGGGGTGTATCTTGGGGAGGTATCCAGTCCATCCAGTTCAGCAGGGGTAAGGGGGAGCATGGAGGAGGAAGGAGAGCATGCTGTCTGGAAAAGATGGCTTACCTCTAAGCTTCTTTCACTGGAAAAGGGCAAATAACACTCTGCCTGTCAGACAGAAACTGAAATAAATGCTGCAAGATGGAGAGATTCCTGGCATCGCTGAGCACTGCAGGAGCACGTACCCCAGTCATCTTTCCAGATCTCTTGCCATAGGTTTACAGCCAGAATATAGAATTGCCTGAAAAGCAGCATTCCAAGAAAACAGAGTTAAAACAGCTCAAATGCGACAGGCCTAGCCCTACCCTGTGGAAGGCATAGGCAAAAATACCTCTTGATTTCTTCTTTGTGGTTTTCATGTTAAAATGTCCTGTTTTGCCCCTGAGTATCATATTGGTGTCCCCTATGAGGGGTGGGTAGCAGGCCCAGTGCCTAGGAGATGTACACACTGACAGAGTGAGTCAGAGGACCCTCCCAATGTGCCCAGAACCCCACCAGTGGGAGAAGCTAATGCTAGCTGGATTCAAGCAGTGGGCTGGGTAGCAGGAGGTGGTGACCCAAGAGGGACAGAATGGGGAGATTATGACCAAATAATGGCCAAGGCTGGGCAGGGACATGTGTGTGGCCCCGGGGATTGAGAAGTGAGGAGAAGACACCAGGAGAAGGACAGAAGAATGAAGAGGTGAGACACCAGCAGAGGCTGTGTGGTGGTGGCCTCTGATGAGGATGTGATGAGACATTTTCAAATGGTTACTGAGAAATGTTTGGAAGTAGCAAGTTGTTTGTTTGACTTTCAAGACCTTCTTCTTCATGGCTTCATCAAGGTCAGGACCTGCCTGCCCAGCTGTGGCCAACAGTGGCCTTCTATGATAGAATGATTACAGCAGTGGACAAGGGAAGGGCTGGAGGTGTCATCTACCTGGACTTCTGCATAGCCTTTGACATAGTCCCCCACAACATCTTCCCTCTAGACTGGAGGAGGAGGATTTGATTGGTGACTGTTCAGTGGAGGAATTGCTTGGATGGTCCCATCCACAGGACAGTGGTCAACACCTCAGTGCCCCAGTAGACAGCAGTGTCTCTCCAGGGAGTTTGGACCTCCTTTTCCAAGTTGATTTGCCAAGGTATATACTGAAGTAATTTTTTTCTTTGTCTGAGCCCAGTCTTTGGAATATCTTCTATATTATTTAGTACAGTCCTATAAAAGCTCCCCAGCATTTGGAGGGAAGCTGTATTTATGCTGGTATGCTTCAGCACATAAAAATAATCATGATCAATATTAAAGAAATAACTTTGCAGAGTGCCTTGATGCAAGTTTTTCCATTGAGGTTGTCTGCATGAGTTGTTCAGATATACATATATTTGAGATTTTGATCTTTTGTACTGGTTTGAGACAAAATAGTTTTACAATATTTTAGTAATTTCTGCAGCAAAAGAAATGCTGTTCTTTTCAAGTCTACCTTAAGTTGGCTGCAATATCCTGAGGTGAAGGCTGTTTGTGCCTGTTAGTAATTGCAGTTGTTCTGCTAATTGCAGATGGAGCAGTTATCAATACAACGGCTTTGTGAGTTTTAATTCTGCTAAGCTTATTGACAGAATGGTATCTCTAAGCTCTTCAGGCTGCTTAGCCATTGTAAAAAATCAATTCCTTCGAAAGACGTCCATCTTCTTTATTCCAACCAACTTCCTTTGCTCCTGGAGTTGCAGGAATGGCCCATTAGCTAACCAGCCCAGCAGAGCCCAGCAGAAAGTGCTGATACCCCTGGGAGTACATCACCCATTCTGGAGTGATGCCTGGCCCGAGGGGCACAGCAATCATTGGCTCTGACAATACTCAGGAAAGAGCATTTGGGAACATGTGCTCCACTCATTACTGACCTGTGATTCATCCTCTCCTGCTCTGAAAGAGCCTCTGACCTTTCTGTCTTTATTTTCTTCTTGCCATATCCTTACAGAGAGTGCTTTAAAGGGCACCAAACAAACTGGGTGGGGCAATACCTGCAGCCTAAGTCATGCTTTCTAAATTTCCCTTCCTTGCAGCCCTGTGTGTCACCATGTTGGGTGACTTCATTTCAGTAGCACCTTGAGCTTTTCCTTGGGGACTGGAGGTAATCCTGATGCCTCAGGGAGCCCGGGCAGCTCATGCTGTTCCTGCCAGCAACTCTGCTGCATTTTATCATTTTATTGATGCAGCCTCTGGAGCTAATGGCTTTGGGAAAGGAGTATTGCTTTTCTGTGCTGGGATGCAGTGAGCAGGAAGGATCTGTTTAATCTCAGTGTTTAAATCCAAGGGGTTGCTTTCCCTTTTAGGATGGGACAGATTAGGATTGCCTATTTTTGCTATCATAAATCCTAGCAGAAGCCTTGGGTGTGGCAGTCCCCTCCTTGTGCTCACCACCCTGCAGAGTGGCTGTGAGCTGTCTCTGTCCCTGCCTCAATTTCCCTATCTGTGAATGGGGATTATTGTCCTGAAGAACCATGGGACTTACTGGTGAAAATGTAATTTAAGCCCTGCAATGTGCTAAGGACCCTGCCTGTTCCCATTCTTCCAACTTCATTAGAAAGCTCTGAAAACTGCATTCATCATCTGTATTTCAACAATATGATGAGCTTCTCCAAAGCAAAGAATGCCTTATCCCATGTGTTCTTTTAGCATGGTTTGCCTCCTAAAAAAGTCTAGGAATCTCTTCAGTTTTGGCTGCAATACATCACTTAGAGCCATTTGCAGACCTTTTCCTCTGCTTCAGTTCCTCCCTGCAGTCTCCAAGGAGTCTGTACACCTCAGAAAGCCTCTGGAGGGGACATAAAGGGTTCTGTCTGGTGTTGCATGGACCCTGTCACCATTCCCTGTGTGGATTGCTGCTCCAAACCAAGCATTGAGAGAAGGCCATAGTAATAGGATGTGGAGGATGCCTTTGAGCAAGGATCACGGCATGTGGTGCCCTGGAAGATGACATGTTCCCTGCTTGTCCCTGGCACCCTTGCTGAGACACCAGAGGGGTCCCACATCCAGTCCATGCCTGGCATGTGTCACAGGGCAGGACAGGAGCCACAGGAGCAGCCAGGGAGCACAGTGCAGGAAGCAGTTAGGTCTATTGTTTGGATTTCCACCAGAGGGTTGGTCACTATCTAGACATTTGACAGGCTCAGCAGCAGGTCAGAGACCGAGTTACCGTAGCAGGATGTGGTGGTTGAGCCTCTTCCCAAGCTGGAATACAGGCAGGGCTGCTCCTGTGAGAACAAACACAAGGCAGATCCCAGATGCAAGATATGAGACCAAGAAGAAAGAGATTCAAGTTCTGATACCTCCCCACTCACCAAGGGTAGCTGGAACCCGTTCCTATGCCCAGACAGGATGCAGGATTTTGAGTGCTGATCAGCCTTTCTGATCCCTGGTGATCCCTGAGTCATTACTACTTGGGCAAAACTTGGGCAAATACACAGGCCAATTTGAAAAGCTCAGCTAGTCCTGATGGAGCTGGGAGGTCCACTCTGGTGCAGCAATCTGTCCAACTGAGCTTAAACCTTGCAGCCTTTGTTTCAACCCTGACACTGCTGGTGCTCCTCAGAGGATGGAAATCCCAATCCAAAGGTCAGAGAAATCAGTGACAGAATTTCCATCAGTTCTGAATAACTTCAACCCCTCAAAATTATTGTTTCATGGTCCATGCTCTGTCCTCCCTCCCCCTGCCTCCAGCATATCTTGCCCCTCAATAATGCTGATAACATGGTTTTGGCAGCTGTTGACTGACCATATTCCCAGTTCTGGGAAGAAGCCCCCAGTGCCAGGTATCTAGGGTACCTCTAACCTTCATTTGCATCTCCTCAGCCTCCTTCCTGTTCAATTTCCTGCCTCTTCTCCTCCTGCACCCAGTGCTTTTTATATCTCATGGAAGCAGGTTGGCTCTAAACCTACACCCAGACTGGATGGCTCTAAACTCTTCACCCAAAATGTAGCAGCAGGCAGGTTCTGCCCATACCTTTGCACAACAAGGTTGCAGGAGAGTGAAGAGAGCAGGAAACAAAAGTGAAAAGCAATCTGGATATGTGGGAAGAGCATTGTGCTTTGGAGGTGTATTTTATTTTTTGCTTGTTTGTTTTGTAGCTTTGTAGCTCCTTTCCTTGAAGCTTGTCCCAGGAGGTACAGTTTGCTCTTGGCAGCAGGGTAGGAGACTGTGGGGATGAATTCCCACTAAGTGCCCAAGAAGTGCTCAGACTCGGTCTCCCTGCCCACAAATAGACGTACAGACCATTTTATGCACAATGAAAGAAGCTGCACTGAGAACTACAATGCCTAACCTAGTTTTTATTCATCCTGTTTTGATCAAGGCCTCTCTGAAAGGTTTCTGGCTCTTTTAAAACTAAGGAAAACGTGGATAGATGCCCAGACGCTGTCCTGCTGACAGTGCACTTCTCTGACACATGTACCATGCGCTGCTGAAACACTGATAGTGGTTTTTCACAGAGCTCTGCAATCTATTAGACAGCACTTACTGGTATGTTTCGGTGTATCTGCTGATCCAAGGCTGAGCAGACCATAAAAAATTATGAAATATTCGGCTACATGGCAATGATCCTTTTAACCATCAGTGTGCATGTATTGCACCGTGCATGGATATGAATAATACACCTACACACACACAAAATCAGTGGCAGTGATTCTGATAAATTGATAGTGTACCTTTGATCACTGTTGCTCCGCTCAGGCACATTATTTCGCCTCCTAAGGGTGCTTCTCTCACTCCTAAACCTCCTACGAGGCTGTCAGCAGGAGATAGTCATTGAAGTAAGATCAACTGACCCAAAACTGCTTCATTCCTTACCCCACATTGGGAAATTCCTCTCCCATCCATCCCATACAATTACACATAGAAAAGCAGGCTAGATAATATTATGACCAAAAATGAGACTGAGGTCCAATTTTTATTTGGTCATGTAGGACAGAAAAAAAGGGGATTTTATATGACAGGAAAAGGTAAATTCTCAGCCTTCTTTGAGGACCACTGACATCATCTTTGACTGTCAAATTGAGACACAGCAGACCTTAAAGTCATGATGTTTTTAGCTCCAGCAAATGTAATTTACATGATTACTAGAGATGTTGAAAATTTGTTAATTGGATGTTTTCCTCTGTTTTAGTCCTGGGCAGTTGAACTTATGGAAAGAAAGATTTAACTTAACAAAAAAGGACCTGTAAGGAATATTTTGCATTAATATTACCTTCTCCAATTGCACTAAGGATTTTGTTTTTGAAGAAAGATGCACAAAATGCATCTTATGATTTGAGTGACATGAAGTGGTTTGTTACCTTTTAGGTTTTATTCCACAATTTCCAACATTTATCATTAATGTTGGAAAATACTACTAAGTTTATCAAGTCCAACCATTAATCCAGCACCACCACGTTCACCACTAAACCATGCCCCCAAATGCCACATCCACACAACTTTTGAATACTTCCAGGCATGGCAATTCCACCACTTGTCTGAGCAGCCTGTTTCCATGTCTGACCATCCTTTCAGCAAAGAAGTTTTTCCTAATATCTAATCTAAGCCTCCCCTGGCACAACTTGAGGCCATTTCCTCTTGGCCTCTCATTTGTCACCTGGGAGAAGAGACTGACCCACATCTGCCTTCAGGCAGTTGCAGAGGGCAATAAGGTTCCCCCTGAGCCTCCTTTTCTCCAGGTTAAACACCCCAGCACCCTCAGCTGCTCCTCATAGGAGTGGTCTTGGTTATTGTGCTAGCCAAGAGTTTACACATATTTACAGAGACTTTGGATCCAAGCATTGCTCTGCCATGTACGATACATGGCTCCAAGCATTTGTGCAGTAAAATCTTTATGCCGTGCTTTATGCTGCAGGTGGAGTGGATTTCAAGTAGTGTCTGAGCACAGGTTTGAAAGGCTCCCCAGAGCTGCATTTGCAGAATTACCTGCTTTTAACCCCCATAATTTAGAAAGCAGTTCATCTAAACACCAAAAAGTCTCCTGGACAAAGATCCATTAAGCTTGGCAGACCCTTCTGGCTTATGTTTCTCTGGAAGTGTGCTTGCAAGGACTGAGATGATGTCAATGTGATAATGGCCTTTCCTATTTCAACCAGCACTCAGACAGGACTGCAGAAGTGATGTTAATATTGTGTCTGCTTCATTAGTTCACCTACTGGCAGTTGCCTTGCTGAGATCACTGTTTTTTTCCCTTTCTGTATTTATAGCTTTGTGTGCAACTTTCAGCATACAGATTATCAGAGTCCAAATTGTCACATTTTGTAGTTCATCAAGGCCTTGTTTTGCTACTCATGAAAAACTAGTTGCAAGCAACAGGGCAGGAAGGAAATTTTATTTTTCCCTTTCTCTTCTATAAATATGTGTCTGTGGTTCAAGTATTTAGACATACACACAGTAGCTTAGAAAATAACTAGTGCAAATGTTGTCATTTCCAACACAAAGCTGCTATCATGTAAGATCTTTGGAAATGTTTAAAGCCAAAACAAGCTCGACTTATCATTAGCTCTAGAGGTAACATAGGACAGGAGAACTGCTGTTTACAGATGGACATGCTGTTTACATGGAGCCCATACCTGGGTTTAGGACTGTGGACCAAGTTCTCTTCATCCTTCCTCCACATTGACACCAGTGGGTGCTTGGCAGACAGAGCTCAATCTGCTGGTTATTCTTGAGTATCTGCTGTTTTAAAGCATTAAAGCTTTTTGTTCAGGAGACAAGTGATCTTGCATTAATATCAACCATTGCCTTCTAAGAGAATGTCTGATTTTTAAAGTTGAAGATGAAGCTTGCAGTCAAAGTGAGGAGCTCTAAAATCTTGAGTGCCAGCAAGTAAATGAAGAAAGACATACATTTCCTATTAAAAAGAATGGGATGATATAACTCTTGGCTGAGGGCCATGGAACTGCTGTCAGCACTATTTCCGTGTGCTGGGCCAGGAGTGAATGCACAGGGCATGTCTGAGCTCCGGGATGAGCTAGTGAGGCTTCAGCTGTGTGCCAGCTCAGCACGCCCAGCCCAGCCCTGGATGGGGTTCTGGATCATCTGGATGATGACTGGCTGTGCTAATGGATGGCTCCTGGGCCAACATGGCATTGCCATGGCTGCACCCTTCCCTCTGCCCATGTCACGCTGGGCATGGCTCAGAGGCATCTGGAGCACTGGGAGGTCTCTGCATGGAGGCCCATCATGAGATGAAGGAATCTACTACAGGGTTCTTTTTCCATTTCATTTTGACAAAGGGTTATTTCCTGTATCTCGTTGCTTTTAAGAGAGGGCTTTGGCTTAACCACAGAAATGGATATTTCCCCATATGCTTGTCTTTTGTTGAGCAGTTTCCCTTTTTCATACCTTCTTAATGGATGCTTGGATCCATTTCTGTGTAGTCAGCAATAATTCCCACCAGCTGAAAAGGAAGAAAGTTTCAAATGTCAACTCCTGTTTGACTGGTTTGGCTGATTGTTGGACAATATGAAATTGTTCTGTCAGTGTGAGGCAGGCTCTTGGATAAGAAGACATGGATAAGAACTGAGGAAAATTCAGTTGTACAAAAGGCTTGTAATGTTCAAGATTAGATTAAAACAATAGCATATTGTGAGGATGGTGTACTGTAAGACAAGTAATGCCAAAAAAGATGCCTAAAGCAGATGGGATTGATCACCTTCTGATTTTACTTCTTGTTCTTCATCAGTGGCCCAGAAGACCTAGACAACTACCTTACATTGAGTACTAAGTCATCATTAGGTTACCTGAAACCAGCATTTTGGGCCACTTGAGACCCTTGAGGGCATGTAAGACACCAGCATGAGGCTGGTGGGTATGAGTGCCCCTGTGAGTGATGGCTGGAAGGCAGGCAGGACAGTCAGGGGCACATCACATGCTGCAAGATATCTATGATGGGCAATGAAACTCAGCCTCAAGGGTGGGGTGCAGCTGCCAATTCAGACACCTGCTTTTAGATATTAACTACATAAATTGTGGGTCCAGACTCTCACTGTAATCAGGGAAGACCTGATCTCTGTAACCAATGCAGCCTAGAGAGAAATTCAGGTGGGCACATACAGATAGCTACTTATAGGAAATATGAATTAGTCTCTAGTCTCCATTGGCTCAGGTAAGACTTGGTTGTCTACTCGTGACATGTAGTGCTACATGAGATGATTTGCAGTATCAAGATACCCATACAGGGTAGATAGATTGGAGCTTGACCTGAGACCTTCTGGAGAAGAAGATGGAGGATAGGCTATCCTGGGACATACCAAATACCTGCACCATGTGAATCAAGTCTCCAAATCTCAGTGGGTATGGAGGAATTTTGACACACAGCTCACACGTGCACCTTATGTGGCAGACATCCTCATAAAGCTGTCTCAATCTGCAACTCCTCTCACTTCTAACTTTCAGATGGAAAAAATAAGAAATTTATTCCTTTTAAAATGGACCTTTACCCTAAGGACCTCATGTTAGTCCTTAGGATCCCCTGAATTTCTAACTTTTCATGCTTTTAAGGGCTTTGAGAAGGATGAGAGTTATTACGTTATCAGCCAGGTCTTACCTTGGGAGTTAGCTGCAATTCAGGATGCAGTTACAAACCCAGAGCTCACATAACTGGAGAACACTCATCTGCTGGTTTTCTCAATTAAGAGTCTGCAAAGTTTAGAAATTATATCAAGTGCTTGATCTCTTCCATAACACAGGGCATATTACAAGTTCTGGTCCCTCACTGAAGCCAGAACATTTAAATCTGTGAATGAATCCATGAATCAACCAGAACTAAGGCACAGCTCCTGTGGAAAAACAGGAGCCCTGAGTTTAAAGTTTCCTTTGACAAAGAATTCTCCACAGCACCTGGTGACCTAATCTGTTGATAAACCCTTTCTCATTAAATCTTTCTAGACTGGGTGTGCCAAATGCCAGCTTATAGACATTGGATCATATTGTAGGTTTGCCCATGAAAGTAGCCAACACTTTGTTGTTTCAATACCTGCATGAGGCACTCAGCATTTTAATGTTTGTTCAATCACTTTGGCTTCATTTGCTTTTGGCTGCAAGTATTTATTTACCCACACGTGGCCTTAATAACTGTTTTCCTTAGCATTCCCTGCTTTTATATAAAACCAATAGTCTTTGTTGTTAGATATTTACTCTGTCAGTGATGTACTGTCCTCATTAGTTGCTACTGTGCATATATTTATGCTATCTACTTTATTAAATAACTCTTTTTCTATGTCATAGTAAAAAAAGTTAAGTAACAGTGAAGTCTCATGGGATCTGGTCTGAGGATGTTTCCCTGGTTACCCTTGGATCTGAAATTTGTCGTTGCTAGCATTTAACCCTTGTCCTACCATGTGCTGTCCTGTTTTTCTCATTTTTTGAGCCTGTGAGTGAAAGTGCCACGTATATGGCCATTCTGATGCTTTCTGAGAATCTCTTGGATGAGCATTACAGCCTTTATCAACTCAACCTGTGATTCCATCAGTAAAAGTTATATCTTTTCACAATATTTTTAGTACCAGTATCCTGAGAGAAGGACTCCCTTCTCTATCCAGTGACTTTTCCTTTTCAATAAGGACAGTCTTGTTCCTTGTCTTCAGGAGGAAGGACACATAGAAGACAGCAGTGGCCCAACACCTTGTCATGCACAAGTCAAATGGGGTGGCAGTGGAGAGCTTCATCCTCACAGGGCTTTGCTAGGGCTGCTTGCTCTTCCTGCTTCCCAAGGAATGCTGCTGAAGCACGGCTCAGCTCAGCAGCTCAGTGGAACCACACCCTACCCATGGGAGCTGGACCAGGGGGCACTGCTACAGCTCACTCAGCCCCAGTGCTGTGCTTGTGCTGTCCCATCTACTCTGATGCTGCTCTGAGTTAATTATTGCTTAAGCAGCCCTTTGGAAATGCAGAGCATTGTAAAGGCATGAAGTGTTATCACCATTAAATCAGTGCTAGTCTACAGCTCTGCTTGAATTTACAGCTCTGTGCTAGAAGGTGTGAGAAGGACTATCACAAGAGGGGCTGGACTTCAGGTGTATGCTCAGTCTTTAGGACATGAGGCATAGTAGCACTTTCATCATGCAGTTTGAATAATTGCAGGATTGTGGAAGATGTGGGACTGAAAGGTTACAAAATATTCACATTATTATACTACCTCCCTGCACCATTTCAGCTCACAGACAGCAAAATCACTTAAGTTGAGGGAATGACATCAAGCTTAATTTGACAGAGAAATAACAGTAAAATAACAGTAATGTACCATATGCACAGTAAATTACTAGGACCTGGAAGGAGGAAGGGAAAAATCAAAGGTATATACATTGTTAGTGCAATTGATTACAACATGCATAAAATTAATAGTTAGGTTTAAAATCCTGAAAATGTATTTTTTGTTCTGTGAGCCATCTGGGCAGCTAGGTATTTAACAAATCATAGATAGTATCAGAATGCAGTTCTGTTACAGTCATCTGCTTGTGCTCACATGGTTTTGTCATAAGGCTCCTGCTATTTTGTGAATCCTTGCTGGATCATCAGTGAACATCACTATCTTCAGCTTCTGTTTACTGCAGCTTCTGAATATTGTAAATTTTGCAGGCTTATAGGAATGATGCCAGAGGCTCTCAGAGTCTGGACTTGGTTATAATTTGTGGTGCAGAGAAATGAGAAAGGAGGTGGGGTGGAAATGAAGATCTCCATCTGGGGTAAATTAAGATAGTGCTACTCCAATCTATGGCAGCTCAAGACCACTTTAAGGAAAAGGCATATGCTGAGAGCTCATGGAGGTTAGCTCAGAGAGTCCCTGCTGAGTTGCCAGCCAGGTGGTATTTTAATCCTTTTGTTTTGTTTAGCTGAGAAACCTGAATTAAGTTCATGGTTGTATTCTGGTTTTGTTTCTTGCTCTCTACATGTATTGATAGAGCAGTGGCAAGAAAAAGAAGTCTACTTGTAAACCACCTACTTGCTTTTTCCAGATAAAAGTTTAGACTACCCCATTTGAGGAGGGGTAAAGTAAGAAAGGGTAATTCTAAGGCTGGTGATTTATTTCCTGACTTTAGAAGGAAAGAATTGTCAAAGTTTACAGGAATTTCAACTACTGCAAGCCCTGGGATATCCTTACCTAGATTTTGGGTTTCAGTCTCTATGTCCTTTAAGGGAAAAACCACTAAAATGTTAAAGTGGTCTGTGACTCTGTGTTCTGCCCTTCTTCTGGCTTCTTTCAAGTACATTCACAATAAACTTCATGTTATGAGGGGCAACTCAAATTTTCCAAGATTTTAAGACAGTTTAGGGAAATGTCTCAGTTCTGGTATCATAGAATGTCAGCCTTCACCTTCCAAGTGTGTGTGTTGGGGGCTTAGGTGGTTACAGCTTGGGAAGTATTTGGTACTTCATGAATTTTGTGCACTTCTTGAACAGCTGTGCACCTCACCTCCTTTGCCACCATGAGGAACAGTCTCTTTAGACAACTAGCCTCAACAAGTGTGCAAAGGTGAGCTTGCTAGTCAGCATTCACAAACTCTTTCCTTATTAAGGCTGAGGCCAGATTTAGTCCATCATCCCAGGGGATGCAGACTCAGGAAGACTACTGAGCATTTTCAGCAATTGCAGTAAGTATTTTCTTGAGGTCAGCAAATGCTTGTCTGAAAATGAGTTTTAGGATTACAGCTGGAATGTTTCAAATGGGATTGAAAAAATGCATTGCTCTGTTTCCCTAGGTTTCCTGAGGTGTTATCCCAATGAATATGACAACTGGATCTGGAGTGATTTGTTGAGCCTGGATCTCAAAGCGCCTCTGAGCTTGTATAGCATTCAGCTGGGCATCTGTGTTTGGGGTGATTTACTATCAGGATTACTTCCCACTTGTTTGTTGTGCCTAAATCCTGATGCTGGTTTCAGCAGACAGCAAAAGCCACCTTTTCCCGAGTTATTTTACTGGCATTGCACAGACTTACAGAACAGAGTTTCATTTTACTTTTCTTTTCTTTTTTTTTTTTTCTTTTTAATTTTTACCATTCAAATACCCTATTAGTTGTTTCTAAATGTAGTGCTTTTATACATCATCATGGATTTGTTAACAACTGTGTGCATCTGGCCTAAATTAGACCACCTATGAAGGTAGCCTACAAAACCTAGATATTACCAGAGGAAACAGTGGAAAAGGCAGGTTACTACCAAGAAGAGAAACATTTTAAAGCCAGCCCACCAGCGAAGAGACCCTGGCAGTCCATTAAGAACTTTTCAACAGAAAGTGGAAAGTGCATATGAAGGACAGGTATTGATCCCAATTCCACCAAAGGTAATTAATGTGTTGACCTTGGGGTACTTGCTCTAGCCTTACAGCTGTGGGACACAATGAGACATAGAGAGCAAGATACAGTTCTGAGCCCCTGTGAAACCATTGAAGATTATGTGCTTAAATTTCACCTGCAGGAAGAGAAACCCATTAGAAAACCAAAATATTTCAAGAAATTTTTGGAGAACATTGAAAGCCTAGAACTCTGCTAGAAGTGGCAGGCGGTAACAAATGTAAAACTTGGTGGCTTGTAGTGAGTTTGACCCACATAATAATCCAAAAAATAAAGGAAATGAAAGTAAAGATGCATACAATTAAAATACATCCTCTTTCCTCTCTACAGAGCTGGGAAGTATTGATGTTTACCTCACACACCAGAGCAGAAGGACCTCATGCTGTCCCATATAAACACTGCCATTCCAAGTTTGATTTTATGGAGTTCAGGTTTGGCTCAAGAAATTAAGACTGCTTGCAGCCCTATGCACTCCCACTTGGCTTCATCACCATTGCACAAAGCTAAGTGGGAATAACAACTCTTACAAACAGGGTTTATCTCTCCATTACTGAAAGAAAAAGGAGTGTATTATATTGTGGCAATCTGAGAACAGGAACTGAGGATCTGAGCACAGAGTGCCAATGTTTTTGCAGACTGCTGTTAGAGATCCTGTTACATGTCTGGTATTCTTTCAGCTAAATCATCACAGAGGATCTGTTGCTTGGTGCTTAGCTGTTACTATTTGCTTTTAAGACTATTTAAGTGGTGAAATATTTGGAATAAGATTTGAGGTTGGTGCATTCTTCCACTGTGCAGGATGAACAGAGTGGTCCAGCAGCCTTGGGGGGAAGCACAAGAAATGTGAGGTCTTTCCTGGATCCTCTTTGATCTGAGGGTGTCTGGATGGGTGCCTACAGACTGAGGTGATTGTGGTACTCTTGGGTGCTCCATTAGGTCCTCTGCTAACCCCTCAGGACAGCAGTTAGAGGACAGCAGCCAAGAGGCAGCAGTCACTGACATGGAAGTTTAAACGTGAAAAGGGGCTGTGGATCATTAGCATCACCCATTTTGGGTAGTCCTGCTTGCCATTTCTATGAATACTTGGTCTCTCTCACTTTGGGGTTTTGGCACAGATGAGGGAACAACAGTGAAAGACCAACTTAAGCTGCTTCAGAAGAAGGTGTAAGAAATCCTGTTAGGACAAATTGACTGTGAGAAAAGTTTATCTCTAAACTTTCTGAGACAGTAGTTTGTTTATACCAACTATCTGATTGGTCAAAGGGATATTCCAAGCCTAGAAGGTTAATGAGTTAATGTGGTGGAGACATGTTGGCACCTCAAGAGTGTTACCATCTTTGGACTGTCCATCCAGGCTCTGTGGTACAGCTGCAAACCAAGATGAAGGTTTGAGCTTGTACTCCTGAGTCATGGACAGGAGTCATTCAGACATGAAAACATATGAATTAGACAGACTGGGCTCATTGCCTTATGCTGGTGCTCTGTCCTGAAAAAGAGGCGCTTCACCTTGTGCTCCTCCAAAGCCCCAAATCCCTCTGGTAAAGCAGGCATCATGCAGGTGGGCTCTTACTCTTACTCCTTTCCTCACAGAGTGGTCTTTATCTCTGCTTCAGACAGAATGGCAGTTGTCTGTTTGCCATGAGCAGTGGATAACACAGAGGCAGCTGGGTCAAGGACAGGGCTGGAAGGGCATTCATGTTACCACTTCTGCTCTGAGGGATACTGGTGCTTAAGAGTGAATGTGAAATATGAAAGAGACAAGTGCTTACATTTCAGCAGATAACCATGCTGCAGCTACACTTGCCATTTTCTAGCCCCCACCTGTAGTTCATTTCTTCCCTGGTTTGAGTTTGTTGAAGACACAAGGTGAAGGGTGAAATGGTCTTGTTTCTCTGAGACCTAAACATGAGTAAACTGCACAGGAGAGCCTGTGGAGACAGCCCTAGTGAGAAGGAAAGAGGTGAGTTTCCACACCCCTGGAACGATAGGAAGCTCCTCACACTGAGTCACTTGGCAAGGAAAAGTCTGCAGAGTAGAATTTTGTCTGGGGAAAGGCACAAAACCACTCCATGGTTTTCCATCTCCTGTTTCCCTGCTCACAGCAGCTCCCATCTTGTGCTGGTTTTGCATTAATTGATTTGGGGTGAAGAGGGAAAAAGTTAGCCATGAAGTGGCTTAAGTCTTCCAGAGAGTGTAGAGAAACTGGAGACAAGCAGGGAAGATATGAATAGGACCACGTCACTGACGTGATCTGTTAAGAAAGGTGAAGCTTTGTAAGCCCACTCACTGAATCTGTCACTTCTTTATGTCCATGGCACTTATGAAGAGGTCTTGAGGGGCAGAGCAAGTAAAAGCCACCTTTGCCAATGTCATCTAGTTCAGGCAAGGTCCCAGTGCAGCTGACGCCAGATACGTTTGGATAAAAGTACCTCTAGACTGAAGGAAAAACATCAGTCTGTAGTCCTATTCTGCAGTCATTCAGCCTTTCAGGGCTTGGAGAGCAAGAACTGATCTCCACCTACAGATGGTACTTGTGAGGATAATGCAAACAGTCCTGAACTGCAGTGTTGCCTGTGGCTGATGTTGACTGGGACCTGCTCTGAGCTCAGTTCCTGTGAGATACCACAGCAAAATTCCTGCTTTCCGCTGAATACCACCTGGGCTCACGGTGAAGGAGACCCAGCAGTGATTCTATTTTGGAGCAGACATAAGGAATCAAGGACCAACAGCTGAGGAAAGGGGAACCAAAGTAAATATAAAGTCATTTAGTGCCTGGGAAAGAGGTAGCAGCCACACCGGGGATCAGCATGTGCTAGAGGCAGAGTTTTTAAGTAGTGTGAAGGCAAAGTCTGATTCTACCAGGCAGTTTGGCTAGAGTAGACCCAGCTCTCCTGGACAGGGTGGTAGAGGTGTAAACAGAGAGGTTCTGCTGCAGAGAACATTGAGGGATTTTGGTAGAGTGCAGGATGGCCGTGTCTACCCAAGCTAGTTACATTAGTTTTGATGAGTGTTACTGCTTCTTGACCAAACCTGCATGCATATATGATGAACTTTGAAGGAAACCATTGTTTTCTTGTAGAAACAGGACTAACTTGTCCTTCAAATATTTGTCTCATTCCTGGACGGATTCAGACTTGATGTCCTGCTGTAACCAGTGAGGGCTAGGCAGGGACTCTAAACATCCCAGTCTTAAAGATAAAATTCAGCTAACTGGGGTGGAGGATTATTTCTGAGCTCTGCCCAGCTCCTGAGGGGCTCAGGTGGAACAGGACATGGAAATAGACATACTCAGCTGGAGCAAGAGGACCTGGTTCCTAAATTGTGTGCCAGTAGTTTGGACCTGGAGCCCCAAAACTGCTGTGTGTGAGGGAGGAGGCAGTTGCTGCCCTCACCAACTGCTTGGAAGAAGCAGAAAGGGCATTATTTGTGCTGCTTCAAGTTTGTGAACTCTGAGTTCTATCAGCCCTTAGATACTTTTTGAACTGTTGTCCTCCTAAACTCCCACAGCAGAACATACACTGCCTGTTGCCACCAGCTTCAGGCAAAATGGAGTTTCCTTGTGGGCAGGAAGAAAATGCCTCATTTTTGGGGTTTCAGATATTTTACTGGCCTACACTGGATTTTTTTCACCAGTGAGGTTTTTCTCATGATAAACACAGCAAACAATTCTTATTCAAGAGCTTGGGCATCTCCCACATGGGTGTATGAAGTTGTTCACAGAAATACACAGCAAAATCTTTGCTTAATTGGTGGAAAAACCCCCCAAGCTATTGTCAGTGCTGCTTTTGCCCTTGGGTTATAATTCCCAGTATTCTGAGATGTAGGATGCCAGCTCAGAATCATTCTAGTTTTTCTCCACTGAAGGATCCCCAAAATCCTGTTATACCACTCAGGTCACACCAACAGCTCCATCTACATTCATGATCTGATTTCTGTCTAGCAATTGCTTCAGAGGTTTGCTGCTGTGAGACTATGCTAGAGGTGATCCAGAAGAGCAGTACAGGGCATGTTGGAGAAGCCACAGATGCCTGTACTTCTCATTGCAGGCAGAAGAAAAATTCCTCTTCTGCCCTTGCTACTGAGGTTCGCTTTCCACCAGACAAGTAATGCATCCTCTTGCCAGGTAAGTAACTTTAGCTATTTGAGATAAAATGCATTTATTACTTTTTCAAGGATTAAACAAAAAATAAAAAGCATTGCTAATTGCTTCCCAGGTGTTGCTATTTGCATTTGCAAGACTGGGAGAGCTGATGCTGTGGGTCTCAGAGGTGAGGCTGTTCTTCTGAGGGCCCATCAGACCCTGCTCCCCACCTTTCTCCCCCCTTCCCGCAGACTGCAGCAGCATCTGTCGCTGCATGGAGCAATCCCTGATGTGGGGTTCTGAGCTGCAGGTCAGCTAATTGGGCTTAAACCTTGTCTAGCATTTTTTCAAATAGTCTGGTGTGTCGTGTGTCCCAGGCCACTGAGCAATCCCCTCAGTACCTCTGTGTTGAGGCCAGCTACTTAGATCTGGATAAAGGACACTTTGTGCATTTTGACTCCCTTTTAATTCTTCTGAGCAGAGGTTTCCAGTTTTTATGTCTTTTCATGTCCTGCTGAGCACAATAGCCAGCTGAGGCCACCCATTTTTCTTGGCAAGGGTCCTTACCCACTCCAGCCAAAGCTACCTCTCAATTTTTCTTCTTGATAAACTGTGCAGCACAAGGCTCACATAATTCTCCTTGCAGGAATTTCTCCTTACCCTCACATTGTTTATGCCAGTATTTTTTGCCACCTCTACAATTTTTTTCAAAAGCCCTTTAAAAACACTGACATTTAACTCAAATACACTTTTATGGTACTTATCAAATCTGTATGAAGAGGTAAAATCACCTTCCTTGTTGTAATCACCATTCTCTTGTTCAAATATCCAAAGGTCATTTAACCAGTCTTGCTACATGGTTTGGAGAGGTGCTTCTCTTTTCTGGTCCTAAATGCTCTGAATCACCTGAGCTTTGCCCAGTACACTGGTAGATACAAATCAGGCCTTATCAAAGCATATTTTGTTTGAATGAATCCTAATTGCTTTGTACAATGGTCTCATTATTTATTATTCTGATTGTATTGGACCACCCACACGCCATATCAGCAGTGCCTTTATGGTTCATTCCAGACAGCTGATGGCCCTACTGGCTCACTAGCTGAACATCCATCCTGCTTGCCTGGAGGTGTCTGTTAGCTGTTTGCAGGCCTGGATAAAGCCAATGAGGTTACCAGCAGAGCTGTCTCACTAATGAACCTCTCCACATTCATTCAGAGGCTTACACCCTGTGGGAAGGGGGGTGCAAAACTTTCTAGCTCCCCAAGGCTCTTCCATCCCAGCACTGAACCTTCTTGCTTCAAAAACCAAAACCCTTCCCGTGTTGAATTTTCACCCTGGAAGCATTGTGTGTTGATTGTTTTTATTGATTTCAAGTGAAATACAGTCAGAAAAGGCGCAGATGTCCGCAGATTAAAGCTCCAAATGTGAAGAGGCAAAATCTGACCTAAGTTTTGAGAAGAAATGCACTTGTCCCTGCTGTTTCAACCATGGCTGTGTTTATCAGAGTGGATCATGGCCAGAGCCCCTGGCAGCCCCAGGCAGCACCAGCACGGGTGCAGGAGCTGTGGCTGGCTTCTTGGCCAGGCTCTGGACCACAGAAACATGGCATACAAAGAACTTCTCACAGCCCTCCCTTGGTCTGGTAGGAAGGGAAGGAGCCCAGTAAGCAGCCAGGTATACTCTGTGCCTCAAGGAGCCTCCCAGGCCCAGCAGGAGACAGAGGGAACACACCAGGGACACAGTAAAACAGAAGTGTGGTCTTCTCTCTGGGACATCAGTAAAACCCCAAGGATGATGTGAAGCTCTATAAAAACAACGTGGGTGCATTAGCTGATTCAACATGGCTGATGTTCTTCACCCCAGATCTGGAAAAAACAGAGGACTCTTGCTGGGACAAGGAGGCTTCTGCCAAGCAGCAGTTAGTTTAGTAGAAAAATACTGTTTTCTAGGAGCTTCTCCCAGCAGAATGGAGTTCTCCTTCCTCTCTCCTTCTGTTCATCATTGCTCCTTTGTGTAAGGGAGTGGGCAGGTGAGCGTGGGTGGCTGGTGTGCAGACTGAGCACATCATTGCAAATTATCTGCAGGCTTCAGGTAAAATGTAGATCAGAAAGTATCACATAGCAGGAGCTGTTTTTCATATTTAGATAAGCAAGGCTTGATGTGGGATTTTATGAGGTTTCTGTACTGTTACTGTAGCACCTGTAAGAAAACTAAGTTCTAAGGTTCCCACTAAGAAAACACTGACAACCAAAAGTAAAATCTGCCTGGTGGGGTCTTGAAATGTCTTTATCAGGCTAGGGCCATTTTGGTCCTTCCAGATTGTGTATCTGCCCAAGGACCAGGAGAAGAAAATGACAACTGTCATTGACTGTTGGCAAGCACTGTGTTAAGTCATATTAGATCCGTGACCAGAACTTATCCATGGGAAAAGTATGGCTTATTTTCTTCTTCATCCAAATGTTAATTACTTTCATTCTCTCTTCTGGTGTAAGGGGAATGTCAGTCAACAATATGCCAGGTGTGCCCCTCCTTTTATTCCAGGTAGAACACTGTGTCTTGGAAATCCCAGTGCTTTCTCCATTTTTTATGGAAAAGTAACTTCTGGTTTCCATGAAGTACTTATGTGTATGCCAGTTCTTGGTGGTCTGTGAATTAGTAGCAAAAGACTGTATAAGCTTTATTGTGTTTTCTATAGGTGAGGAGAATGAGTTGCTGATTAAATGTTTTGAAGGATGACATTATTCCCAGATCTCAGATTCTTTGGACTCAATGGTCTGAGCAATTGCACCCAGAAGTGCTGCTCACAACAATAGAAACATGATCTGAGAAACTGTGATAACATCCAGGATTTAAAAGCAGGCTTCTTCCAAGCACAGAAAAGGGAGAAATCATAAGACAGGCAAAGTGAGGTGTGAAGCTGCTGGTTCTTGGTGAAATGCAGCCCTGTCTGGAGTGTGGGGGTTGGGTTGGGACCCAAAGGTCTCTGGATCTGTTGCAGATTGCCTGGCTGACCTTGGGCAAGTCCCTGCCCCTCCACTTCCCTTCCTTGTTCAAAGAGCCAGAGCTATCTTTTACAAATATTTGCCCAGGTAGTGCCTATCACTAAGAGTCAAATCTCAAACTTGCCCCTTATTCTTCTTCAGGCTTAAAGTTTGTAGGTGTTATTTCCTCTTCCCAAGGGTGATGCCAAAGGCTTGTGGTTCTACATGCAGCCCCAGGGGACACTAAAAGGCATCACACATCAATGATATCAATGTGCAGGCTACATTTCATAACTTTGTGTGGTCTTCTCTCTGGGATATCAGAGTGCCCCTTCTGCAAGCAGGAGGTCAAACCAGCCTTCTCCAATGGCTGGGGTCTGGGTGGGAGCTGCCTCTCACCAAATCCCAGATTCCTCTGGACTATGCTTGCTCTTCCAGCCAGGCTGGAAAGCTATACCCAGCATTCACTCCTCAGCACTTGTCACTGCACTCCAAAGCAGACCCTTTCCCCTGAGGAGCCCCAGCACTGTGAAGCATCCACCAGTGGCATTTTGCCTGAGCAGGGGCAGCCAGGATCAGGCCACATGACACTAACATGAGGGAGCAGCTTTCCTCTGATCTAGAAAACTGATCTGGGCGTGCTACTGGCCAAAACACTTCTCTGATGGGAAAGTGTATCATGTGTCCTCTTAGGAAGGATAGAAATGTTGTCCAGTTGTCAATCAGATGAGATGGATTGATTGTCCCTTCTGTTGTGATTTACCATCTGAAAGACAGAAACCAAATGGAGTGCAGGAACTCTGTGAAAGAGTGGGATGAGACTCACTTGTGTGTAACATCCATGCATAAAACTCATTCTTGTGGGAACTATGTTCAGAAATCTTGTGCATCAGACAAGACCACAGAATCAGTCCCACTAAAGAGGCTCTTCTTCCTGATGGCATCATTTGAATGGTCTGATTTTCAGGTGTACTGAAAATGGGCTCAGAACCCAGAAGTGAGCCCCTGGCAGACACTCAACACTTCTGAGAAATAAGACCCCTGAGCCAAGCTGGTTTCTGGTTTTGGAACACATAAAAAAACCACAGTCCACCTTGTTCAGAACTCAGCATAGCACTCCAGCTGTGTAAGCTCCACCTGACTAATTCAAGACTGCATTGCATTAGCCATCTCAACCCCTAACCCTGACCTCTGATTTGAGGAGCTGCAGATCATTTGGGCCATAACCCAATTATTGTTACAGCTTCTATCTACCTCCTGTGTCCAAGTCATCCTTCCTACATGTTCAGAGATAATTTACTTATCCTAAGATGCATTTCTAAGTTGTACAGCAGCACAGTGGTGAGGCACAGTCTCTCTCATCCTCAGAGTATTAGGCAATGCAGAAGGTACCCAGATGCACTTGGGGCTCAAAGCCTGATCCTTCTCTTGTTGTATGCCAGACTTACCCATTATAAATCCACATGTGGTTAATCTTGATTTATAGCAGAGCAAATGGTATCAAAGTTAAGCCTCTGATCTGTCTTGCTTGTGGTTATAAAATTTGAGTTTGCAAATCCTTGTGAACTTAGTTATCTGAAAATTTACTCATCCCTCTTATTTTTTTCCTGTGCATTTTTTTTTCCCCACCACACATTAATCCAGCAGCTTGTCATTTTCTTATAAACGCTGAAAATGACCTTGCTTATTTTGATGGGCTCTGGAACAATAGAACTCACTGTATTGCACTCATTCTCCATCCTGGGGCTGTGAGTCATTATGGTTATAAAAGACAGAACATTGAGTCACTGACTGTCAAAAACCTCTGCTGTGAGAGAGAGAGCCTTTCAATAACCCCTGTCCTGGTAATCATTCCTCTTCTGTGTTCATACTGCCATAGGACCCTGATCCCTAGCTGGAGCTGAGGCTGTAGTCACTAAGTGCAGTGCAAACACGTTCATCTTACCATAGCCCTCGCCCTTATGAGTAAGTATGGGACTGATTTGGGACTATCTACATCTGGAGAAACTTCCCCTAGGAGTCTTAACAGATATTGATTAATTAAAACTTGCGACAGTTGTATCTGTTAGCTGGGAGTCAGCCGGTAGGGCAGTAATTTGGCTGGTCACTACAAAACTAGGGCTTGGCTGGGACTGGTCAAAGTCCCCATCTGTGTCTCTCCACATATTCCCTAAGGGACCTTGCATAACTTGTCCATAGGTGTTGGGCTTCTGAATACCCGTGAAGGATGACTTTTGGCTTAGGTGTGCCTCAGAATTATCTCTGTAGGAATTCATTAACACTGTACCTTTCACAGCCTGGATGAGAAGACAAAATACCAGAACCTGACATGCACAATGGTAGGGAAAGCCTGAAAGTGAAAGTGTTTCTGGCACATGGAAACTTAACCCATGTGACAGGGTACCAGGCTTTGTCTCCTGCTGGCTGTGTCCTGGTTCCACGTGTTCAAATGAGCTTTTTGGGGGCAACACATACTGTGAGGTGGTATCATTTGCCAGTGCTGGCAGCAGGTCCAGGGCTGGGACTGCTTTCCCTGTGTCCACTGTATCATTACCATTTGCCCTTCCTAATGCAAAGCACCCCTCACTCGGTCTGGGCTGCTGTGCCCTGAGGGCCATGCCCAAACATTTTGAAGGCCTTACTTCTCTCCCAGCCCAGATCCCAGGAGCAAGGTGGTTTCTGGTAGGAACACGACACCCCAAGGGTAGGAGGGTCCATCCTCCAAGCCCTTCTGCATGTTCCAGCAGTGACACCATCTGTGGTTTGTTACAAAGACATATCACACCGCTTGCAGCACCTCCCATCCCATCCACTCTATGGCCAAACTGAGGTTTACATTACTGCTTGCCTGATCCAGTTCTGTGCTTAATCCTTCCTGCACAGTGCTTTGTCCCAACAGGCCAAGCATAAGCTTCAGTGACGCCCGCTTTGAGGTTTATACCGGTGTCACTGGCAGTGCAGACTCTGGGTCTGAAGCACTAAGCCATATGGATTTCCCCAGATGGATTTTGTGTTAAATCAGTTTTGCATTTGTGCCCTGGGAGTTGATGATGCAGAGGGGGGGAAAAAAGCTTTCAGTACCTGCTTCAGCATGGCACTGGTCTTCAGCAGCCAAGGAGCCAGAGGCCAGCTTCTCATCTGTGCCATGGTTCTACTGACACTGGTGTCAAATGGCAGGAATTCCCATTGTTGTGTGGTGGACATGCAGTTTTCTGTACTGGGTATCACAGCTGAGCATTCATCTGCTTCTTTAAGGCACTGCATCCGAGCCCTATCGCTTTTTAATGACCTGTGTTAATATAATTTTTGTTTTTTTGCAAAGTGAAATGCACTTTAATGAGTTGTGTTTGCCCTCTTTGGGGTCAGATAAGTGATCCCTGATGTTTCCAGCAGTGACCCAATAAGTGAGCACAAGAGCCACATGTTAATTAGATCTGTTTCTTTTTTATTATTCTGGCTGTGCTGCAGCCACTAACCTTCACATCTAGCTAGTGAATATCTCACCCCATTACACTGAGCTCCAGCTTTTTCTAATGTCCCCTTATGGAAGCCTTGCTCAGTCAAAGTCCATGGTAATTTAAAGATTATTATGCAAGCACATATTGCTCTGTCACTGAAGGATGGCTTGAAATATTGTAGCCAGTAAAGTTTAACTGAATTATTTGCAATTAATGATCCAAAGGGCTGGAATGAGAAGTGCTGCCCTGCCTGGTTAGGCAAGAAGGGCTTCCTTCAGGAAGATAGGTTTCATTGCTTGGCTCTTCTGTGTCTATCTTGTGTCTCCTTTTTTTTTTCAGATGAGTGTGAATCAGCAAGGTGTCCAGGTTGAGACATTCAGAGCTCCTTGTTCCCACCCCAGTCTCGAGAAACAGGTCCTCTCAAATTGTCTTGAGTTGTGCACCTGGAAGCAAAGTCAAGTGAGAATAGCTGGTCACTTTAGAAAGTACTGACTGCACTTAGTGGAGGGGAAAGGTAATTGTTTTGCTCTGTATCTGTCTCTGTTTCGAATTCAGAGTACAAAAGTGTATATTTCTTGCCCTCTAGGTTAGGATGAAGGATGACATGCTGTAAAATAAACCTTCTCAAAGTGTCTCACAGTGGTAAAAGACTGCTCATTTTGGAATTTTGTAGTGAAGATGGCAGAAGTTGCAGGTGGTAGGCATGTTGTGGCAAAGGTTTTTCCAGATTCTAACTGGGCAGCAAATTAAATTAAAAAACACAGTGACTGGAGGTACTAGGCCTGTAATTAAGTGTATGGGTGGATGCACGGCTTATCTGCTAACATATGAACATTAAAGAATCCCCTCAAACCACATTAAAAAGCTTGTACGGTTAAACTTAATTGCTCTTCTTCTTGTCTTGCAGTTGGTGAAATTGAAGGAAATTTTGGCTTTACAAAAAAATAAAGAGGGTAATTCAGGAAGAGATCCGTCTGGCAGTGCTCTGAAGTTTTATTGCAAAACGCAGAAGAAATATTCATCTCTAGTTGGATAAATAGATTATTTTAATACAGGGAAGCAAAATATAGAAATGTTTTGCAATAAGTAGGGTCTTGTTTTGCGTAATGTAATTCCCATGAGTAATTGCAGTGAGACCACTGGCTTTGTCAGGGCTTCTAACAAGAATATTATTTTGCGCCAACTTGCGTCATTCCAAACAATTTTACTCAAGCTGGCCTATTTGTAATTATTCACCTGGCCTGTTGAACCTCAGCATTCGATTGCCTGTCTGATATTCTCCACTTGTTCTCTCCTGTCCCATGCAGGGATAGGCCAGGACTTTGCTTCTGTGCGGGATGAGATGTGCAGGCGATGGACAGGGCCGGGGATGTGCCTGGAAGTTTTGGGCCGAGCCAAAAGCAGAAGGTAGCTGTTGACAGCTCGGTGAGGAGCTGCTGGTTTATGAGTCTGGGGATTTGAAATTAAGCTCTAAGCTTCAGGATGTGTCATGTGCTTACTTACAATGCAGTGCTCGGTAAAAATTGCAAGAACCACAAAGCAAAGGAGAAAAAAATCAAAGCGAAGCACAAGGTGGTTGTTGCTCACTTTACCCATCCTCACTCAAAAAAAGGATACTTTTCCTGTTTCTTTTTTTCCCCCAATTTCTTATCCCACAGAAATGACATATTAACCCTTTTTTGACTGCATTGCCTTTAAAATCTCATAGAGACTTGCTGCCTTCTGATTTTACTGCCCCTTTTCTAACATAGTAGCCTCCCATTTGCTGGAAGAGTATAATTGGAAGCAATAAAAACACCCCCCCCAAAAAAAAAAACCCAAAAAAACCCAAAAAACAAAAACAAAAACAAAACAAAACAAAACAAAACAAAAAAACCCCAAAAAAAAAAGGCAGCTAGGCAGCTTTAGCTTTAGTGTTTTGTTTATGCTAGCCTTTAGGAGCCAGGAACCTGCAATATTGCAATACATGTAAGGCTGCCGAACTTTTTCTCCCGATTGTAACGCAGGAGAACAACTTCCCATGCTACGAGGAGCATTGGAAATGCATGCTTCTCTCTTCTACATTTTATTGCACACCATTTAAGAGGACTAAGCCTGCATCAAATTCTTCGTGACCCAGCTCTAAGCGTTCCACTTAGTTAGCCTAAACCTCTTTACATTCCTCAACTCTGATCTGCTAATCCCTCATAAATCACCACCGTTTCTCAACAAACTCAAGCTAGTGTTAAGATTTATGTGGAAAGGATTTGTCATTTCCCACCAGCCTTAACCTGAATTAAGATGGGTGAGTGCTGGGGGGGGCCACAGAAGGAGGAGGACCTGCCACATGAGGGGTGCAATTCTGCACAAGAGAGTGAATTCATCTTGCTTTGCAGATGATCAAGGATTTCAAGCTGCAAACAGGAATGTTTCTGAGGCTGTTTTCATCAGGACTATCCCAGCAGGGAAGGGTCTGGAGAAGAACTGCTTTTTAGCAACTTGTAGGTGCTGCATACCTTGGGTGCCTGTGCTGGATCTCTGGCAGGGGCTGTTGGGCTGTGGCTGGGGGTGGCCCAGAGCCCCACGGGCACACACAGCCTGCGTGGCACGCAGAGAACAGGAGGGGCCCAGTCCCTTGGTGCATGGCCCCCAGGTGTGCAGTGGGTAGGAAGCATGCCTATGCTCTTTGTGGGGAAAAACACAAGTGGCAACAAACCCCCTGTGTCCCTCCATTGGGGCTGCCTTGTTTTCCTCAGTTTAGGTGGCCACACTTCCAGTTACTCCCTGTTCTGCAAACACAGAGGCTTTGTTCCAGGCTGTTACAGGTTACCTCTCCTCTGGTGGGGCCAGGTTTTCTTTTCACATCCTGTGAGCAAGGATTCAGCAGCTCAGTCCCTAACTGTACCCCCTGTGTGGGACTGAGAGTTCAGCCTCTTCCTGCCAGGTTGTTTAGACTTTCCACATGCATCTGTTGCACAGCAGAGCATTTACAGCTGTATTGACTCTCTTCACATCCAGGTTTTCTTGCAGAACAAGAGCAGAATACAACCTCTGCTCTTGTTCTTCACACCCAAGCCACCACCCCTTCCTGGAGGCTGACCTGGAGTCACCTCCTGTGGCCACCAAGTCCTGACCCCAGCAGTATCTGCTCTGGCAAAACCTGTGCCCCTCCTGAGGGCCACAAACCCTCCCTTGGCCCCTGACTTCTGGGACTCAGCTGGGCTTCCACACGAGTTCTCCAGGACCTTGTCCAGCCCAGCTCCATGGAGCTCTGCTGGTCCTTACACTCACCTTTCTCACCTTGCAATCCCCACAAAAGTTTGCCCCATTAACAGATCCATCATTAGGGACTTCTGTGAATATAAAGATTTGCAGGGTGTCCTAAGCAGAGGCATCTCTGCCATACTCTGTTCACATGGATGCCAGCAGTCAAACTCCTGCAAACAAATGCTCCCAGCAGTCACACGGATGTGTTTGGTGCATGATAAACTGCAGGTTTTGGATGAGCATTCCTGGAGAATGAATAGGATGAATAGGCCCATTCAGGGCCTATCTCCACAGGCATAAAGATTGCATCTAAGGAAAGAACTCTGATGCTGGGTGAAGTTGCATCCATGGGGTAGGAGTTGAGCTGGCTGGGCTGGAGCTGGCACAATGATGTAGTGGGGACATGGCATTAAGCAATGTATCAGCAGCCACCAGCTGTTCCCAAGACAGAATTTGTGTCTTATCCTATAAAGGGTATGAAAAAAAAACCCCAACAACCTATAACAACAACAATAACAACAACAACAATAATAAAAAGCCACCTTGTGCATGTGTCACCTGGGATCAATATGTTCCTTTTGGCAGTGTGTTGTGCTGTGTCCTTTGATTGACCTGGGCTCTGATTCAGGCTGACCTTTGCACCTGGATCAAATGAAATTATGGCTACTGATCAGGATTTTTGTTGATCTGACTGAGTGGACTTTGAACAAAAACCCAGACGTGTTCTTCTGCAAATTTTGTGACTTTATAATCTTGATCTTGACCAACAATGGTAGTCAAAAGACACATGCAGGTGAAAGGGAAGAAAAGGCACCCCTCCAACCTGTAAGGCAGGTTTTCCCTGTCTCTTTTGTTATTTTTCATATCATGTTTCCTTTGTTTCTGCGTGTGTCAGCTCTTGTCCACTCTTCCTCAATTCTTTTCCTTTTTCATGTCTCTGTCCCTTGTCTTTGATGTTTTCCTGCCTACCTCATATTCCCTGTTTCCCTCCTCCTTCCTGCTTTGAAGCGCATCGCTCCAGCACCAGTGCATTTGTACCTGCTGGACTTGTACAGGCCCAGGTGGCTGTGAAACCCCAGGACACTGCCTTGATGCCTGCTATTGCTCTGCCTCCCCACAAATAGCTCTAGTGAGACCCTGGGACTTCTGCCAAGGGACACCAGTGCCCCTAACTCCACAGGGCCCTGCTGCATCATCCTGTATCCCATGGTAACACACGCTTCAATGTTTTCTGCTTCAGCTCAAGTTCTTGAGAGAGGAGCCTCAGTTTTTAACTCCAGCCTGTCTGCTACTGCTCACCACTTTCCCAATCTGTAAAAGGCTTTCTCTGCAGCTTTCTCTGCACTTGTTCTCTTGGAGGAAGAGCTTGATTCAGAAAGAGAAGGTCCTGGCTTGTTCCCAGGACTAAAGTGTCAGGCAGCTTTTGATCATTTGCTGAATCACCCAACCCTGACTGGTGGTGAAGTCACTCTGTGCAGCTGAATGGTGGCAATAGCTGTCCAAAACAGGCTGGTTTGGGGTGAGGGCTGAGCCAGGGTGCCTGGCAAGGCTGTGGGGCTCCAGCATTAATGCAGTTTATTTTAGCAACAAAGCTGTTACAGCTCTTATTCTACTCCTCATGCAGCAGGCCAGCTCTAATTCTGCCTGAGTTCTTTCCTGGAAGCAGAATTTCACACCCAGCTCTAGAATTTTAGTTGCTTCTAGTTAAATACTCAGAACCTTCCTGGTTTTGAGCTGTAAGCTAATGACAGGACATTTAAGAAATGCCTGAGCATTCAGCATTTGTTCTGCTTGAGGAGTTGTTTCTCCTGGCTCTTTGTCTAGATCAGATTAGAAAAATGCAGCTTAGCTACCCTTTCCATACCATTCTTGCCCTGTTCCCCTGGCTTTGTCAGGTTGGCTTTTCAGCTGAAGCCCTGTTCTAGTTCTGCCAAATCACTTCATTCTCATTCTAATTCCCATGAATCTCAGTTTTTCATTTCTTTTCGCTTGTTAACAGGGACAATATTGTTTGGATCCAAGTGAAAATCATTGGTTGGATAAAGCAACATGCAGAGGGGTGAGAAGAAGCAGAAACACCAGTGAGGAAGGCAAACAACATAGTGAAGAGGAGCTAGAGAAGCACTCGTGAGAAAGTACTTTTGGGCTGATGGCTGGCCAGACCAAGGCTGGAAACAGAAGCTTGTTCAGTTTCTTCTGTGTGTTGGGAAATAGGGGCCTTTTTTGTTCCTGGTAAAGAAGCAGCTTGTATCACATTGTGTAACTCCATCATCCATTTGTTGTAAAGGAAAAAAAAAGACAATAGCCAGAAAATTGCAAGCTGCTTTGTCTGTAGCATAAGATAACTGCATGCTACACCAGGCTAACAAGCCTTTTAAAATAAAACAGGTTTAAACCTGTTTTGTAGTAGGCAAGGACCTCAGTGTATGAAAGAAACCTCTGGATTTTGGTCCAGGTTTACATGTTCTGCACACAATACTGTACCTGGCAGCCCAGGCACGTGTCCTGCAAGTGGCAGTGTGGCTTAGAGAGGACAGCACGATTGCCTGCTCCTCAGTCACTCCCTTTCCTTCTCCTTGGCTGCTCAATGGCAGTGGTGGGGACAGCATGGCACCCATGGGTTACACAGTACCTGTGGTAACACCAAGTGGCTCCAGAAACCTGACTTGTGGGAGCAGCTATGGTATGAACCAGGTCCCCAAGGATTTCCAAAGGAGGACCAAGACACCTTACCCTTCTCAAGGCCAAATGATACCAGCCTGAGCTCTTTGTACCCACCTCTTTTATAGTAAAGATGTTGAAGTTCTATTTTATATATCTGTTCCTGCAGCTCCTTTAGATTTAATTTAAGCTACATGACCTTGCATTTAGAGCGCCTGCCCTTGTCTATAATCTAATCAACTCAGTCAAGAGGAATAGTTGGACAAGGATGAATGTAGGCCCAGGAGCCAGAAATTAGATTGTGTGCAATTACATCTGTGGATTTATAGCAGAAATTTACTGCAGAAAGTGGGGATTTTTATCTTCTCAAGAGCCCAACAGGAGGGAAAGTTAATGGCTGACACATTTATTGCATGGAATCTGCAAAGGCCTATGGAGTTGTCATTAGATGGATGGAACAGGCATGAGTCAATAAATTGGTTAGTACACAAGTGGAAGAAAAATCTTGCTAGAACCATTCTTTCTTCATTGATGGGACAGTGTTGTGATGGAAGCCATAAACAGGGGTGTAGGAAAACATAAGGGGCTTTTTTTACCTTCTGAAGCCACTTCAAGGAAGTGCTTTCTAAAGCACAGTTTGCATTCTGCTGCTGGCGTTTTAGTTCCTTCAACCAAAAACCATTTCAGTTCCTTCAACCAAAACCCATTTCAGTTCCTTCAGCCCAGCCAGAGGCTGCTCAGCTCCCACCCTGGGCTCCCCTCCTCCCTCTGCCTTATCAGTGTTATGCCTGGCCCTCATATCTGATTGACATCCAGGCCTTTGCTACCTGCATGGCAGAAATGATGCATTTGCCCTGACAGAGGCCACAGGGGAGACACACGTGCCCATCATGGTCTCAAATGGACACTTCCCTCTTGTTTACTTTCTTCTCCTGTTGTCCTAGGTGCTGTAAAAATCACCCCAAAACCCCCCAGATCCTGTGCCAGGAATTGTAATGTAAGGCCAGAGAGTAGGGAACATGCATGGGTAGATGGAAGATGCTAAGAACTAGATGATCTTATTTGTTTTAACTTACTTCATGTAGACAAAAGACATTTGAGTTTGTGTATGAGCTCCACGAGAAGCTTGTTTGTGCTGGCATAGGAGCCTCAAATCGTTACATTCACATTTCCAGCTCTGGATGGTAACATTTTGAATATAAAATTAAGCAAATGTTTTACTTTAAGTCACAAACCCCAAGTCTATTCGCACTGGATTTTGGGAAACCTTTATTATAACAACGTAACACAAGATTGCATCTAAACTGCTTGGCAGACAGCCCATAATGGCAACCCGCAGGTTTATTGTTGTGAATCAGTTATTTAGAAGAAGCTGAAAATGTGACAAAATAACGACAAGAGGGTTTTTTTATTTGTAGAAAGTCAAAGCTGATAGTTCTCAGTGGGAACACACTGTACAATGTTAGAGCAGAGACTGCACCAGGAGAGATGCAAACATAAGAACCCGACTGATGAGAAGTGAGAGCAGGGGGAATAAACATGTGATGGGGACAAGGCAGAAGAATGGTCAGTGCCTGAAAGACTTGTAATGATAAGGCATTTCTTTATTCTATTCCGTGAAAATCTCCCCTACTACATTGTAATTGCATGAAGGAAAAAACACAGACAACTGAAGAAATGGACCAAGAAAAGACTTCCTCTGTTCTGGGTATGCCGAGTGCGGCTTCGCTCGTGAGCCCCGAGGGCATTGTTAGTGCAAGCCCTATTCCTTGTGAGGGAAGCCAGCCTGAGAAATAATGAGCAAGGATAAGGGGGCTGTTGGCACAACATTATGATTATTTGAGGAAATAATGTGATATGAAGATTAGCACAGGATAATAGCTATTGCATATAGCAGTGTTTTATGGTCCATTCTGCATTGCTTAACATTATTACTCATTCTGTGTCAGGCACTGTTAAGCTGAATTTTAAAAGGAGGCCCTTTGCCTTGCTCTGTGTTGGTGGCTTTGGTGTATTGTTAAGCCTTACAGTCTACGTGTCTCCGTGCATAATGTAACACTTACTGGTTTGAACTGTAATTCTCTTTTATAATCTTTTACTACTGTGAGACATTGTCCCTTATGGAATTCCCATAACCTCAAGTTTGATTTTCTCATAAAAACAAACCAAAACAGTTCTTTCCTGAACTTCTTAAGTTAGTGTGTAGACTATTGCCTCTCTGCAGAGGACATGGACATCTCGGTATCTTCTTTCTTCTGCAAATTGAGAAGCTGTATTTTCCTTTGATGTCTGCGGTAGGAAGGAATTCATGCGTGGCTCAGCAGCAGGATCAGGTGACATCAGTCCTTGTGCAGGTCTGTGGGGTCCTGCAGAGCTGACATTACTGACTCTCGCTGCCCACTCTCCTCTGCAAGGACTCAGATGAAACCCCATGCTAAGACCAGCCTCATGAGATGGCTCCAGTCCATTGCAGAGCCAGATATGACATGGCCAAAACAATTCTGGCCCTGTGCAATGCAAGGGCAGATACTTGGGAGGCATAAAATTTGGTTAGAAACTTCAAGCTATTAATCTGTGCAGCATAGCTATGAAGATCTTGCCAACTTTTGACAAGGGCATGCAGTGATAGGACAACGGGAAATGGCTTTAAACTGAGAAGGGCAAAGGACCACTGTGGGCCACATCCTGGCACTGTCACAGTCCCTACTTACAGATCTGAAGGAGACTGTAAATCTCAAATCTGCCCTAGTGGCACATGGAGGTCTCATCAGGAGTCTTGGGCCATCATTCTGTGAGAGGTAGGTGTTATCTGGATGATCTGGCCTTTTGGGAAGACCGAATTGCAGATTTAGGATGGTCCCTGCAGTGCCTGAACACAGCCCTGCATCAAATGCACGGGGCTGTAGGACAGCTCAGGGTTGGACCAGTCCTCAGCACCGGCCTGCCTTAACTGCACCGTGACAGATTGGCCTCTGTGCCAGCATTTCCTGCTGCAGGCCCACCTGCAACAGCGTGTGCTTGTACATGGCTGCAGTGGGGATTTAGATTCACTGCTCCAAACTGCCTGAAAACTGCAGCTTAGGTTTAGTGTTGATTTTATAAGCTGAGGGCCAAGGGATGAGCATCAAGACCTGTTTTCACTTGGGCTGTCAGGGTTCAGGTGAGTTCGAGAACTGTCCTCTCCTTTGACTGCAGAACAGTGGCATTAATGTCCTCCAGCATCCCAAGGGGATGGTGGCAAGCATGCACATTTGTGAGAGGCTGTCCCCAGAGAACTTGTCCCTGTTTTCAGCAGTCAGCAGGCAGCAGTTTCCTGCCAGCTCCCAAGGGACAAGGTGGGGGTAATGCCATTTGCTACTACTCATTTTTTCTTGCAGACCCATGTTCCAGGAACATCCCCATGCAGAACAAAGCATGCTAAAAATGCACTGCTTTCTCTGCTGTTGCCCTGGGATGTGGTGCAAGGTGTACTTAATGTCCAGTGCTAAGTTTAGCTCTTCCCCTTTGTAAAACCTGTGCCAAGGGAAGATTTTTCTGAGCACATCAGTTTTATTAGTCTAAAAAAAAATGTAAGGAGACAGGCTATTTATGTTTGTGAGTGCCACCAACAAGCACCATGTGAATTCTCTATTTACTTCTCTGCTTGGGGACTGTACTCCCAGTCTCCATCTCACAGCTGGCAAATGTCTAGCAGGGACAGGACATGCATTATGCTGTACAATCTCAGCACCCTGGGACACAGCAATGGGTCCCAGGTCACCCCACATCTCTCCACACTGCTGTGAGGCAGCCTAAAACTGCAGCTGGGTCTGCAGAGGGAGCAGGGGCAGACAGAGTTTTATTTGTTTGGGAAGCACTCAAACACCATGGAGATGAAGGCCACATAAGCACCTAGGTAAATAGAAAAGGCTTTGCTAACAGCGAGCAGTAATGCCTAATGAGTCATCCTGCTGCCCTGCAGTGTTGTTATCACTTTTGTGTTGTGCAATCAAAAGCTATGAAGTTGGCTATAAAAACAATGCAGGATGAAATGAATATCTGCCTGGTTATGCAGAAGGCAGCCGTTTCCTATAGATACTCCATGCAACACAGGCAGTTGCTTTCAAAGTCAAATTCCAGATTATCCAATTTCTTTGAGCTTCCAGAAGGCTCAGATTTTGATTGAGTTGCCTCCATATGGACCTTTCTTTAATTAAAACTGCATCAACTATTTAGCTGAAGAATGTCTCCTGTTCTTTCATGGTGACATGCCTCTCAGGGTTAAAGAGTCACAGAAAGAGACCCCCTAATTCATTCATCACTACAGTATGGATAGCTGCAGACTGCTGTAGGCTAGCAGCTCCTCTCCTCCACATAATGAGCTGTAACTCAATATATGGAAGCACCCATAGGGGATGTTTTTCCTGTACCTGACACTGAAAATATATTATGTAAGGTAGGTATTAAAGAATAAAATTTTTAGCTGAAATGGGGTGTCTCTTCCTCCACCCTTTCACCATTTTAAGTGCTGACCCTGAGGTGAACTTTAAAAGAGTCTCTGCCCTTACCTACTTGCCTTTGTATATTGGGGTTTTGGATAGGATTCATCATGAAAGAGCCTGTTTCTGTCAAAGATGCTGTTCTGTGCTTCCTGCATATTTCTGCTCCTTACTAAAAGTTTTCTTTTCCTGTGGGATTCTTGAGCTGTGCTTCAAGTTCAGGTATTCAATTTTGTTGAAGGTAAACATACCAGTAGTGGGAACAGATTTCAGCCTCAAACTTTTGGAGATTCAGACACCAATTATTTTAATAAATGTCACTTTCAGGAAAGAGAGGAGAAGCCAATCCCAAACCTCTGGGTTGAAACTGTAGAAGACTTCATTTGTATCCAGCCTTCACAGTTCAGTCCTGCCCTAGTATGAGCTGGCTCTTCTTGCCACTGCACTTAGATCCAGGTCTGAATTCATGCCTAATACTTGTGGTTTGGGCCCATCTCATATTATTAGTCATCTCCTCATCATATCACTGCTTCTGGTCAGTCACTCCCATTTGGAGAAAGGATTTCTCATATCAGCTTGCAATTCTTATCCCAGAAACTCTACCCCAGTCATGGCTCCAACTTAAGTTACTGCCAAGCCTTCAAGCTGCACTCTTCTACATATTGTGGAATCATAGAATATCCTGAATAGGAAGGGGCCCATAAGGATCACCAATTTCAAATCCTGGCCCTGCAGAGAACAACCCCAAGAATTACACCACGTGCCTAAGAGTGTTGTCCAAGCACTTACTGAACTTCAAAATATACTGTCCTCTTCTCCAGGAGCCATCTCCAATTATGTTTAGCAGGGTAGTTATGGATGTGTGCAAGAACAGGATGGGGTCTCAGCTCCTTTTCTCTACTTGAAAACTTACCTCATAATTAAGGATGGAGATTTTCCTCTCTCTCTATCCAGGCAGGGCCCCACTCTTTCATTCCCTTTTACTTATGTTTTTTCAGCTCAGCTCTGTGAGGATTCTCCATTTGCTGCTCTCATGTCTCCATGATGTCTCCATGATGCTCAGCAGCTCACCTCTTTCTTCCTCCATACCCACTGCTCCCCTAACTACTCGTGGGTAGTTGAAGAGTGGATTGGAGAGCAGAAATATTTACTTTCTTGATCTGTCTTTTGGAATTGAAAAATACATACCAAATATTTAGTGAGCCACAGAAGAATTCTCTGCAGACTGGTGGAATTACATATTAGAAGTGAAATGAATCTCGGGTCATGAAGAGAAGGTTTTAAGTGTCCATTAAAAAACACAGATGTTCCTCCAGCAAGGCTTGGTATCACTGGGTTCTTTATCAGCAGATAGAAAACACATGTTCCTTTCTATTAGCAGGAAGTCATAAGATTTTTTTTTTTTTTTTTTTTTTTTTTTTGGGCTTATATGGGAGAGCTTCTT
>VZRH01001926.1:0-37998 GCA_013397555.1 Urocynchramus pylzowi | reverse complement strand
TTTTTTTTTTTTTTTGCCAGAATCTTTGTGTGACAAACCTTACAAATCACCCTGCTGCTTGGGATCAGAAATGACAGAAACACACAGAGGGGCACTTTTACAGTGCTGACACATACACTCAGTAAAGGTTTTTCCCATTGCTACGGGGCCCAGCTGTGATTTGCTGAAACCAAGGTGTTACCGCTGCAGTGGTGCCCAACAATCTCTGCAGGAGCAGTGTAAGTTTTCTGCCTCACCAAATCTAACTCCTGCCTTCCCTCTGCTACCAGGAGCAGCCTGGCCTATAATCCCTTCCAGAGGCTGGACTCACCCTGCCCTGAAAGCAGCTGTGTTTTTCAACTCAGTCCTTCTCCTGAAAGGCTGTTCCAAAACTTCATGCCTCTGAGGAGAAACCTCATTTCCAGCTCTGCAGGTAGTTTGTTCCCATTTGTTCTTATGCCAATATTCTCTTTTAAATTCAGTGGATCTTTCTGGCCCCATCCCACGTTTACCTCAGAGGAATCTATAGTGAGCTTTTGTACTGCTAATCAGCCTGACTAAGGTTACATTTTTTATCTCATCTCATAAAACTGGGTCTTCTTCCCAGCAGCAGTCCTCTACACCTCTACATATTTGACTTCATTTCCTTGAACATAACTTGCCAGAAGTCTGCACTGTTTCCTAGATAATAATAATACCTCTCCCCGTCTACTGGAAGTGCCCCAGCAGCAGCATCTGAGCCTTATTTCTCTTGTTGAAAGCCTTACTACATTTATCACCTATTCCAGTTGATTGTTACATCCATGTTTTTCCCTTAGTACAGAATTTTCTGCTGATTCAGAGACGATTTGTAGAAGTCTGCAAAGACCCTTCCTTACTCTGAGTGTAGGACCTCAAATTCTGTATAATCACATTTCTGCCTCTCTTGCTCCTGTTTTCATGGTGATTTTAGTCTCTCTAAATGATACTCATGATACTGATATTGATCAACACTGTTCTTTGACATTATGACATCAGGTTATTTCACCAATACTTTCCTTCATTTTTGTTGAGGTTGTTGATGAAATATTCAGTAAGAGCAGCTCAAAGGATCTTCTGTGATGTACCCTTGTAATGACCTTGCTCCCTGCAGATATTGTATCTTAAAGGACTACTCTCTGCCTTCTCCTCTTTGATCAGCTCTCTCCCCACTTTACTATTCTTTTCCTAATCCCTGTTTTTCCCTGTCCAAATAACGAATTCTCCTGTGGCATCACACCAGATAGTAGACTTACTGCAGATCCCTGTGTAGAAAACAGTTGCATCAGAAAAAGAGATCAAGTTCATCTGCCATGACTTTTACAAATCTGAGTGTTTTTTAATTAATTTTCCTTCTATGTCCCTTTTAAAAATTATCCTTTTCATGTAGTTTATTTTCCTGCCTGATACACTACTGCTGTGAAGCAATAGGATTGCAGTTGCCTTTTATTACTTTGCTTTTGCCTCTTGAGAGTAGGCAGAGTAGGCACTAATTTGCTCTTACTCTCAGCTTGACTAATTTGAAAGTCTCCTCTGCTCTGCCTGTGCAGTTTCGTATGCTGACTCTTCTATCCTTTAGATACAGACATTACACCATAGATTTTGAGTACTTAATAGGTTTTAAAACTTTTTTCTAGATCAGGTATGAACATTTCTGTTCTCACACTCCTGTGTTACCCTTTTTTCTTCCTATATTCAACAACAGCAAATTATTAACTTCATTACGTATCTTTAATATTACTTTCACACAGGTCCATTTGTTTCATTTGTCTTTTCATTTGAAGAACTTGCCTATTTTTTTAACAACCTCTGCAAGGTCTAAATCAACTACTTTTCTTGTAAATTCCCCCTTTTCTTTTCTAGCACTAACATATATTTTCAGTACTCCAGAGAATCATCTTGCACCTTTTATGTAAAGACATTTCAGGCTTCACTGATGTTCAAGTTCTTGAGATAATTTAATTTGTTTCCTTTGAAATTAATTTGCCCTTATGAAATTGCAATTTTTATGTTACCTTTTATTTCTTTTCTTTTGCATGAAGTCCAGATAAGGCCTCTTTGCTTTTATTCTACCCAAGAATGCATTTATGGACTAAGATTTTTGTGACCATTTAGCAAAAAAAAAAAAAAAAAAAGCAATGCCTTTGTTTGATTCAATGATTATGTCATTAAAAAACCCTGCTAGTTCTGACTGCCTGGAATACCCAGACACCACCATTACTTGTAGCATTAGTTCTTCCATCTATATGTGTGTGCTAAAAGGAAAAATTTCACAGAACACAAACAATCCTGGTAGTATTTATCTCTCTAGTAGTTTCCAAAAATCTTTGTTTGTAATGTTACTGTTACCAGACAACTGGAAACTGATTCATATTACCAGTGGGAAAAATTTTTTGTGTTCTGGTGAGAATGTGGGTAGATGCCTAGGCCTTTGATGGATTTCTCAGCCATTTGAAATTAATAATGGGCAAAAAACAGTATGACTACTGCAGTCTGTATTGTCAAGATACAGGCTGGAGGAGAGAAAGTCAAGAGATCTGTGCTTGGTGGTGAGTGGATGACAAATTAAAAGGACTCTTGTGGGTAGGTTAGACTCATAAGCACCTACAGATGATGTTCCTTAGTGCTTTGATGAGGTAAACCCACTGTTTCTTCTGCTCTGTAGCATTATAGGTGTGCTGGACTGCTCAGAGACAGACCTGCAGTACTGAGTCATGCTGCACATAAAACTCTCCATCATTCAACTCATTTTAAGATACGAGAGGTTTCAAGCAGTCTGGGGCACATGGAACCAAAGCACAGATTTACAACAACTCACCCTGCTGGGTGTGAGCCTGCCTTTGTTTGCAGCACATGGACACAGTCCCACTGGAATCTTGTAATAGAAAATTACATAATTAGGGAATTAATCCCCCTAACTGAAAAACTCTTTCAAGCAACTGTCACAGACTCCCGGTGCCTGAAGGATCAGTTTACTTCCGATGGGAGTTAGGCAGTCCCATCAACATCTTGCCTTGGGAAATTTCCCCTGTCAGACTTTGCTGACTGAGGCAACAGTGATCTGTGTGTTGTATCACCCTGTCAGCAGAGAACTCCCAAGAGCTGTTTCCCACTGTCTGTGCCCGGGCAGAAGCTGCTGGGCTCAGTGCTGTGCCTCCCACCCTGTCCTTGCATCACTGCCATCTGTCCCCAAGGTCCCACTGCCACCCTGCTCCTCCCCGAGGCTGCCCAGGAGCTCCTGGGTAAGAGAACAGAAGCAAAGAAAGCTGACAAGGACAGAGCAGCTTGGTCTTGTGGGTGGCACCGTGGCAGGGAGGTTGGAATTAAATGATGTCTTAGGCTCCTTCCAGCCCAAATCATGCTGTGGTTCTATGAGAACAGGTCTTCTGTGTCATGGCACCTGCACCAGCACAGTGGCCACCAGCACATGGGCTTGGGCCTGCCATGTCCCCTGTCCTACACAGGGCCTTGCTTCAGCCTCTCTCATTGCTACTGCTCCTCCCAGGGCCTGCTAACGTCCTGCTGCTCAGTTTTCAAGCCTACTGTACCTCCTGGACCTGCTACTCCCATTTCACGGGTGTGATGGATTTGTTCATTTCCATTGGAACACACTTACTGCACAGTACAGGAGCTGGGCAGGACAAAGCAGAGCCTTCAGCCACAAACTGTGTCAGATCTTTCACTCAGAAATGGGTTCTTTTGTGGCATTGAAATATACACATGTATAAAAAAAGAATAAATGACTCCTCGTGTAATGAGTGTATGAAGCACTAAATCAGCAAAAGGACAATACAGGCTTTTGATTTGCATCAATGGGAAACACAGAAAACAGTGTATAGAGTAGGCAGATCATAACTCACACTGGAGTAAATAACACAGATATTGTTCTGACCTTGTGTGTAGGTTTGCTGCTTCAGTAAAAAAATTTATTGCTGCTGACCATTTGTTTCAAAGGGAAATATGATGTGTAGAAGGACATTTTTAGAAGGAGTGGAGGATAAATTCATAAAATGGTCTTCTGCAGTCTTAATGTTCAGGCAGCATTCTATTTAAAGACCTGAAATAAAATGATTGCTAGCTCCACTCTGCAGCAGATTTGATTTTTTTTTCTTGAGTGTTTACTCTCAGGCATGGATCCTCTTGTGTTGGGGGTTGTATGGAAAATGACTGTGTGCCCATGCTCAGAGGGACAGTGTGTGTGCCAAGACCCAGTGGAGGGCAGAGACATGCAGGCAAGCACAGAAAAGGTGACTGCTCTGCTCAGGTCAATAGCAGTGCCCATGGCACCCTCAAAACCTTCTACACAAAGGTCAGAGAAAACCATCTCCCTTTTTGGCATTCTCTCCCACATGAATTAAATGTTTTGAGACACAGTGATCTTGTGACAACCCTGGGCGTGAAAAAGAGATTTGTGATAGCATAAAGATTATGCCATAGTTAACTCAGTGCACTCAGGTCCTGGAATTCATTGATTTGCTATTGAAGATCAATAACCACCCAGCCTGGTGTCCACCCTGCTTTGGGAAAGAGGGGTGCCACAAAGGGTCACAGCCCCAGCAGGTGATCAGCCCTTTCAACAAGCAGACCCCATTTAAGAGAAAAAAAATATAGTTTTTAAGTGAGCACTTTCTGTGAAAGCTTCTGTTGAACTGAAAATCAGAATATTTTTAGGGAAAAAAATATTTGGTTAAAAAAATGGGTGACATCTTATCATAAACCCTTAGTCTGCAGTGTACTTCCTGACCAAGCCAGTTATACTGACTTGGTCCATCAGTAAAAAACTTTGCTTTTTCTTCCTTAATTTGGAAAGGATAATTGTATGCAATCAGTTGGAAATCAGCCCTTTCCCTGTTCAGTTATACCATCTTCCTGACACAGATACACTTAAGGATGGATTTGTGGTTTGAGCAGGTACATGTAAGAGCCTATTCATAAAGAAACAGACTCTTCCCCACAGCCCTACTGAGGGGTTTCTGAAGAATCCAGCATCATGAAGTGCCCAAGCACCTTGAACTTGGTGACTGCCCCCATATTCATCCATTGTTTAGAGAAGCACTCAAGAGGAGCTGCTGCATGAGGCTGCAGCAGGCAGGTGAAAGTGACATGAGATGGCAGGGGCCAGTTGTGTGGCCTAGGCAAGAAGATAAATCCCCTGAAAGCCATCAGCTTTTGGGCTGCAGTGATCTGTAGATGGGTTGTTTGCTCATTGTTACTATTAGCTCTTTTGCAGCATGGAAAACAGTTTCTCAAGAAGTCTGAAGCACCATAGTTGAGAGTTCAGGGGGAACAAGGGAACAGAATTCAGAGGGATGCAGCAGGGTGTTAAAAATTAGGGTGCAAGGAACGGGATGAGGAAATAAGCAATTGAGTGGGAAGTGACAACAAAATGACCCCACTGAAGCTCAGGAAGTCTCTGGGCCCACACAGTGCCTGCATTTTAACTTAAGCCCTCTCTCCTGGTGCCGCCTGGCACGGGGACGTAAGCTCCTTAGGTGTAAGCTCTTAGGTGGAGCGAGGGCTGGCACCGCGGCCTTCCGTGCTCCCGGCAGCCTGGCCCGGCACCACGGGACAGGGTACCCGCAGCACGGCTGCACCAGGCCCCCATGCACACACAGGCACTTCCAGGGCTTGTTTTGTAAAAGCTCTGTAACACTTTGCTGGTGTTAGCGTGCTGTGTTCCGCGAGAGCGGGAAGGCAGCTGAAGCGTGGGAGGCGTTGCCCTCTGGGAGAAGCGTGTGCCTCGTGCCGCAGAGCCCCGTGCTGGAGGCCCAGCGCCGAGCCTCCATCATCCCCGGGCACGTCTGCACCACCGGCTGCTTCAAACAAGCAAAGTCAAACAAATGGCTTCACAGTGCAAATGTGAAGCCTATACTTGGTGAATCCCATCAAGGCAAGCAGCAACAGTGTGTCTCAAACATCAGCACAGCAACAAAAAGCATATGATGAAGCCTGATCTTACTTTAAATTATTTTTTTTCCCATGGATATTTCCCGATCACCTCCAGTTGAACTTGCCCCTCATTCCCAAGCTGGGAGATGTGGCTAATCAGTGTTGCTTGCAAAGCTTTCTTAGCCCTCAACAAACGCCGTTTCTTTGCTGTGTTTGTCAGCGTGGCGAAGCAATTATTGCCGAGATCTGAGATGTGATTACGCGTTTGTGGAGGAGGGCGGGGGGTGGAAAGTCGAGGACATAATGTAATAATGAAATCCATTGTCACAAATAAATCTGTAGGAGGATTTAGATGTTTTTCCCTTTTTTTCTGCCCCACTCGGTCCTCACGTGTCTGGCAGTGCCAAGAGTGCTCTTGGCGCTGCAGGAAGGTAACACAAGGGCAGTGAACAGATCCCTCTCCAGGTTTAGTGAGTAGGATGGATCTTACCTATTCGCAGGAGAAGAAATAAAAATAAAAATGCATTCTCTTTAGTGCAAGTGTGCATGAAATGCTTTCAGTGGTAAACTCAAACCCTGCCTGCCATCCTCCCGTGGCCTGACCTAGCCATCCCTGCACTAGCAGTGGGACAATTTTTATGGAGCAGTTCCTAACTTCAAAGACAAATTGTGGTGTGAGAGGAGAAAAGTAGCTGGCCCTCCATCCTCATACAGAGCCCAAGGCAATCCAGGGTGTCCCAAGCTTGCAGTGTTGGTGTGCAGGGTCTGTCATACCCCATTCCAACTGCAGCAGCCGACACCTTCCTAATACAGTACCAGATTTCCTCCTCCTTAAAATGGACTCCTTTCTGTGCTGAATCTTATCACTTCTGCCCTTAGTATTTCCAGATTGCTTTAATTTTAGGTACTTCTCCTATTCTGTCCTTACTTCCCCAGTGTGTCACATTTCTTACTTCATGTTTACTCTGCTTAGTAATTTCAGCCTGGTTTCCTAAGGAAGGGATGCACCATTCAGATGAAACAATAATGCTGTTTGTGGCTCCATATATGTCCTATTCATCCTCCAGCATTGAAAAACACCACCCCAGAATGCTGCTGATCCATAAATGCATCTGATTGAGAAGAAAATATTTCCAAGCTATTGCAGCAGACAGGGGTCCTGGTGCTGCCAGAGGAGGGTGTGGTACCTTTCCCTGTCTCTCCCTGCTTCTCTGTTGAAGTGCTGCTTGGCTGCTGCTGCTGCAGGAGGAGGAAGCAGGAACAAAACCTTGTTCCTGGGTCTGAATCAATCCTTTTCTCCAGCCAGCATCATGAAATCTATGGTAAGGACCTTAGGTGCATCCCAGTTGCTTGGGGGCTACTCGAGTGGGCTGAGTTTGTGTCATCGCAGTGTCCCCATCCCACCAGCCTCGGAGAGGCAGTCAGAAACCAAACAGCTTGTGTCCTTGTAGACAGTCCACAGGGGGAAGGCAAAACAAGGCAAGGCAAGGCAGGACAAGGCAAGGCAAGGCAAGGCAAGGCAGGACAAGGCAAGGCAAGGCAGGACAAGGCAAGGCAAGGCAGGACAATGCAAGGCAAGGCAAGGCAGGACAAGGCAAGGCAAGGCAGGACAATGCAAGGCAAGGCAAGGCAAGCGCTTGAGAGCTTGCAGGGCCGGAGCGCAGCAGCCGCTGTTTTCCTGGGGGTGACGGGTGGGTGGAGGAGCAAAAAAGGAACAAACAAGGCTTCCAGATGAGTTCATCCCCTTTCAAATCACACTCATTGAAACACATCTGTGTTTCCAGGGCTGTGTGCAGCAAAAACTGCCTTCGTCAGCTCTTGTTTTCAGTTTTGTGTGTTGGCCATTTGTATGGTTCTTTTTTTGCCTCTTCAAATCAGATCCTCTGGTGTATAAGGGCTCAGTTCAGCCAGAGCTTTATCGAGAAAGTTGCTTCCAACACTTCCTAATCTCATCAACAAGAAAGAAATGACTTAATACTACAGAACAAAACTAGTTTTGCTGAAGTGAAGCAGTGGCAGCCTCAAAGAAACACCTTGCATGCATGGGTCTGCAGTGTCTATCAAGGGGCTGCAGACTGCTGACAGCAGAATGATGTTTTCTAGCACAGGTAAATTATATTTTATTTTGAAATGGCATACAGCAGTAATTACTGTGTTTGGGTAGTACCACAGGACACACAAGTACCATTTGGCAGGGAGATGATTAAATCACCAAGGTGTAATTGAAGGGTTTGATTGCATTCCACCTCCAGCCATCAGCATCTGCAGCATTTGTGTTGACAGCTGGTTTGAAGGCTGGCACATCCCTGTGGTCCAGCAGACCAGGGTGATGCTGCCCACAGGTCACTGCAGGCCTGGCTGTGGAAACCTGCATCTTGCCAGCCTGGAGATGCCTGAGCTGATGGGCACCTCATTGCCTACATGCCACAGATACAGGTTTTATGGCAAGACTCATCACAGCAGATTCTGATCTTAAGGTCATGACTTTTAGTGCATCTAGAAGAGTCCCAGGTTTTGCTTAACAAACCCCAGATTTCAGAATTGTCATGGAAAGCTCCAAAATATCCTGCACTGTAAAATCTCAAAGGCTCAAGAACAAATACAGAATAGACATTTTACACATTAAGTTAATGTATTTTTACCTCCAGAGCTTTCGGCTGACCATACGCGTTTTTGAAATATCTCACTTGCAATAAGAATGCTGATGTTTTTCCAGGGACTGTTGATGCAATGCTGCACAATTAACAGCACCAGTCCAGTGCTGGCTTTGCTAAACTGAAACTATCAACTTCACTCGGGCTGGTTACCAAAGTTTTCTAGGTACCAAATTCCTACAGCAATCAATTGTCCCTGTGATGTCTCCACAGTGTCAGGGAAATTCTATGCCCTTGGTGGTGGCTCTCAGAGCAAAGTGGTGTTCTGGAGGTGCTGCTCATGGCAGCAACCAGGGAAAGGAGAACTCCTTCAGCAGAGCAGCAGCTGCAGAGCATAAAGCAGGAGCATTGCCCCGCAGACGTTCATTAACATTCAAAAAACAAATATTGACTCAGTTGTGTTTGTGAGCTTTTCTTTTTACCTTCCCCAGACATCCCAGCTGTACAGCAGAACATGTGTGAATACTTGAGGAAAATTATCTCTGGCCTCAGCTAGCCCCCTGGATAAGATGTATTCTGGTGTTACTCAATGTTGGGAAGCTTGCACTGCCACCCAGCAAAGGAACTGAAGCAAGGTGTGTGGGGGAGGAAATGGCTGCTCAGAGTGAGCACAGGAATCTGTGTGGGGAAAAATCCCCACCCTGCCACTGGGCTGCCCAAGGACTGTGCCTTTGGGTGAAGCCATCTGTGATGAGAAACAGCCCTGATCTGCACACACTAAGTACCCTGTTGATTGCATCTGCAGGACAGAACATGTGGTGACCACTGGGAAATCTGCAGAACATTGTTCCAACTACATGGGAGAAAAAGGTGATGAAATAGTAGAAAAGTTTCCTGCATCACCTGTGTTTGAGAACTCCATACTGTGCCCAGTCACTGAGAGTGAATTCAACGAACACAAAGCAGTTATAAATTATTTATCCCAGTCACCAGTGTTTTTGCAGCAAGAGGCAACTTTCTATTTTGCTACCAGTCGATTACCTAAATCTAGAAATAATAGTGCATCTCATTAGGGACTCCAGATTTTAAAAATCCATACTCTGGGAGTCTGACCCCCATACTCAACTCATTTAAAAATGCATATTAAAAGATACACCACACCAGCACACTGCTGGAGAGACCTACCCCCAAAAGGGAAAGCCTTTTAGCATTCACAGAGGTTCCAGCATGCCCTGAGAGCTCTCCAGTGAGGCTGTACAATAAAATCATAAAAAGCAGGACTGGAACAAACCTTGGGAGTTTGGCTACTGCACAGCCTTACTAATGAGTAGGATTATCTCCCAAGTCTTCCCAACTTCCCAGCAACAGGAGTGTACCCAACCTGTTTGCAAAGCATCTAAGGACAGAAAATCTTTTACTGGGATCGATGTGCCTCATCTGTTCACTGTGTGTCCTGTCTTCTGAGGATGTGAAAAAGGCTTTGCTATATCCCCCAATGCAGTGTAATCTCTCCAGATTTCTCTTCCATAAATTAAATAAATTTAGCAGTAGCATTTTTGGGATGATCTTGAGGGACACTGTCATGTAGAGACATGAGGGATAAGGAAGTCCATTTCATACAAGCTCATTTAGAAGAAAAAAAAAAATCTGTAGAGGAGGAAAAAAGCCCATTTTTGGCCACTCAGAAGAAGTGTTGCATCTAGGATCTTTTAATAACTCTTCTTGTTAACTGCTTATGCATATTCTGCATGAACAAGAACAAACACAATGGGATCTTCAAAGAGAAAAAAAAGAAGAAAAAAAAAAGTGGTTGTTTGTTGCCTTGCTACCTTTCATGAGGAGCTGTGAAGCTAAGTGAGTTAAATCCAATAGGAATGTAATACCAGGAGACTGAAAAATCCCTTGAGAACAATATGGACATCATGTAATCACAGAATCATAGGATAGTTTGGCTTGGGAGATAATTTTAAGGATTATCTAGTCAAACACCCTGCCATGGGCAGGGACACCTTCCACAATACTGGGTTGTTCAGAACCTCATCCAACCTGGCCTAGAGCACTTCCAGGGATGAGGAAATGACAATACTGACTTGACTGACTGACAAATTACATACTAACTGCTATCAGCAATGAAGTGTCCTGGGGGGCATCTTGGGCATTTATTTGGTGCAGCAAGGACTAGAGGAAAAACAGTAAACAAAATGTTGAGGGAAAAGAGGAGGTCTCTACAACAGGGACTTAAATATTAGCAGTGGTGGGATGCTTTTGAGTTAGGATTGAGCAATTCAGATAGGGAGAAATTTAGGAAAGACAGTAAAGCAGGTAATTTCTTTTATCCTATGATATGAGGGGTTATACAGCTCCCAGACACAAGCACGTTATCCTGGTTCTCAATAGGAGGGACTTTCCTGGAAAGAGATGGATGGAAACATCTCTGACCTCTGTCTAAAAATGAAATCAATATCACAATTAACACCAAAAATGAAATAAATATCATGTTAATATTGAGATAACTTTACTATGGGTGCACAGATGTGGGTCACAGCTGCAATATTGACCTGGCAGCAGCTCTATTCACTGAGTCAGTGAACTTCCCTTGACTCTGGTGGGTGTTTTCCAGAACCAAGGGCAGTTGACATGGACAGACTGTTAAGCCCACGGGAGTTGGCCCTGTCAACTCTCTCCCAAGTGCATCTTACATCTCATGTGTTTCTGTACTCAGCACTGACACCCTGACCCCAGCAGGGAAAGGACCCCATTTACTGCACCTGGGGGGCCCTCCCAGCTGTGCTCCTCTGGCAGCTCAGAGGCTCCAGGCTGGATCTGCCAAATGTGCTGCTCTTGGGATGCCAGCCTTGGGGTCCCTGCAGGTCTGCATGTTTGGAGGAGGGGGGTGTGAGTCCAGAGGGTGGGTTGGCTACCCTCCTTCATGCACTGTGAATGGAGCAATGGCAGAGCCTGCCACAGCACCCACACCAGCCTCCTTGGAGACATGGTTTGGGCCAGAAGTCCTCAGCACAGCCTGCAAACCCTGCCTGGAGCAGACAAAACCGCCAGCAGACTGTTTGTGGATCCGTGCCCTCCTTCCCACACAGACATATGCTGGAGGAAAAAAACAAGCTGCCTCTCTCCAAGTCCTCATACAGGCTCCAGCTCTCTTGCCATTGAACTGTCATATGAAAGCCAAGCTCTTAAAGGTGGTTACTGCTGTCCCCTCCACAGGATGGCTTTACTCCAAGTAAAGGATGTCTGCAGCACAGACTTGTTTTTGCAAAGGGGTGCTGGGTGAGTGCTACTGAGATGAGGAACAGGGTGAATGGAAAAAGCATGTGCTGTGGAAGGTGAATTATACAGATAGGAGGAGGCTCTAGAAAGAAAACATGCAGGAAGAAGGAAAAAAGCTCAAAGAGAGCTCACAGCAGTTGACAGAGCCCTGCAGGGGGGACTTCTCTACACAGACAGAGCAAGCACATCTCCATGACCTCACCCACTTCTTCAGGGATTCAAGTTCCCATGACTTGGAAGGAGCAAAATACCTTCATTGATTGAATTTTTTTCTGTATTGTGTAACAGCTGGGTATACTACATATTAGGGAATGAGATTATCACTGCCCTGTAGTTCCTTCCAGTCCACACTTCTGTCTCCCAAAAGGAAATAACAATAAGAAAATCTGTATAACAGGTAGTCTTTGATCCTGACTTCATTCCTACCACCACAGAGCTGGAGTGGAATGCAAACACAAGGCAGGGAGGAATGCAGAGGTGAAGAGAAATGGGGCCACTGCTGGCCCTTCCCCAGGTCAGCAGGGGTCTTGCAACTGACAACTTGCATTTGACAGACCTTTCTGACATGCAGAAGACCATAGCCCTGCCCAGCATTAGGCTGTATTTGGGGACTTACACAGTACCCATGCCAAGTAAAGCCCTGTCTTTAATTCCTAGGAGTAGCATCGCCCCTGGATAAGTGCAAGAAATGAAGCACAGAGGGGATGAACATCACTGTAAGGGACTGAATTTAGCTCAAAGTTAAGTACTTTAATCCAAAGGTAGCACTTTCCCCAACAAACGATCTTTCCTCTCCTGGATTTCTTGCAGAAGTGCTTCAAATTATCTCCAAGTTCTTGTCCAGCCCAACAACTGAGGAAAACCCTGGAGAAATGGTAACTGAGAAGCTCTTGCAGCCAGCCTGACCTCAGTTCTTCTCCTGGCCAGCTCATCTGCTTCTGGAGGGGCTGCCAGCTGGCAAGCACCCGGCTACCTCACACAAGCTGGCACTGCCCAAGGGGTGAATCAGCCTGCTGAGGAGCTCACAGCAAGGATAAACAGCTTTGGGGCTGGAGAAAATGAAATAGTTGGATATTAATGGGAAAGGAATTGCAGGAGAAAACTCTTGCAGCTCTACTGTACATCTGCTAAGCCTCAGACATGCTGCAGAGATGGCTGCAAATGCTGGGTGACAATAATGTTACTGCAGATGAGAAAGACCAGCTACAATAGAAGAGGATAGGGCAGAAAAAAGTCTATTCCATCACTGGTTTATGTCTGAGTGATTCTCTGACAAGGTAGAGTAGTGTAAGACCACTGAAACACACCAAAAGAAAGGAGGGGAAAAGGCTCTCTTGCAGGCAGGAGTGGGGCACATAGGGGGGGGCAGAGTCAATCCCCAGTCCAGTGGCTCTGACACCAACAGACTGCTTTTGGTGGGACCTTCTTCCCTTCTCTTAAGTACAGCAAGCTCAGCATTTGGCACTATGATGGTACAAGTGCATTGGGTGACAGAGAAGCTCTACTTTTAATGGGAAACACTGCACCACTGAATCATCTGTGCTTTTCACACGTAGGTGCATCTGCTTCAGTGTCCATCCAGCCCTGGAGAAGCAGATGGAAGAGGAGGAAGGGGAGAAAAGGGGCTGAATTTACAATCTCAGGAACAGATTTGTCTGGGCCTTGCAGTGGCATCCTAACATAATGTGTTTGTACATCCTCCCCCTTGATATAATTAATTTTTAATCATTCAAGCAAGTTTCCACATATCCTGTAAATCTCTTTTCACAAATTTTGCTTTTAATGAAACCCTCGCTTGCTTTCAAAAGAAAGTTGGTTTAGGGTGTGTCAGAGTTTGTTCATAATGCGTTTTGTTCACAGTAAACAGCATTTCCTTTTATTCCCATCCAGGGATGGTATTCAGACATCTGCACTCCACAGAAAATAGTGACTCTGGATTTACTGCTGAGTTGCAATGAAGTCACTAAGTTTGCTTTTATCCCAGTGGTGCAGGTTTTAGCCCTTGAAATGCGTTAACTCCTTCTCATTCTGAATTTTATCCTCCCTCCAGTCTCCTTCTTAGTCCAAGTAAACTGAGAACTGTATCCAATAAATGATTTTATTTAAAGCACTCAACTGCAGAAGCCGTGTCAGCACCAGCACCTTTTTACCTCTTTCTGGATGGCATCTGCTCTAAGTTAAGAAGGGCAATGCTTACTGCCCTGTACTCCATGGTGGCTGTGCCCTGCACCCTGGAGACTCAACACCTGCCTCAAATCAATCCATCTATCCCCATCCCAGCTTTGCGGCAGAAACCCACAAAAATATTTTTCTTGTTGTTTCTTCTTGGCATGGGCTTTTGTATTTATTACAGGCCAGGATAGTGGAGTGAAGCGCTGCAAAATCTGAGTCCCAAATTCTTTGTTCCAAAAATTAACCACATCAAAAGCTCTGGAGGCAGAAACAGTCTCTTGGCTGATACTTTTCCTTGAACAACAGCAAAAAATTTAATTAGTATTAAAGAAGAACTTTGCTGTAACGCTAAACCAGAACTCCCCGGTTCCATATTTTGCTGGACCTCTGGCCTTGCTTTTATTTTAATTTAGGCAAAAATATAAACCCACATTTCCCAGCCATGATCACATTTCACATAGGCTGTATACTAACTCTGAAATATTAACTTCTCCATGTTCTTTTTTTTCTGTGCATGGTTTGTACTCACTTCTGCTGGTATCTTTGGCTCCTGTTAGGAAACCTTGCTGGAGAGCTCGAATCCCCCAAATAAGGTTTTTTGTGCCCCCTTCCCAAACTAGGGAGACTGAAATGCCCATTACTTTCCCTGTATAGACAGTTAAACTGGTGCAAAGTTGACTCTCAGCAACCTCAGCCCGATGGGGTTCAGCAAAGGGATGATGAGGATGATTCTGGTGTTAGTCATGCACCCAAGTGCTCCTCCTCTGCAAATCTCAACGTGTTTGACAGAGGCAGATAAGCACAGTTATCTCCAGCACACCGAGGGGGGAATTCAAGGAGAAAGGCCAAGGGTCATGATTTCCCAAGGGCTTCCGTCACCCAGGAGGTTTTACCTCTGTTGAGGTGAACTCCCCTAGAGCAGCACCTGCCACCCCTACAAGCAGAAGGAGCTTGGTTCAGGAGAAGCACCTCTGCTCCCACCTGAAGACAGCCTGGCCAAGTTCCTCTTGCTGTAGCTGCCAAACTGACAGGAGCTGCCTGGGGGTGATTCTCTCCAGGTTTATGGGGAAGACTGTTATCTCTCCTTTCCTGTCCTGGCTGCACAATGCCAAGGAAGTGCTTAGGTGTGGAGCCACCTTGGCAGTGCTGGCTGACAGCAACCTCCTCACTCCAGGAGAGCACCCCCTGGATGCAGGTGTTCAGCTGATGGTCCCATTTCCCCCATAATTGCCCTGTGCAATGTGTCTGGCCCCTGAAGCCGGCAGACAACCTACCCCAGATTTTGAGAAGGAGGGTGGAGGGTGTCTCACTGCAACAACAGAAATCACTGCTGAAATGGGACGCAAAATCCTGCTTCTCTGTAGTGATTTTAAAAATTTCACCCTGGAATGATTTGCCATGGGCTTCCCACCAGTGGAAGCCACCCAGATGAGGATTCAGTGGAAAAGGGGAGGGTTTCTCAGAGGGGCAATGGACACCTGGCTACAAACCAATGACAAAATGAAGAGTAAAACCTGCCATTCCCCCACCCCCACTCCAAACCATGCTATCCACATGTCATGGGCCAAATTTCTTATCCTCGTGCTCAGAAATCTGTGCCACTGAAACCTCACAACATCTCAGCTGGATTGCTGGTGGAGCCTGGAGTTGCAATGACGAGATGAATGACTGTTTTATCTGTCTGAAGCAAATGAGCAGAATCACAAACACAGAGGGATTCCATCAAACCACTTGATAGGCACAGGAGGTGCTTCACCCCTTGCCTGGGCTACAGAACAGAGGGACATTGGTCACTGCATTTCTCATTAGTATTTCTCATATTCAAATTTATGTGTTACCCAGCACTCACACAGATCCATACAAACCTAAGCTTGACCAAGAGCTGACTGGATTCCAGAAAATTCCTGTCTTCATGTCCTTCTGCTCTTTATTGTTCCTCATCTCCAACATTAGTCTCTTCAGTCTCAGCCACTACCATCTATCTTTCCCTATCACATTTTCTTCCCCTCTCTCAGACAACCAAGTGGAGCCCAAGTGCTGGAAATAAAGCTTATTACCTTCCTCCTACAGACAGCAGAAGGTATTTCTGCATTTGGAAATGAAGAGCGGTTCTGAGGTGGAAGAAGAGACACAAATATATATTTGAAAGACCAGCAGAGACTGTTCCTGCAAGCAGAAGTGTAGGTTGCTTGAATTTTTATGTACCATTGCTCACATGTTAATCTTCTCCAGAAGTTTGCAATATCCCCTTTTGCTCTGAAGTTCTCCTAATTTATCTTTAATTACTAATATAATTAATTATCCTTTTTTTTTCTATTGTTCTCTGCTTCCTGCTCTGCATAAACTGGTGTTCAATTTATTACCCACTTCTGCCATAGGACTTCCAGCCTGGTGTTTCCTGCTGCTGGCAGGGGCATGCAGAAGGGATGAAAACATTGAGGATCAATGGGAGCTGCACACCAGGGTTTAGAGGCAGAACCAAAACTGTCTAAACCTGTTGACCCCTCCTCTAGGGCTGCTTGTGCCCTGCCCAGTATCTCATACCCTGTGCTCCACGATGGCATCTTCTGCCTCTTTCTCTAGAAGAGAGCTTTTAGTGGGGCCTGCATGGCTGCATTCCCACTGGAATGGAGCCTCAACTCTCACCTGCAAATGAGCTACTCAAATCCACTTGCTCTGGGAAAAGTGCCTGTCTCAGGGCTGCTTTCCTCAACATGATGAACTGAAGTAGAAATAAGTTATCTTGTGTGTGTGTGTGAGCTGCAGATAGAAGGTAATCTGCTGAGCCCATCCTGCTAGGATGTCAGAGGTGCTGAACTCCTTGCTCCAGGGGCAGGCTCCTTGACTCATCCTTTTTCTTCCCCCTCAGCCCTGTTCTGGAAGAGATCCAACATTTTGGACCTCTATAATCTGTCCACACTTCACCATTTTTCTACCCCACATCCCAGACTCTGGACTCAGAAACAGAACATAGCTGTTTCCTTCAGCTTTCCTCTATTCCAAGACCTCCCACATCCTTTTCCTCTAATACAGCCCATAGAAAGAATTACAATATGGTCACAGTTCTGTGCTCCTTGCCAGAAATTTTTGCCAAAAATTGCAAAAAACCCAACCAAACCACAATATTTGATAAGTCTAATTTATTCAAAACCCTGAGAAGCTTGACTGAAATATTTCCACGATCTCTTCCAGCACACTTCTGGAAGCCTGTTCCTCTGCTCTCCCTTGGACAGTGTTGCTTGCCATGAGTAAGGAAACAGAGATGCTGCTGCTGTCCCATGGCATGGGCAGTCCAGCAGAGCCACCTGGGTGTGTGCTCCTGTCCTCCTCAAACTGGGAGCACCCCATAATCCCAACTCCAATGTTTCTTCCGCTGGGGCTTGCCTGGGAATTTTAAAGCTGCCAACTGATGACTTGAGAGTTCTGATCTCCATGAAGTTGGAAGGGAGCTGGGAAGAGATCCCCAGAGGGGACCTTGGAAGCAGTTCAGCCCAGCATGAGTCACTGCTGCTCGAGCACAGCCAAGGCTTTGCATCTGAAACAGCAGCAGGTCATATTTGCAATCAGTTGCAAAAGCAGCTCTGTAGATTTACTCTGCCTCGTACTGGAGACAGTTCTGTGCCACCTACAGCTCCTGTCAGCTGCTTTCAGAGCCCTGCTCTGTGCATGTATGAGATCAATCTCTCAGCCAGTCCTGCAGGTAAGAGGGTTCTGCAGCCCTGGGAGGGAATGGGGGTTAGTTGCCCCTCTCCTGCTTGCCTCACATAGTCTGGGGGCCCTGATATGCCTGTATGGTACCACACTGATGCTGGCATTTGGGCCTTTAAAAAGTGACCAGCTGTAAGAGAACTCCAGCTAAAGCTCAACAAAATGTAAGGAGGACTTTTGAGACACCTGTAACTGGTCCCTGTGGCTGCATGCTCACTAGTGAACTGAAACAGTCCCAGAGCACTGTGCCAGTGCTGGCACAACATGGGCACAGCCTGCCAGGTGACTGGTTTGATCACTTTATTGCCTTTCAAACAGAACAGAGACCCCTCTCTGCATGTGGGTCCCACTGAACTATCCCATCCAGGTCCACCACCTCCATCCCCAGTGCAGAAAATCCTCACTGTGGTAAAGCCTCGGACACCTGGCTCTCTGGACACAACTGCAAAGGCAGAGAGACATTCCTCTAAACCCCTACAAGCAAGAGGCATTGAACCACCTCTACAGGAGTGGGGGCATTCTCCAGAGATGCTTGGGCATCTGTGTCCAATCAGCAGAAGCTCCCCATGAGATGCACAGCAGGAGGATTGGTTTAAGCAGACCTCTCTGGTAATGGGGTCTTTAAAACCTCGTCCCTTGTGCTCGGTGTGAATCAAATTTCCAACAGCTTTATAAATACGTCACCAACGGGAGGCCTTTAGAGTAAGCATATTGCAGTTTCCTGACATTTTAGTTTCTCTATCTTGACATTTCTGAAGGGCATAAGAGGCCTAAAAAAAGAAACAGCTGCTCCCGGGGAACCATGTGTTTTCAATTCCATCCTGCACTGGTGTAATAGATGGTCTTATTATAAATATGCAGCAGTTTTCCAGATGAGCCTCTCTCTCCTGCTTAAAATGACCTGGTACAACAGTATGGAGTGGGGATGGCTGGGGAGGAGAAGGATCACATGCAGAAAGAGCCCTGGGAACTTTCAGGCACTCATTTAGAAGGTGCTGATGTACTACATTAATATTCAAGTTACCAGCCCAGGCCCTGATGCTGCAAATATTTAAAGAAAACCCACTTGAGTCAGGCAAGAAGTTGCACAGCAATGCTTGGCACAAGTTCCCAGCCTCCATATGCCATTTGCCCCACTCCTCCACCCCTCCTGCAGCTTTTTCAGAGGGACTCTCCTGATCTCTTAAAGTCTTTCTGTTGATGATCATTTCTGTGCAAGGCAGCGTGTGGGCTGAGCAATTGCTCTCAGCAACTGTTATTTATCAGGTGATTTTCATATGGCTCCCTCTGCAAGGGACTGAGGCTTTTGTGAGACTTTGTTCTCCTTTTAAGCATTCAAACAATCCCTAATAGAATTAATATAATATAATATAATAAAATGTAATGTAATATAGTAAAATGCCCTCTTTGGTTAGAATAACTGTGGTCTATAAACCAGTGCAGCTGTAGCAAGATGCAAAGTTGTTCTGGCATTTCAGAGGTTACTGGGTTCCTGTCTATTGTCAGGCTGTCTGGGCATCAGTACTGTGATGTTTACTTTACATATCCCTGCTTGCAGTTGTTTATTCAATGGTCCAAATTTAACTGTTGGGATTTTCAGTTCTGTGTTTTTGGTTCTCCGCTGATTTCTACATGTAGAGGGTTCATTTCAGCCAGAATGGCTAAAAGTAGAAAAATACATTTGTGGTGGCTGTTTTCTGAGAAAAAACCTCAAACAAATGTATTTATGTTTAGGAATGGGGTCTTCAGGTTGATGGCAAGAATGACCTGTACATCAGGATATGCCATTTGCCTCATGTGTGGAACTCCACCCCCACAGAATTGTCCAAATTGTGCCTTTGGAATTGCAGTTTGCACATGTGCTGGAGCACAGCCAAAATCCCTGTGGGGTTTCTTCACGTTGTCCAAGCTACTGCCACACTTCAGTAACCAGCCAGGCCAGGCCCTGGAGTTAGAGACCAGACCTGGGAGAGGCAGGATCAGTTTCACTCCAATGCAAAGGTCAAGGAGTCAGATGAAGCAACGGAGAGTTTGAAGAAAGACAGAAAAGCAGCCTTTAATTTGATGGACTTTTGCCCTGAGTACAACTACAAAAATCACAGCGGGTTTTCTCTTTCCAGGAGAAGTTTTTTGGAGGGTGAGTGTTTGGTCAGTTATGTCACCAGGAAAAGTTCCTTGAGCATGGCAGTTTGTGCCTGAACACGTATGGCCTGGAGCTGGACACCTCATCCACACACAAAACCCCGCAGTGGGAACCTTGATATTTTCCCTTACGTTATCACCAGCTCTGACTCATGCAAGCAAACCAGCTGAGACATTAGTAGAATAAGAGATGGAAAAAGAGAAATTCAATTAAGAGGGCCAAGGAACTGTAATTGGCTTCATCAAAGCAGATCCCTAATGAACAAGATCCACAGACAGATTTGGTTCCAAACGCATTATAGTGTTTTGCACTCAGAGCAATTTACATACCAGGGAACTGTTGATATTTGGTAAAAATGAAGCAGAAAGTGATTATAACAGTCTCCCACAGGGCCCTGAATATATCAGTGACAGCATGAGGGAAAGGTCTCAAAACTCCTTCACAAAACCCACCCTTCAGGCAAACTCTTTATGTTGCCTTGCATGTGAGGACCCAGCAACTCCAACAATTATCAGGTGGCAGAGCAAGATGATAATCCATGGGTGGGGTGTGGGTACATCAGGAGGACTGGTCATAGTTCCCTCCAGGAGCCTTTTAGACTCAGTGCTGGGGAGCAGGCACTTATGGTGAGTAAGTCATCTCACCCTTGTGTCTGACATAGGGCACGTGTCTTTTTTTTAAAAAAAAAATTATATCAGTAACAATTTTTTTTTCCCCTCTAAGCAATTCCTGCACCAATTAACCATTAACCTGACAATGACTGCAAAGATCAAATAACTAAAATATTTTGATTACATATGTCAAATGTTTCTGGAGTTTGACCAAAATTTAGGGTGGAGAAGAGTGAAAGCAAGGACAAGGAAAATTTATGCAAATGAAATAGCCAATCTAAACTAGTTTAGGGGAAGGAGGTGGAGGAGCAAGATGTAGATGAGCCACAAACACCCTGCAGTGGTGAGGTCAGCTCTGGAACACAGAGCTTCAACATGTAATGCACATTACATTTTGAGATCAGAAGAGAATTGTTCCATGGCTTAGATGATCTGCTAAGCACTTGCTTCTCAGTTAGCATCTGCTACAGGTCCAGAATCCATGCTTAGCCTGGAGGATGTCCTGTTTTGAAGTGCTGGTGTTGGCCTCAAAGAAATTAGTAGCTAATGCATTTTCCATCAGCAGCCTTAGTGAGCGATTTCAGTGACTGGTATCTCTCAAAACTGGCATATCATGATTTATTTCAAATACAGATTTCCCCAGCTGTGCCTTCCAGAATTGGATCTGGTTATGCCTGTGTCTAAAAGGGTACAATATTTTTATGTTATTGAATTTTTCTTCCTTAAGCACACTCTTTCAAACAGTGGCAAGTTCCTCCTTGTGCTCAAGATAAATAGACCAACTTCTTTAAATCCCACTGAAGGCCATGTGTTCCAGACATCTGCTAGACTTCTTAAAGAAAGCACTACTTAACAATCAGTCTCCAGTTATCTTCCATTATATTTTGAGACTTTGTTGGGATTTCTCCTACTAATGTGTATCTTTTGGGCTTTCTTTCACTGTAGCTGCTTCATTAGGAAGTGTATCATGAATCAAATATTTTATGAAATTGCAAGCATGTACTATGCTTATGGAGTTACCCTTATCAGCTACCTTTGGAAATTCCTGACTATCACACCGGTACTATTGACCTGCTTTTCTTAATTGATGGACATCATTTGTATTAAAATGCTTTAATTCCTCATAGTAAAGCCCTATATCAGTAATGCTCTGTTTCCCTCCAGTGAGGGGCAGAAACTGTCTCAGTTTTAACCAGGCCATTCCATTTTCCCCTTCAAGAGTTAAATAAAGATAAATAGAGTATTTCAGGAACTTTTTCACTCCAAAGACCTCAAAAATTAAAACTGCATATTCTGTAATAGAAAATAAAGGAAGAAGATACTTTTTGTCCAGCATAATCCTGTGTAAGTTAATTTTCTGCCTAAGTTACTATCTAAACAAAAGCATTTCTTAAAGGGTACTAAAATAATGTACATTAGGTTCTCAGCATAGCAACAGTGTTTCCAATTTTGTCACTGTATTATCTTTTTACCTCTTTAAATACCTTTGATGACAATTTGTATGTATAGTCATTCAGTCCAGGTAAAAACTAAGTATCCCTTGAGAAACTTAAGAACAGCAGGGATCATGAAAAGACCAAGTACCTGTGATGGATAAATAGGACCAACCCAACTAAATAGAGACCAATAAAAGCAAACAAGTGTAACATCTTTCAAAAAGGAGAGTGTGCCAGTTGAAACAAGCCTTCATCAAGGTCTACTGGAACTTCTGCAACCACTCCACTTTGCTTGGTCTTGGCACTGAAAGGAGGAAATACGTTCACAAGAATGAACTTTTCCTGGACAATGAATCCAATATGTGGGACTGCTTTCCAACACCAGCTCTTGGATGCTGGCCTCCCCCACTTGCACTTTCTCCCTTTGAAGGCTTTTTTATGACCCTCTGCAAGGCTGTTTTTGCTTTTTGGCGCTCATCTTCACATGTTGCTCAATACCATAAGAACAGTTTTTCAAATGAGTCCAACCCAGAAAATCTTTGACTTGAGCAGCTCATGTGCAAAACAACCGTGTGAATACAGAGTAGAATATACTTTATCCTGTTGTGTAGATAATCTGTAGTTAGTTCATCTTTATTCCAGCATCACAGGCAGGCAAACATTTTTGTGATGTAGCCTCTGATGTCTTTACAAAATTGAGTTTTGCAATATTGGTGAACTTCCCTTTAGGGAAGGGACTTCTTGCTTGGCACTGAACCATAGGCTTTACTTATTTCTCTCTTAGAAATTCGCATCTTGTGTTAGATGTAAACTCCAAGGAGCTTACAATTTGAACAGGAATAACAGAGTGGAGAAGGGAGGGAAAAAAAAACCCCACATGCTCATATGAAGAAAAATTCTTCAGGACACCCAGCAATTAAGGGATGGAGCTGGCAAAAATGCATGCTATAGATCCTCACTTCCAAGCCTAGAGGCTTTGAAGTCCTTTGAGGACCAGTCCCTCTTGACTACAGGACATGGCCTGTAGACCCAGTGTAATGAATTTAAGTGGTCCTGAACTGGGTGTTAGCTATGAAACACCATTGTTTCAGAAACTATGCATACCTCTTGACTGGGAGGGAGTTTCCAAGCTTTTTCCATGCATCAAGTGGCAAGAACTGTAACTGGAGTAATTTCTTACTTTCTCCAGTGGCAAAGAGCAGTCAGTTGTGCCAATCACCACTAATAAATTACACTGTGTTTCTCTTGTCACCAGACATGCTCTCTCACACACACATTTCTAATATCTAAGCCTGGGTTGCATTTATTAGCAAGTGCTGATGTGTTAAGTACCACACCTCCTCCTTGGGTCTATGTGTAATTTTCCCCTTATCCTGTGAAGAACCAGGACATAACCAATCTTGACTCCCTTTTCTCTACGAACGCCTTCAAGCAGAAGCTTTTATGCCTGCAAAACTAGAAGCATCAGCACAAAACTGCCTAGGATTAGACCCTTTGCCTTTTATGGCAAAACAAACAGGTCTTCTTGAGGTCATATTCAAAATGACTGTGAAAAATGTGATGGGGGAAAGTTTTGGCTGCTTGCCAGTAGCTGTTCACATGTCTTTGTTCCTGTTGATGAAAACCATACTGATTGCAGGGCTGACATCCTCGTGGACTGGCTGCATGTGCACACAGGAGACGTGCAGTTACAAGCTGAGCAGATTTTGCACACAGCTTCCCACCAGCACTCTCCTGGGTGAGGGAAAGTGACTCACTTGTGGCTCTGTCCCTTGCTCAGATCATTTTGTCACTACATCTAGGACACCTACTGAGTCCCCCTGGCACAGCTACTCAGTTTTTCTTCACCCAGTTTATCACAGATCCCCAAAATTTGAAGGTGTATCTCTGATTTCTAATGCATTGACAAGACATGCTGATGAATATTCATTTGGTGGGATACAATTAACATACATATGGGGCTTAGAAATTTGTTATTAAGGTACTTTGCTGGCTCACAATTAATTCCTCTGGACTAAAAGAGCCTGCCCCTCTGCTTTGTGTAGCTCTTTTTGATCTTCTTTCTGTGACTCTGATAATGGTCCCTCCTCCCCTTCGGAAGAAAAATTCTTTTATCATTTTTTCTCCCTCTGGGTGTTTGGCTCTGTTCTCCACCTTGAGAGGTGTAAGGGGGATAAAGATAAATGATGCCTCCAAAAATAGTTCTGATGATTAGGACTCTTCCTACTCAATGAGGGCCTGGGTGTATTATTTTCTTCCTAGCTCTGGCTTCACTCCTGCTTTATACACAAGTGGGCAAAGCTCAGGGAGCTTGACACTGAGGTCCAGCTTAGCCAAAGTGAAAGACCCCTCTTCCCTGTGCCAGAAAAGGATGATGTTGTGAGGTCAACATGCAATTTTACCAGCAGCAAGAAAGAGCCACATTGCAAGTCCCTCTGCCAGAGGCAGTGTTGGAAAGGGGTCTGTTCCCCATCGCTGTGGCCAGATGCAGAGGGGTAGAGGATGCCTGTGGTGGGGTGGCTGTCTTTGACCTTCTCACTTTCCTTCAGCATGTTTCTCCTCACAGGGTGCAGAGACCAGAGGAGCTGCTTGCCTGTCTCCTTTGCTAAGTAAGGGAGCCAGGGTGGGTGCAGACACCCCCTCTTTGGGGTGCTGTCTCTCTCTCACCTGCTTAGAGCTCACTTCCATGTTCTTGCTTGTGTTGTACCTCCTAAAGGCAATTTCACAAACTGTGCCAAAAGAGGACAGTTCTCAGAACAACTTCAGTCTGATGGAGATGTGAGGAGGAGCCATGACCTGCCATTGAGCTGATGCCTAAAGAGACTGACCTGCAACAGAGGATAGACAGTGTTAAAGAAATAAAGAAAGTATTTATTAAAAAGGCCTTCAAAGGATACACTTTGGGCAGTGCAAGAGCCCGGCAGTGGCTTCACTCAAGATGGACGACTGGTCATGAGTTCACATTTTTAATAGTTTTGGCCCATTTACATATTGGGGTTAATTGTCCAATTGCAGCTTCAGGTTATGAAGTCCCATTCTCCCAGATTGATCTCCTCAATTCACTGTTGTTTGTACTTTTTGGGCCTGAAGCTGCAGCGGTGTCCTTGGTTCTCGGGCTGGAAAAGGATAGTTTTGTCTAACTAAACTGTGAAGAGAACTTGCTAACACTTTATATGATATGAAGTTCAGAGTCACACACTAAAGCAGTACAGAATCTAAAAACTATGAAAACTAAAGCTTAAGGCATCAGAGCTCCCCCGTGAAGCCCCATGAAGGGTGAGACAGCCGTTGCCTTGAGCCTTTAGGGATTTCCATGAAGCTGAAAAGGCCAAGGAGCAGTGCAGGTTGCTCAGCAGGGCCAGTGAGGTTGTGAGGAAACCTCCCAAAAAGACAAACCTGACGTGTTCATGGGCATTACACAGAGCTGAATTATTCACAGGAAATGTGTAAGCAGAACTTGGTGTTTTTCTCAGCGGAAACTCAGCAGCTGGAGGTCAAGGAACAGTGTTTTCTACCAGGCAAGCACTTCGAAGCAAGCCTGCAATGATGTTGCAGGCTAGAGGTAGAGGCTGAGAGCTGCCATGGTGCTTCAGGATCTGGGTTTGCAGAAATGAGAAATGAGTACTTGGGGATTTTTTTTTTCCTTTTGGTATCAGCTTCTAGCTCTGAAGCATGAGGATCAGAGCTCACATCTGTAAATGTCAGGGGAAAAAAAGCTCCATGCTGTGTAAGCAGTGTGCTAGCTGTAGCAGAAAAAGAGTAGTGCTCTGAAAGTTTGATGTGATCAAATAAAAACATATCCTTATGCCACTCAGACTGTGAATGAGGTAAAATAATTAAAAGTTTGAACAAAGTGCTTTCCAATTCCCTTCTGTTCTTTTCCCATAGGCATTTGATACATTGCTTCATCTTAACTGGGGAAACCATGTTTAATTTGAACCTGGATTTAAATCACCTGAGCCCTGGTCAAAAAGTAAATGCAAAGTCAAATCAATTTCATGTAAAGCTGAATACAGCCAGCTACTGGGAATTACAGCCACTGCTAGCAATTATCACAGTTGTGATAGTTATTTCCAGAGACACTTTATATTTTGTTTTTGCAGGCTCCACTTCATAACACACAAACTTGAAAATTACCTTTTACGCTTCACCACTGAAATGTTATTAATTTGCTAAAAAAACTCAAAGAATCAATCAATATCTCAGAAATTTAGAACTTGCCAAAAAGCCTTAATTTGCATTCAAAATGTTTCTGTGTGAATGATGCCTCCAATTTAATTGAATTTTCAGACTTCTCTTGGAGGCTTCCTCTCTTTGTCTCTGGGTAACACAAGTTAGTATTTCTCTTCCACTTTGTAGTCACAGCCTTTCATCTGGGGACAAGGTCTGGGGCAGAAACTGTTTCTGCACTGATGACATGGCTTTGCTGGCTGTCTTGGGACTTGCTGGGGAGGTTTTGCAAACCACCTGTGAAATCCATCCCAGTTCACCCAGCCTCCTCTTTTAACTTTCTGAGGCCAATATCCAGCAAACATTTGCCCTTCAGAGAAGAATTTATGGCTGAAGAGACTCATCAGAAAGTCCACAACACTGTACTGGTGGGGGAAAGGCAAGTCTTGTATTTAGTGTGCTCACAGCCTGTAGAAGGTATATCCAGGAATTTGGCACCATTGGCTCTGGGGGGCTCTGAGCAGCTCCAAGGAGAAGCAAAGTGCCTCCCTTCCATCAAAAGTCTATTTGCATATTAATGAAGATACTTTGCACTGAAACCAGAATAATGTTTCAGACATGAAACATGTAAGGCTGAGAATCAGGGAAGAAAAGCAGCAGTTTGTGGGCTGGGTGACCTGGCCTATGCCAGGAGAGGCAAAAAGCTGAGCTGACGAGCAGGCAAACAACCTTGTGGCTCAGTCTGCTCGTGGGTTGTTCAGCATAAGAACCAAACCAAACCAAACCAAACCAAGCCAAGGCAAACCAAACCAAACCAATCCCACAATGCTAAATATGAGAATAGGAGCATTTTACAATAATCAAGATCAGATTAAAGAATCTGTGGTTTGAGGAAGAGCTTAATGTACCAGATCATGTATGCATGCTGAATATCTCAGCCAGCTCTAACTGCGATTGTACGTTTTCCATTCTAAATATAATTTTTCTAGAGAGTGGCAATGAAAAAATTTTAACAGCTTGCTTGGAAGGGGCTGTGCTTTGGTTTACAGTGGGCTTGTAGCTACAGACAACTGCTAACATCCAGCTACGGTACTCAGCTAGGTACATTTCTGAGGCAGGCATCTTTGTAAAAAGTGGCACCCTGAGTTTTCTTACTGGGTATACTGCCTTGAAAAAAAAACAGCTTGTGATTTTATTCAAATTACTGCAGCAGCATAAAATTTGGACCAAGCTGTTTATGGATTGGGGCAGATCCAGGACTACAGAGGTCAGGAAGAGTTCAAGTTCATACATAATGTATGGCGTGTTTTAATAAGGCTCCTTTCATACTTCAGTTTGTCTGCCTGCCTTTGCATGAAGCTGTAAAGCCACAGGCATCACTGTTTAAAATTAAAAAGACAGGACTAAAACCCTCACCCTCTGCACTTTTAAAGGCAGGTCTGTTTTCCAGGTGGCTCCACGAAGCCCCATGGCTGCTGTGCGAGGCATTGCCCCGCGTGGCGCAGGAACGCCTGCCCTCCCAGCTAATTATCCAGCCCTTTGTTTCAGCTCTCCTGCTTGCTCAGGGCATGTCAGCCGTGGGAAATTCCTGCCTTTCCTGGGAAGTTGCCGATTGTGGGGCGAAAGCATTTTTACATAGATTAGGCCTTTAAAAGTGGTTACTAATACCCACTAATATGGATGGACACTTTCTGCTGTACATTGCTTTGCTCTCTTTCCCAGCTATTAAGGAATGCAACATCATGAGAGCCAGTTCTGCAAGATGCTGAGCCTTTGGCTGTCATCCAGCAAAAACTTAAATATAGGGACAGTCCCATTGACTTCAGCTGGTTGGAATGAGCCCTTAGGCCCAGATCCTCAAAGGCATCTGGGCAACTGGCTCCCAAGGTCTGGGCTCAGGGTCTGTTTGCATGTGTGATATATTTGGTGCTTGAGACAGGGGCTGTTTAATCAAACTGCTCTTCCCTTTGGCTATACTCTTTTTGCAAGATGAAGATTTGTAGTTTTCATAGCCAGAATTGGGGACTACAGAACTGGATGTGCTGATTTGAGTTTCTAGCCCACAGAAATGTGTCCTAAAATATTGTACTTGTGAATGTATCAAGCAATATTCTGAGCACAAGTCTGTGTCGCAGAAGAAGCTCCACCTTTACAGCCCTCTTCCAATGTACACAGTAGCTATGGTAATCTTATTTTTTGAAGTGAGAGAATGAGTTCTGGAGCACCTCCATAGCTCAGCCAATGTCATACAGTGGGTCAGAAGTTATGCCAGAAAAGTCAGATTTCCTAAGTCATCAGACAGCACAGCTCCTCCTGTGGGTGAGAAGAAGGGTATGAGACCTGGCCTGTTTTGCAGCCTAGCAGTGCCCATAGCTGGCAGACGGGAATAGGGATGATCCAATGGGTACAGGCACAGTGCAGATAGCAGTCTTCAAAGGTTTGTACAGGCACAGTTTGAAGATGGCAATGCTTTCATACTCCTGGATCTAGGTCCCTGCTCTGATTTTATTCGAAATTGTATCAAGGTGAGAATCCCCCATTTCCCCACATTTATTTTCACCAAGGAAATCTGAGCTTTTGGGCTGCAGTGGAGAAATATGCTGTAGTCAGGCTCAGACCCTGCAGACCAGCATGTGTCACAGCTCACATCACAGAGCAGATTAAGCATGGCCTTCCTCTGCCATCCATTCAGAAAGGAAATACTCCAGCAGAGTGAGTGTGTGGCTGTGCTGTCGGATTCAGTGCTGGGTAAACACAGAGCCTCTGGTAGACAAGCACGTGTTTGCTTTACTTCCTTAAGAAGCAACTGTGTGCCAAATATGTGTAGTTATATCAATATACCAGAAGTATGTAAAATTCAAACTCTTTGATTTTCATTTACACCATTTACACAATGTCTTTTACACCAGAGAATATTCCAGTCTTTCTTGGCAAAAAGCGCTTCCGGCATGCAGCAGCGAGTGCCTGTATAAGTATCAGAGAGAGATTATGGATTAGGACCTAAACATGCTTATGACATTATGTCAGGGAAGGTTTGTGTTGGATATTAAGAAAAGTTTCTTTACCCAGAGGGTCTTCAGGTACTGGGACAGGATCCCTAATCATGGCACTGAGCCTGCCAGAATTCAGCAAGTGTTTCAACAACATTCTCAGGCACGTAGTGGGACTTTGGGGTTGTCCTATGCAGAGCCAGGAGCTAGACTTCATGATCCTTGTGGGTCCCTTCCAACTGAATATATTCTATGATTATGTAACATTTAGGGTGACACCTCAAGCCTCTACTCTATGGTTGTTTATTTCCAATCTTGATATCAAGGATACTATTCTAATTGCTGGAGGTCAAGGATTCCTTTGATTCTAAACCCGTTTGAGATGCTATTGGGCATCCCCATCTCATCTGTAGCTACTGCTCCAAAAGGGCACGGGTGTCCCTTAGATCCTGTGCTACATCTGACAGCCTTCAGGGGTGTCCTAAGCAGCCCTACTTGCCCATGTTTGGATGCTCTGGCACATCTCTTCAGGTTCATTTTGTGTTTGCTGTCCTTACAGATCCAGTCATTGCACATCCCCCACAAAGCTGCTGTTTGTCAACTTTCCTCTGCCAGACCATACGATTTAATGACATTTTTCCATTTCTGCTTTCTGATGCTGAAAGATTAGTGTAGTACTAACAATGGCTTGCTTAATGTATTGCAAAGAAGACACCTTTAGTTCCTAACAATGGTTCAACAAATACTGACACCAAACCTTCCTTGCTTAGAAGAGTTGAGCCCTTCCAGCTGGGCGTCATGTTTGTTAAAAGTTATGGATATTTTAACTACCTTCCCAAGCAAAACCCAGCATCATTTAGGCTTCAATTAAAGAGAAAATAAAAAATATTAAATACTACAAAACAGTGTTTCCATACCTTTATTTTATAAGCTGCTGCTTCCCAACCCCCATCCTATGTTTGCTTGCTCCTGACAGCCTGGTGAAAAAGAGGGTGTGGGACTGGGACAGGGAGAGGCCAGAGGCAGATTAATGGTGACTTTCTGAAATTTATGCTTATTTGAGAGAAGTGAGACTACAACCAGAGGTGGCTGTTAAGTGTCAGTGTGACAGGGAATTGCAGACACCTCAGGCAACATTGGACTCATGCTTCACAACTTTTATTTACTGAGCCAGCCCCAAATGAGTATGATCAGTAGGCAGGAAGGAACAAAACATAAGGAATGTTTCCTCTTGCAGCTTCTGAGTGTTGAAATTGCTCGACCCTGAATCCTATTTATTCATACTGTAAGCTTTAATCCATTCCCTTTTATTTCCTCACGTGTGTCTGCAAAATCTCCTCTGCAGGATGCTGGATGCATGGCAAGTTGTGCTAACTGCATATCCAAAATTTGCAGCAAGCACTGGATTTTGGCTCTTATCGTTTAGGTGGGCCCAAAGTGAAAACCTGACTCTGCCCCTTGTGTAGCCTTTCTGGAGGAGTGGGGCACCAGCACAGATGAAGGAAGCACTGAAATTTTGAGGAAAGGATGTAATGAGCTTCCTTCTGTGCCAATACTTGAATAGCTGGGCAACCTCTGAAATGCCCTCTCACAAACTCATGCTACTTAAAAGGAGTTAGTCCTTGGTGCCAGAAACCAGCCCATTTGCTATTGCCACTCTGGTGAAATTCTACAAGGCAATTCAAGCACAGAGGGTTCATCTGAGCAAGGCTGCACTTCCTTTAAAACTCTAGGGCACCAGCTGGAGAAAAGTCTCAATTTTGATTTTGGTCATACACACTGCAGTTCATTGGAGGCCACTTCTGTGTTAAAGAATGAATTTCCCCACTTGTGGGGAAGGCTTGTTCCTGTGCAGAGCTCATCCTTGTTACCCACTTATTACATGCAGATCCCTTATTCCAGAAGCACATTGTCTGAAGTACAAAGGAGCAAGGTTCTCCTCTCTGGAGCCAGAGTGTATTGTCATCTACCACTATACCCATTAAGCAGGCCAGGACAGGGTCTGGATGAGCTGACAGGTACAGCCTGTAACTGTGTTGAGAAAGCCAAAATGCTGAAATTGCCTGTGCATGGAGAAGCTGCACATTAGCACAGGGCTCAGGAGGCAGGTCAGGACCACTCTGTAGGAAGGGTCTCATCCTTGCCTGCAGCCCTCGGTGCTGATGGATGCAGGCTGCTTGCCTCAGTCCATTCCAGCAGGGTTCCAGATTGCTGGGCACACGACGCCTTCCCATGGGCCTTTCACCTGACTGAGAGGCAAAACATGCAAACATGCCATGCATGCACTGCAGCCCCACTTCACAGGCTGAGCAATGCTTAGGGAAAGGCTATTTATCAGGTAAAGGGAAGGGTGGAGACCATAGTGAAGAAGCCCTGCTCCCACATTAGACCTGATGAGATGCCAGCAGTGATGTTGCACATCCTCCAAGCAAGGTCCAATTTTAAATTTACATCACATCTGTGCATTTTACCAGTGCAATACTCCTCATAAAACATTCATATGGATTGGATTTCTACCAGGTCTTCAGTGTTTTGAAAATACAAATGAAGGTTTGGCATAACTGTCTTGATGTAAGGCCCTGGTTGGCCTGAGGACTTGTGAGAATTTTGGAAGCTTGACTTACTCTTTTGCTTTTTATAAGGTTCTGCCAGCCTGTACAGAGTTTTGGTGATCTCCAATGAGGCTGTAACTGACACTGCATGGGCAAGACTTGTTTAGACTATAATGGATAAGGCCCTTAATGGGAATGGAAGAGCTGGGGAAGACTAAACCCTACCTCACATGTAACTTCTGAATCTCTCTGCAGAAATCACTTAGAACAGGATCCTCACAAAACACTTGTGTCACCCAAGGACATGTGCCCCTCTGAAACAAGAGAAGCTCTGTTTTATAACTTTCAAGATCATGTGCAAATCCCACTCTTCTCCTTGAGTGTCTGCTTTGTATTTTATAAGCTATAGGGTAACTGTATGAATTTCTGTATGCAATTCAGTGTGAGATGAGGCTCCTAGAACTACTGGATATTTCTGCAATATAAACACTGTTAAAAAAATAAATCCTAGACTTGTCTCTGCTGTGTTGTTTTGTTTTGAATTTTCTTCTGATTCATCTGAAAAGAGCATGTTTCAGAGATATTTCTACCCACAGTGTGTCATGTTGATCAATTTCTGCAAGTAGATAATTTGCTCAGTGATCTTCCCCATTCTGTCTTCCCACCACACTTGGTTAGGTAGATGTGAGTCTCTCAAGAAACACCCAGTGGCTTCCGAAAGCTGTGAAGTCATACAGGAGGAGGTAATCTCCTTCCTGAGTCAGCTTTCAGCTTATGTCCCAGACTGGTGCCAGTGAGCATTGCACATCCTCTGAAGGTGATGTTGAAGAGGTTGGGGTTCTTTCCCCCACACACTGGATGAGATTTCCTAAGGTCACTTTGTGACAGCTGAGCATCCATGTTGCTTCAAAGCTTGGTGGGAATTGGGAACCAGACTGCCATGAATACCTTCATGTACCAATCCATAACAGATATGTAGGGTAGGTGTAAGGCATAAGGAAGATTTGGTACTGCTGTTACCCACTGACAAAAGGCAAGCAGCAACTTCCCTCTTTGGTCTCATCCTGTCCCTTCTTTCCTCTTGTTATTCTAAAACCTGCATGAGTCTTGGCTTGGTTGAGTCTTCATTTTCTTTCCTAGCAGTTGTGTCACATCCAGATCCTGCTTTCCTGCATAGCACAACGAAACATCTGCATTGCCTTCAGCCTGCACAGCCAAAATGTGGCCAGACTCTCTCCCACTCACACTTTCCTGACTACTGCCTCTTCCTTGCTGACTTGGCCAATGACCCCTTTGGTCTTTCTCAGATGTCTTTCAAAATTCTGCTGTTGGCACCATTTTCCAGCACCCACTCAATGTGAGCAAAATAACTCCTACACCCCATTTTTGAAAACATCTTTAAAGCAAACAGAGAAACATGTTCAATTGTTGCCTTTCTTTTTTTTAATCCTTCCCACATTGCTGGGAATTTGAGTGCTAAAACTTGAACAACAAGTAACATTATACCTGGAAATGTCTCAACAGCCACTGGGGATTTTTGAGTGATGATGCCCTAAGCAAAACCAGTCCAGTTCTGCAGAGCCTTGATGAGGAGCAGCTCAGCACTGGAGCAGAGGGAGCAGCAGGAGAATGTAACCATCCTCTAGTCAAAGACACAGAGAAAAATACAGAAACACAGGGGATACACACAACAACAGTGTGAATGTCCATCTTCCAACCATCTGGTGCCTTCTGAAGCTGCTCTCATTTCACTCTTCTTTGCTAAGGAACTTGGATTAAATATTGCACAGAATGGCTCATGGAAGAGGAGAAAATGGAGAGTGAAGAAACACCCTGTGGAGATGGGCACAGGCCTGATGTTGGGACAAAGTACTGTCCTGTGCCCCAGGTGAGACCCTAAAGCACCATTACTGATGTCCCCTCACCCGTTTGTTCAGTCCCAAAATTTTCCTGTACACAGATTCCAAAGGAGACTGGAATCTGTGTGCATCCCTCAGCTTCCCCCTCTGTCAGTAGACAGCTTGGGCATGCTGGGGTGTGGGTGGAAACCTGCAGCCTCAGACCTGTGCTTCCCACCTCCAGGATCAATGTCTCAAATCCCAGTCCAGAAGCACAGGGATGGGGTCACACCCCATGCCAACAACAGAGGTTGGATCTAGCCTCTTCAACCTGACTCTTCTGGGAGAATGGCTCAGGAAAGAAGCTGCAAGGACCAAGGACAACGCGTGTGTATGGCTGAAGTTCATGTTTTGCAGAGGACTGAGACTAGAGGTTCATGTTTTGCAGAGGACTGAGACAAGGGAATATATAATTTGAGCATCTAAATTAAATTACAAATTCCTTGATGCCCACCTGAGGTGAATCCCACATTTAAAAAAAAAAAACCCTGCGCAGGTCCATAAGTTAATTTATATTTTATCTTCCTATCTGATCTTTCATACTAGAACACTTAAGAATACTGACTACACAGACTACAGATTATCTGCTAGCTGCTACTAGCAGATTGGCCATTATCTGCTGGAGAAGAATTAGAAATCCAGAAGAGTCCATCTAGCCCCTATTTTTCCAAACACTAAAGTTATGTGTAAGCCTGGGGCCAGACCTGCAGTTGCTATCAACTGACACAATTCTATTTACTTTAGGTTATATAACCAGAGGATGGCAATCTTCACCTCATGAGGTCATGAACTCTGCACACAAGAGCATGGAATGATCCTCCTGCTCATTGCAGGGCCCACCCAAACCCACTACAAAGTGGTGACTCTCTCCAACACACCTGTAGAAATATGAGGAAGAGGAAAAACCAAAACAAGCCCTGCAAAGGCACAACACCATCAGCCCTCAGACACAATCCAGGTACCATATTCCTGCCATGCCAAGGGTATCAGTGCTTATTACCCAAAGACTTACCATAGGGGTGAGAGTTGAATGAGCTTTTTCTTCCCCTCCCTGATGCTGAGGTGGCTGTCTGGGCATTTAGTAAGCCTGTTTCCCTGATGAGAAGAGGGTCATTGTGATGGAAATATTGTGAGGCAATGAGCAAACATGTCTTCACATCCTGATCAGAACCCTCTGAAGTTCCACGAACAGTTTTAATTTTAAGAGTTCTGCTTTGCATTCTTCATTTGGCTCAGCTGTTGTGTTGGTAAAGTAATTACTGTATTATCTCACCCTTGGCTTTCAGCCTTGTGATATCATGCTGAGCAAGTCTTTGGGAACAAATTTCGCAGTTTAGGATAACTGTTATATAACAGGATAACTGTTTATAACTTTGCTAGAGCTGGAGCATTCTGTGGGATATAGAGATAAGAGGTATCTCTACTTTGAGTCCATCTCTTACTTCTATGCTTGCTGCTGTAGATCCAGAAAGCTCTTATGGAGACTTCTTTAGAGGGAGGGGGAAAAAATGCACTCTGGCTGGAAACAGAAGGAAAAAAAACCATGAGAAGGATGGATGCAAAAGACAAAGTAATGCCCAGTTTCTTGTAGGAACATGGGAGCCACACAGTTACAGCCTGGCCAGAAGGAAGGTAGCATGTACACATGCAAAATCATTAAATCATCTGAATGATGTTTACTGCTTTTTAGGACACACTGTACTGGTTTGCAAAACTTGGCTTTCCTGTCTCAGATCTCACTCTTTCTTTGTTAAAAAACATCTCTACAACCTGTCTCCTTGTGCTTATTCAGGAAAAGCTGCCAGGCTGCCTGTTTGCTTTGCCCTCTGCTTCCCAGAGGGATCTCAGTACTGGCTCCTGCCCCAGTATGGTGTTGAAATTACATCTCCAGTAGAGAATAGCATCCCACAAGCCTGCCAGGCAGGATTTTGCAACAAAGAATAACTTCTGTCTCTTGATCACTTCACATTTTACCACAGTTTTCCTGGTTACCCGCAGTATAACATAACAGTCATCATTCATTTAAACAGCAATGAGAGTGTGCTGACAAAATCAGGCAGGTATCTGTGATCAAAATGCAGCCCTCGCTCATAAATCAGAGTTGCATGCTGACTGCACATGAAAGCATGCTCCAAGATCCTGACTGGCTGCCTGGCTTAAGAGAAGATGGTATTTCAAGGTGTGGTTGTTAATCTCTGAACCTTGGAATGGCTGGAGAGATGACATCTCCCCTTTCACCTTGCTGCAGCTTTGACAAACAGGGGTATGTGAGTGAGTACTACGTTACTACACACATCTGTGGGTCCCTGACAGGTATTTCCCAGGGAGGAGGCAGGACACACTAAATTTGGTGCTGATCCTATCCCTTCTCTCAGCCCACATCTGGGATGTATAGGGCACTTTGCAAAACATTTTATTTTTTTAATTTTTTTTTTTTTGCATGTGCACAGATCTCCTAACAGCTGTGAGAGCTGTTTTGCTTTCTGCAGGTTTTAATTAAAAATACTTTAAAAGCAAAGAAAATAAAGTGGTGGGGGTTTTATTGTCCATCAGGTAACCAGAAAAAACAAGTTATTCCAAATATACTGGCATATTCAGAATAAATAAATGGCAATCAATACTTGAATGGAAGCTGGGCATTTCCTTATCAGTTGTGCCTTTGTAACATTATTGTCAGTGATAAGATCAATATCCTACATAGCAGGATTTGTCTGACAGTGCTCTTGGGTTTTGTAACTATAGAAAAAGAACTTGGACCTTAATCTTCATGAAAAATAACTTGGACCTTAAACAGATGAACTTTTATCTGGGCTTTGCTTTGACATTACAGTGCAGGTCACAGTGTGTCCCCAGCATCATTTCTGCAACTAAATCTGCCTATAGGCATTTCTTCATTGATCAGAGGGAAAAAATGCAGCTTGGTGGGGACCATGGGAGATATTCTGGCCTCACCTGAGGCAGGGCTAGTTTCAGAACCTGGACTGTACTGTGCTTGTGTGTCAACCACTGAGATGCTTTAGCTGGGCTCCAAGGAAGAGGTCACCAGTGTTTAAGAGGATCCCAAGGGAACACAAAATATTGTCCTGAGTTTTCCATTCAGTGAGGAGACAGGCTGATGGGAAGGGAGCTGGGACTGGGGATAGATGTCTGTTTGCCCTTCACGTAAAAGTCATTCAAGAAATGCTTAGGGCAGCATTAAAGCTTTAAGCACTCAAGTGATTTCTGATAGAAATAGAGCTGATACAGGCACCCCAGTATTCAGATGTATAGTCATGTCTCTTACCAGTACATGAGAGGGAGATATTAAAGTTCAGCTACTCCAAATGAGAGTTGACACACTGAACAAAGATTCAGGCAAGCAGCACTGCTAAGTAGTGAGTTTTCCCCGAAATCTCACCTTTCTTTAGATTTGTTGATGAGGCTGAGTATCTTCATTTCCCATAGTCCATCTCAGAGTATGGAGACAGGGTTTTTTTTCACAGCATGGGTTACAAAACACCCCCAGGAAGCAGGAGATGTAGACTCTAGAATGCCTGGGGGTTTCGAACCCACAGCTCCCACATCATATGGCACACTCTACTGGGGAGAGGCAACCCAGGATGCTGGAACCAGACCAGGATTAAATATGATGTAACCCAAGAATGCAGACCAGCAATGGACTGGAGGGAGGTAGGATTCATCAGGAAATCCCAGGAAAGTCTCAGGAAAGGAGAGCCCAGGAACTGCTTCTCAGTTGGTATAAGAGAGCCTGTGCATAAGAGCAGTGCCTGGGAGCTGGCTGAAGGACAGAACAGTGCTGGCCATACTGGTGCACCTCTGCCTGCTGTCACACTGACTGCAGAGAGCTCTGCTGCTGGCAAGTGAGGAAGTGAGCAGCTCCTCCTAGCACCTGCTCCACCTTGCCCAGAAGTACCTGTAAGTTTCTGCCCCATGCTGCCTTCTGTTCTGTACACACAGCCCTTCAGACTAGCTCTGTGTGACTGCACATAGATAGTGTGGGTATTTTTGGGACATTGCAATAAAGCCAAGTGAAAATTTTCCTCCCTCTCAAAAGCTAGAAGGTAAGCACAGAAGGTTTAGGTGGCTGCTAATAGGTCAACTGGTAAGCAAGCAGTGAAATACACTGACAGATGCAGAGACTTAATCTGAAACAAATGCAGTGAGAACATCCTCATCCTAGGGCAAGCTTCACCCTTCATGGTGTGTTCACTTCTAACGAGCTGCGACGGTTGGTTTTTACAAAGACTACAGGATCAATAGGTGACCTGCAGCAATGGCTTGCATCTATCTGTGATACATTCTGAAACAGGTACAACACACATTTCACACGTTAATACACATTTATAGCAGACAATAATCACCACATCAGCTTCGAAAAACTACAACAGCACAGGGCCCAAGCATGTTTCAGCACAGCCGACAGTAGTGTGCCATTCAAGTCAAGTTCACACTTCACATGTCAGGAAAGGTGATGGCATTCCCTTTAGATGGTTTTCATACTGGCGAAAAAATTTTTTTTTTCCCTTTTCTGCCTCCAGTCCATGTTTCTCATG
>VZRH01001904.1:0-10435 GCA_013397555.1 Urocynchramus pylzowi | reverse complement strand
GGGTCTGCGCCGCGATTGCCGTGGCAACCGTGCCTCCATCCTCATCCTCATCCCCTCGGCTCGACACCCCCGGGATTCTCTGGATGGCGGGGAGCGGGGATGCTCCAGGCCGGAGGGGGTGGTGGGGGGCTGGAGCCATCGCTGCCACCGCCCCCCCCCCCTCCTCCTCCTCCTCGCTGATTTACACGGGAAATACCCCGATCGCATCCCAGGGCGGCAGGGGCTGATCCCAAGGGTGCTGAGCGTCCCCGGGGAGGCGGGATGAGGCCGGCGTGAGGAGGGGGCGTCCCCGGGGAGAGCAGATGGAGACCGAAGCGTCCCCAGCCCCCCAGCGAGAGGCTTTGCTGGGATAAGGAATGCGGTGGGGCACGTCCTGCCCTGCTGGGATGGTGCCTTACCCCCAGCCCCGCTCATCCCAGGGGGAATTTGCCCCTGCCGGGGTTACACTGGTGCTGCAACGGGGGAAAAAATCCCCTTGCCCACAGCTGGGCCCCATCCTGCGTGTCCCCACTGCCGCAAATCCCGGCTGCTGGAGCAGCCGAGCCGGTGCAGCTCCTGGGGCTGAGCCTTTGCTTTGATGCTGAGCCGGGACAGCTCCAGGGAAAAAACAGGAGCAGCAGGGAACTACAGGCAGGGTGAGGGTTGGGGAAACTGAGGCAGTGTGGGGCATCAGCTTCCCCTAAGCTCCGTCCTCCGTCCATAATTGCAGCTGATTAATCCAGCAGTGAGAGTGTTTGTAAGCCTTCTAACCAAGCGGGGAGGTCTCAGCTGGTGTTCCCAATATCACCATGGTTTCCTGGTTCCTGGAGAGCTGTCACCGATGTTTGCCTCTCGACAAGAGTTCCCTCCATGCTTGGTGCCATCAGCAGCCTGGTGGGGAGCAGGGAAACTGAGGCACAGCTCTGTCCTAGAGCAGGGTCTGGCCGGGATCCCTCTCCGGGACCACGAGGGGCGTGGTGGCCTCTCTCCGTGGTGAGGATGGTCGGACTTCTTCCTGTGGCTGCAGAGCAGCTTCACAGCTCATCGTGTCCCCTCATTGTGTGGGAGGACACGGCCCCACGTGTCCGGGGGACAGGGGCTCGTCCCACAACACTGAGGACATTTGGGGGGTCTCACATCCAGGATCTCTGGAGATTCTGCACATGCAAAACTTTTTGGGGTGTCTGTGCTCCCAGGGCACCTCTGCACCGAAAGCTTTTGGGATGTCTCTGCACCTGCAGTCTCTCCTTCACACGCAGAGCCCTCGGGGTGTCTCTGCTCCCCCGAATCTCTGGGGCCTATCCAAACACAGAACTTCTGGGGTGTCACTGCGCCTCTGGAACATTTCTGCATCCAAAACTTTTGGGGCCCAGGGCCCTTGAGGCCACCGAAATCTCTTGGGGTGTCTCCCACCCGGCAGCCTTGAAGCATCTCACACCCAGAACTTCTGGGGTGTCTGTGCTCTCAGCACCCTTGGATCACCTCACACCCGAAACTTTTGGGGTGTCTCCCAGAGCCCTGCAGCGTTGGGCCCCCAGGCTGGGCTGCAGGGAGTGCACAGGAGAGGGGTCCCCGAGCCCCGCAGCCCACAAGACCCCGACCCATCTGCTTCCCGGGGCTTCCCACCACCCTACTGCTCCGCCTCCCGTGGGGCCACAGCCCGGCCCCAGGGTGCCCGGGGTGCTGGGCGGGAGGCGAATTCCTACGGGTCCGCTCGGAGCGGAGCCGCTGGAGAGCCAGAGGGCTCCGGCACCGACCCATGTAGGGCTGTGAGCTCCAGGGCGGGCTCCTGACGCGGCCGCGGAGGAAACCAGGCGTCTGTGCGCTCGGTGTCATGTACTTCCTAATCCTCCCGGATTCCTCCATCGGGGCGGAGAGGCAGCGCAGGGGAGCTGGACGCCAGCCGGGCTCCTCCGGTGTTCGGGCTCCTGCGGCGTTCGGGCTCCCCAGGCAGCCCCAGGGCCGGCCCCAACCCCCGGCACGCAGCTCCCCCGGCCCGGCTCACCCCGAAACACCGGTGTGTGCTTTCCCCCCGGCAGGACATGAGGAAACACGTCATCATGACCCTGCTGGACACCGAGCAGTCCTACGTGGAGTCCCTGCGCACCTTGATGCAGGTAAGGTGGCGCGGCCGCGGGGTGACACCCCAAACCGGGGCGCCGTGGGCACCCCACGTCGGAGCCCTGGCTCTGGGGGTGTGACAGGGGCTGTGTGGCACCGGGGTGACAGGGGGGGATGTCGGGGACAGCAGGAGCAGAAGTGGGAGCGCCGTGACAGCAGCGTCAGTGAACGGGGTGTAGGAATTACCTCCGTGCCCAAGGCGCGAGCCCGTGACATTCCCAGGGTGTTGTCACCTGGCAGGCAGCGTGTCCCCAGGTCCCTTGCCGTGCTTGCCTTCCAAAAGCTCTTCCTCGTGTTGCACCCCATCTCCTGATGACCCTGCCACGATGGGGGACCCCTGAAATCCCCCGTTCCCTCGTGCTCCCGTTTCCTGCTGGGATCATCACCTGCAGACCCGAGCCAAAGGTTTTTCTCAGGCTTTTTTGCTGAGCTGGTTCCAAAGCCCCTGGAGCAGCCTGGCCCGAGGGTCCACCCCGCGTTTCAGATGCTAATGAAGGTGTTTCAGCAGGTTAATGATGGTCAACGCCCTGGAGACGTCACCTGGCCGAGGTGTGGCTTGTGCAACCACATCGCTGCCGGGGGAAACACCACAAACCCCGAGCAGTGCCCGTGGGGCCTCTGTGACAGTCCTCAAGGGCATGGGCCACCCCATCCCAGCACTGCTCTTCCCATAAACGCCCCACAAGGATGCCCACCCACAAGGTGGACACAGATGTGCCGCAGGCAGGAAGGACCCACTGGCTGCTGCCAGCGCACACCTTGGCTTAGAGGGGCAAGAGGACCCTGGCTCTGGGGCTGATTCTGGGGGAGATGAACAGGGTTTGGGGTTGGGGGCTGTCCCTGCTGGTCTTGGCATGGAGGCAGTCTGTCCCATTGTCTGTGGGACACCTCTGAGGTGGAAGGGACACGGCTGGGAGCCACGGGGTGTTAATGCCTGAGCTCTTGTCCGTGGGACCTGTCCTGACACAGTGCCACCGGGGGGGACCTGGCTTCCTGGCAGGGATCAGAGGGCTCCAGGTGTCCCCAGCTCCCTGTCTCAGCTGGGACAGGGTGCTCAGATCGTTGTCATGGCTTGGTGGCACTTAGCATGGGACAAGGACCAGCCTGGAGCATCATCTTCCAGCCATGCCAGATGGTGCCTGGGCGAGCCCTGCCTGCTGTCCCTGTGTGCTGCAGCAAGGGCTGTCTCCGTGCTCCTCTTCCCAATGTGGGAAGCACAGGGTGCATGGCACAGTCCATCCCAGCTCCTGCTTCACCTGCAGGACAGGTGAGGGGGGTTAGGAGCCTCAGGACGGATTTGGTCCTTCTAACTTGGGTCTCCATGAGATACCTGGCATCAGCTTGAGGCACCTGATCCTTGGGGGATGACTCCTCCTTGACCAGCTTGGTTGGAGATGTCTGAAGCCACTGGAGATGGGTCCTGTCCTCACTGCTCAGCTCTGTGGTCCTCCACCAGCACCCTGTACTGGTCACACTGAGTGGGTGGCAAGGCTTGAGAAGACCTTCCACGTGCTGCTGCATCCCCTGCAAATCCATCTCTCCCATTCCAGGGGCACTCCTCCGCTCTGCAGCTCTGCCCCATGGATGGAGGAAAGGGGTTTCATAGCAGAGCCACCCACCCAGCCTCGCTGAGGACCTGCTGGCCCTGAGTATTGCTCCTTGGCCATTGTGTGGGGGGTCTAGGGCATCCCAGTGGGTGCACCCTGCTGGTCCAGCCCCTCCTGGTTCCAAACACCCTAAATCCCACCAGGAGCACTCCGGCATTTGGATCCCGGGGTCGCGTTGCTGTGATTTCCAAGCTAGGTCAGGCAGACGGAGGGGATGAAGGCTCATGACAGCAAAGATGGCTCTGAAGGCCCTGGGGCAGAGGATGCTGTGCCATGCAGGTCCCTCGTGCAGACCTGTCCCCCTCCCCACGCAGCTGTGGGGATTCCCTGGGTGCGATGGGACCCAGGGAGGGCAGGGCTGCAAAACCTGTCTGCTGCTGGGGGCGGGTCCCACAGCCCAGCATCCCCTGGAGGAACCCCCTGCTGCAGGGTGCCATCCACCCATCTATCTGCATGGGCTGAGGGATCCAAACTGGCTGGGGAGGGAGAGGAAACCTCCACGGATCCCTGCTTGCCCGCAGGGTTACATGAAGCCGCTGAAGCAGCCGGAGAACTCGCTGCTCTGCGACCCTTCGCTGGTGGACGAGATCTTTGACCAGATCCCCGAGCTGCTGGAGCACCACGAGCAGTTCCTGGAGCAGATCCACGACTGCGTGCAGAACTGGCACGAGAAGCAGAAAGTGGGCGACCTCCTGGTGCAGTCGGTAGGTCCTGGCGGGGCGATTCCCCCCGGGAAGGCGGGCGTGCCAGAGCAGAGGTTTCGGAGCAGGAGGCAGGGGAGTGATGAAAGGATGGGCCAAGCAGGCCTGGGATGGAGAACAGGAGACGATCTCCAGGCCTGCTGTCTGCTTAGCATAAGGGTGGGAGCTGCTGCTCCCGGCTGGCTCTGCAGCTCCGCGTTTCTGCCTCGGGAGCACAAACGTCAGGGCTGAAAAATCGAGGTGGGCGGACAGCGGGTGAGCCCTCCCTGCGCCAGCCCCGAGCCAGAGTTAACCCTTGGGGCAGCTTCCTCCAGGCTCTGCCAGTGTGCCCATGATCCATGGGCTGGATCTAGCCCTGTTTTTCCCCCACCCAGTTCTCCAAGGATGTGCTGGTGAACATTTACTCCGCCTACATTGATAACTTCCTCAACGCCAAGGACGCCGTCAGGATCGCCAAGGAAGCCCGGCCGGCTTTCATGAAGTTCCTGGAGGTGGGTCCTGGTTCCTGTCTCCGTAGATCCTGGCCACGATCTAGAGACACAGGCAGGATGGGAGTTAATGGGAGCAGATTTCTTGCCAGGCTGGGAATTCCACCCCCCCACCTCCTTGGTTTTGTTGCCGAGAGGGTCAGTTGGGACGAGCCGGGATCACTCCGGATGGTGTGGAAGTTGGGACCCCAAACCAGAATGGGTGATCCTGGCTCAGCGGGAGGCTGTGTCCCTGCTGTGTCCCACCATCCATCCCTGTCCCTCACGGGTGTTTTGCAGCAAAGCATGCGGGAGAACAAGGAGAAGCAGGCCCTGTCCGACCTGATGATCAAGCCTGTGCAGAGGATCCCGCGATACGAGCTGCTGGTGAAGGTGGGTGACACCGGGGTGGCAGTGTCACAGCAGCAGCGGGGGAGGCCACGGCTCCTCCAGGGCTCGCAGCTCTCTCCTGACCCCCTGTCACAAAGTTGGTGTCCCCGGGTGTGCACGTGGCTCTGCCCTGCTGGAGACGGTGACTCTGAGGACAGTCACCTGCTGCCCCACCCCTCCAGGGTCCCCTCAGCCTTTCTGCTGGGCCTGCCCTCCCCCTCCTCGGGGCTGGTTTCCATCCCCAGCAGCCAGAGCAGCGCGGGAGGGGCGATGACGCTGCCGGTGCCCAGGCGGTGCCAGAGGTGACGGCCTGGCCGTGTCCCCGTGGCAGGACCTGCTGAAGCACACGCCAGAGGACCACCCCGACCACCCCTTCCTCATCGACGCCCAGCGCAACATCAAGCAAGTGGCCGAGAGGATCAACAAGGGCATGAAGAGCGCGGAGGAGGTGGAGAGGAACGCCCGGATCGTGCAGGAGATCGAGTCCCACATCGAAGGGATGGAGGATGTACGTGTTGGGGGGGCCTTGGATGGGGTCACGCTTTCCTTCTCCACAAAATTGTCCCCATTTCTGCTCTTTTGGGTCACCCCAGGCTGGGTCACTTGTTTGCTCCTCCAGGACCAGCTTTTCCCCATCGTCTTCTGGCCTCGGTGGGCCCCTGGGGGTTTGGGAAGGGACTGGGCTCCCAGTTCTGAGCTGGGGGATGCAGGGGCAGGGATGAAGGGCACAAAGCTCCCCGCAGTGGCTTTCCACCCATGGTCTCCTTGTCCCCACAGCTCCAGGCTCCGCTCCGCAGGTTCCTGCGCCAGGAGATGGTCGTGGAAGTGGTAAGAGTGGGGTCTGTGGGGCCGTGGGGCCCCTCTGGGTGGGCAGTGGGAGGCTGTGATTGCAGGTCTTGGGGTGCCTGTGTGCCCATGGGAGGCTACGGCTGCATGGATGGATGGATGGATGGGTGGATGGAGGGAGGGAGGGATGGATGGATGGATGGATGGATGGATGGATGGATGGATGGAAGGGCAAGGCAGCACATGGGGAAACTGAGGCAGGGCCCTCTCCCAGCAGTGGCACAGAGGAGGGAATTGTCACTAACCCCCTGGTGTCTCCCACTGCTCCACAGAAGGCGGTGGGTGGGAAGAAGGACCGCTCCTTCTTCCTCTTCACGGACCTGCTGGTGTGCACCACGCTGAAACGCAAGTCGGGCTCGCTCCGCCGCAGCTCCATGAGCCTGTGAGTACCACCAGGCCTGGGGACACCCCCTGGGTGTCCCTGCCAGCTGGCCTGGCTTTAGGGGGCTGTGGCTGTGGGTGCAGCTCGGCCATCCTCCCCCCCAACCTCCCAGGTACACGGCGGCCAGCGTGATCGACACTGCCAGCAAGTACAAACTGCTCTGGAAGCTGCCCCTGGAGGATGTGGACATTGTCAAAGGTCTGTCACTGCCTGCTGAGTGTCCCATCTCACCCCAAAACCCATGGCTCCCCCCTGGCTGGCAGTGCCAGGGAGGGAGGGGTTAATGCTGTGCGTGTGTCCCCACACAGGTGCCTCGCAAGCCACCAACAGGGAGAGCATCCAGAAAAGCATCAGCCGCCTGGATGAAGACCTCAACACGCTGGGGCAAGTCAGCAAGCTGTCAGAGACCCTCAGCTTCCCCCACCAGGTATGGGGATGGCGGCCCTGGAGCTGTCCCCTGGTGGGATACATTCCCGGTGGGACCACACAGGATGTCCTCAGCGAGAGGGGAGAACCTGTGGAAGGGCATAAGCGTCCTAAAGCCACAAAAGAGCTTAGGGCAGCCTCTGAGGGATGCCAGGGGATGGACAGGGGGTTTTCAAGCATGTGGCTTGTGGTGGCCCGTCCCTGAGAGCTGACGTGCTGTCCCCGTCCCAAGGGCCTGGATGACGTGATCAAGGACCTGATGGCCGCCATCCACCGGGAGCTGTCGGAGAAGCAATCCCTGTCCTTCAGCATGGCCTTCCCCCCCAACAAGGTGGAGCTCAGCACCACCAAAGCTGACGGCACCGAGTCCTTCATCTTCGAGTTCCCCAACCCCGACGCCCGGCTCGGCTTCGAGCAAGCCTTCGAGGACGCCAAGAAGAAGCTGGGTAACAGCAGGGAGCGGGGAGGAGGGCGTGCTGGTGGGCTTGGCATCCCCACCCGCTCTGCCCTGGTGGACCCCTTTCCCCCGCCACTTCTTGATCCCCCAATCTGACTTCCCCAGCTTCCAGCAAAAACTGCCTGGACCCCGAGTTCCTCAAAGCCATCCCCATCATGAAGACGCGGAGTGGGATGCAGGTACTCAAAGTCTGGGCTCGGGCATCCCAAAGCTCCTCCCCATCCCGGTGGTCCGGCCGCCGGATGCCGACAGCTCCCACAGCCCTCCCGCATCACCCGATCTTCCGCTCCCTCGCAGTTCTCCTGCGCTTCCCCCAGCCACGGCAGCCCGGAGAGCTCGCACGAGGTTTGGGTTTGCAACAGCGACGGCTACGTGGGGCAGGTTTGCCTGCTGAGCATCCGCAAGGAGCCCACGGTGGAGGCCTGCATCGCCGTCTGCTCCGCCAGGATCCTCTGCATCGCCTCCGTGCCGGGCCTCAAGCGCGCCTATAGGTAGGACACGCCCCGGCCCCGCGGCGCCGGCGGGCGCGGGGCGATGCTGGAGCTGCTTCTCTCCCTTCCCTTCTTCCCTCCATCCCTCCATCCCTCCCTCCCTTCCCGGCGGCGGCGGCAGGGAGCGCGCGGAGCCGCTGGGCAGCCCCTCGGCGGAGCTGGGCCCGGCGCCGCCCGAGGACGCGGGGCCGCAGCCGTGCCTGCACATCTCCATCTCGGGCTCGTCGCTGGAGCTCTCGGAGCCCGTGGACGGCGGCAACAGGGAGCTGGTGCCCTTTGACAGCGATGACACGGATGATGAGTCCTCGCCCAGTCCCTCCGGGACGCTGCAGAGCCAAGCCAGCCACTCCACCATCTCCTCCAGCTTCGGCAGTGAGTCCTCCCCGGCCCCTGCTTAGGGAGAAATACGCTTTTTTTTAGGCCCAAAAATGATGGGCTGCTCCGTTGTTTTGGCCTCTCTGCGTTGTATTCCTTGGGGGAATCTGCGGGTGGAGGCTTTTGAGCCTGGGAAAAGAGATGGTGAGAGGCATCTCCGGCCCAGCAGCGTGGAACTGAGAGGGGGAGGACTTTGGGTGAAACCTCGTGGGTTTGGGGGCTCAGCACCTCTGCGCCATCCCCTGGGCTGGACATCGCCCGTGCTCTCTTCCCCACGACTTTGGAGGGTGTGGGATGGCCGTGGTCTGACCCGTTCCTTCCTCCTCCTCCTCCTCCTCTTCCTCCTCCGCAGACGAAGAGATCCCGAGCTGCAAGGAGGCAGCAGTGGAGACGACGAGCTCGGAGGAGGAGCAGGAGCCGGGCTTCATGCCCATCGCCGGCACCTACGGGCAGACCCGGCACGGCGAGAGCCCCACGGACGGGCGGGCCCTGCGCCGCTCCAGCCGCGGCTCCTTCACCCGCGGCAGCCTCGAGGACCTCCTCAGCCTTGACCCCGAAGCCCATCAGAGCTCCATGTGGCTGGGCACCGAGGATGGCTGGTAGGTCCCTGGGGCGGGAATTCCTGCGTGGAACTCACGGCAGTCCCGGGGGAGCCTCAAGCTTTGCTCTCCTCCCGCAGCATCCACGTGTACCAGTCCTCGGACAACATCCGGAACAGGAAGAACAGCATGAAGATGCAACACGCTGCCGCTGTCATGTGCATCCTGTAAGTGGGGAAGGGGGATTTTCAGCTCTGGGAGGGCCAGAGCAGGAGATTTTGGGGCTTCTGCAGCGGGATGTCAAAGGTGGTTTGTGCCCACAGGTACCTGGATAACCAGGTTTTTGTGTCCTTGGCTAACGGGGAGCTCGTTGTGTACCAGCGGGAAGCAGGTGAGGTTGGATTTGGGATGTCAAAAATGCAGCCCCACGGTGGTGGCTGTTGGAGGGCGGCTTGGGCGGCCCCTGGGGAGGGATGCTCGGGGTGGCTTCCCTGCTTGGGAATGGGGACATCCAGGGGATGTCTGTCCCCACAGAAAGGGATGTCCCCATGGAAAGGGTGCTGGAGAAACCACACTCAGAGGCAGGCGGAGGTGGGCTTCCTTCTCCTGGTCCCTGCCTGCCACTGGAACCCCATGGTGGCATCAGTTCATGTCCCCTCTGAGGGATGACCTGGAGAAATCTGTCTTCAGCCACCACACCCCATTGTCCATATCGAGCTGGACTTGTTTTTGGGAACGCTTTAACTTACCCAGCCCACTCTCCCCACCCTCTCAGGCCGCTTCTGGGACCCCCAAAACTCCAAGTCCCTGTCCCTGGGCTCCCCGGGGAGCCCCATCACCAAGATGGTGGCGGTGGCAGGGAAGCTGTGGTGCGGCTGCCAAAACCGAGTCATCGTCCTCAACACTGCCACGCTGGCACAGGAGGTACGGTGGGCAGTGGGACGGGCACCACTGGTGGCATCACAGGTGGCAGCACAGGTGGCAGCACAGGTGGCATCACAGGTGGCCTGTGTCCCCCGCAGCACACGCTCCAGGTGGGGCAGGACGGCGGGCGCAGCGTCACCTGCATGGTGAGCGCGGGCAGCGGCGTGTGGGTCACGCTGCAGGGCAGCGCCCAGGTCCGGCTGTACCACGCCACCACCTACGAGCAGCTGGCAGAGGCAGACATCACCCCCCCGGTGCACAAGATGCTCGCCGGTAAGTGACAGCCGTGACACCTCTCCAGCGGGTGACGGCGCCGCTGGAAGATGGCCTGAAGCGTGCAGCGCTGGGAAATTTAGGATGCTGGGGTTGGGGATGGAGATACCAGTCCTTGTGCTCGTGCTGGAGCTGGGTAATCCCACGTGGAAACAGGGCAGCCCCTGGGGAAATGGAGGATTCCGTGCTGGAGCAGGGCGGTAATCCTGTAATCATGGAATCATGGAATTCCCAAATGCTTTCGGTTGGAAGGGACCTTAAAGATCATCTAATTCCAACCATGACAGGGATACCTTCCACCATGCCAGGCTGCTCCAAGCCCTGTCCACCCTGGCCTTGGAGACTCTTCCAGGGATCCAGGGGCAGCCACAGCTTCTCTGGGCACCTGTGCCAGGGCCTGCCCACCCTCCCGGGGAGGAACTCCTTCCCGATATCCTCTCTCAGTGGGAAGCCATTC
>VZRH01001885.1:0-15102 GCA_013397555.1 Urocynchramus pylzowi | reverse complement strand
TGTCTTCCCAAACCAAGACATGAGCTCACAAACTTTGCAGGCTTTTTGCCCTATCCTAAAAAGGAGCAAGTAATTATCAAGGCAGTCAAATCACAATGAGGTTTTCATGGGAAATGGTGAAATCAAGAGAATTTCCAACTGAAATGCAATTTTTAAAATATATTCTAGACTCTGGTTATGCTGAGCCAGATAATTAAAGAACAATTGAGTATTTAGGGTTCCAACATAAAGATTGAATGAATCTGGGAGCAGGCACAAGACATTCTGGCTCTGAAGTCCTCAGGTCCAAGCCTCCAAATTTATCCCGTCTTTTTATTACGGCAGTTTAGGGAGCTGGGTTTAATTCTCTGACAAGTAGATTGGCTGCAAAACAGGATGAAACTTAACACAGATTTCAGGAGTAGCCCCAATAAGTGACATGACATTTTGTATTCACAGAGCTTCTCAGCACAGAAAAGTTTTAGTGGGGTTTTCTATATCACTCAGATAAAAATTAATCATAAATTGGTCATCAAACATGGCTCATGTTAAGTCTGCCCCTGCTCTGGGTAGATATCATAACCCAACAACCTCACTCAGACAGCTTTAGGCTTTAAAGCTTTATCTGAAGTTGGACAAATTCAGAGAATACTAAGGGCTCCCTGCTCTTACATGTCCAAATGCCAACTAATCTCTGTGCAATATATCATTAAACCCAAAGTGGGTATAACTTACACTATTGAAGATGATTTTTCTCAGGGTAATAAAAACACTATGCAATTTTTCACAATTCAGCCAATAGATAAATGTTGCTCAAAAAACCTATATTCCTATTTTCCAAAAAATATTTTCGTGCTGGTAAGTAGTTCTCCCTGCACAAATTCAGTTAAAATGGGGCATATATCTAGGGTAACAGAGTTGAATGCAAATTCAGCTCTCCAAGAAAACACCCTCCTAAACTAAACCTTCCACATGTGTTTGTATTTCTATTACAGCTAAAACTCAGCAAAGGTGTGTGAAATGCACCAAAATCTGCCCCATCTTTCTCTGGATGAGAAGGACAATGCAGCAAGAGCACTGCTGTACCCACGGAGGCATTGGGACACAGATACTCAGCATCTCACTATGCTGTGATCTGCCCTGGTGCTCTTGCATTAAGGTGTGCTTGTACCATTCCTCTGAGGTGTCAGGTTTGTGCAAGCTATGTCAGCCCCCTTGGCCTGATCCAGTGGTGTTGGATGCACAGTAGGGGGAATCTTTATCTGTTGAATACCTTAATTTCTGGAGGAAGTCCAAGGTTGAGTGATGAAGGCTGCTGCTACGCTGCCTACACTGGTTCTGCTTTTTCTGACCCCTCTCCAACTTTTAACTCTTATGGTGTTGCAGTGTATTAGTTTATTGAGTCGAATGTTCTGTTATCTTGTAGTATATTCAAGTGTCCCTGGAGTTATTACAGTTAGTTTCTCCCCAGTGTTATGCCCTCCTACCAACTGTCCCTCAAAGAATCCCCTCCCTCCTTACCAGATCTTTCCCTATCTGTCAAGACAACCCAGCCCCTTTGCCCTGTCCATCAGCCCAAACTGTACCCTTTGTTCCAGAAAGTTCCCTGTCCCTTGCCCTAAGATCCAATCCCTATCCCGACCCTCTCTCCTCCCCTTTTTCTGATTTGTTGTAGCCCTTGAAATCACACCCCAAGAGTCGCTTATTGGCTACTATATGGTGTCCACCTCTTGTTTTGAAAGATTTTAAAAACCCATGTACAGGGGTAATTGGGGTTCTTTTTGCTTGTGTTCCCTTTCAGAATTTGTCATTTATGTACCCTCCCCCTGCCTCTCCTAATAAATTCGCTGGGCTTCATAGAAGAGCCTCCTCTGCCTCCTTCACTCGGTCCTTGTCGCTCCTCCAGGGGTCTCTACTGCTAGGCGACTGGCTTAGAGGTTCTGGCTCAGACAAAACCCTAGTCTAGCCACTTCCCCACTCTTGCCATTGCCCCCAGAACATCACAGAGATAGTCAGGGCTCTGGAGGACAGTGGCATTATGGTGCTTCTTGCCTGGAATCATTAGTTAGTTCTCTGACTGCACTGGACGATTTCTGTGTCAGAGAGCTGATGAGTGAGGGTAATAAGGTTATTCCACAGGAGGGCTTTATAGAAAACCTGATTTTTCCAGCATAGGTTAAGGAAAGAGGAAAATGACACGAGAACACAAAAGAAAAATATAATAGAAAACAGCAGTTCCTTAGAAGACAGGACCTACAAGAGCCTTCTGCTCTATCTATGACAAAAAAGTTGTTGTTGACAGGCTTCTCCTAAATACCCTCTCTATGCAGTGTCCAGCAGTATTACACTGTGAAGCTCCCGCATGGTGAAGGGGTGGCACTGATAGAAACAGTGAATTACAGCCATGGTAAGCCACAGCATAACCTTGTGACAAGTCATCCACTTGTGTCACTACTTTCCTGACAGAGCTTTAAGAGCCATACACAAAATCCTTGCCTCCCAAAATGCCTTATATGAACTCAAGACCTTATCTTTTCAGAGAAACCATGAGGAAGCCTGTCTTCTCTGCCCCTGGTACAAAAAAATTGTCAGACTACCAAATCACATAACTTGCTTCCTTCCTCTGTCTCCTTTTGCCTCTGAATGTATAGCAATAAAGGGATCAAAGTGGGAACCTATAAATCTTGGTTTAATGGAAGAAGTTTTTCACTCTGTAAAAGGGTCCATTTGCTGTGTCCTCAGATAAACTGAATCAGAAATAATGAACTCAGAGGAGAACTTCATGGAGCTCTTGTGAAGTGTGCTCCATGACTAGCTAACAATTTGTTTTCATTGCTCAGGAGAATGAAACAGGATGTTAAAACCTAAAAGGGAGAATAAGAACAGAAGATCACAAATTCTGATTTTATTCTTGCTGTGATGCAGATTTTTTTAAGTGACCTGTGGAAAAATCTTCTACTGCACTTTTTCCCCACAGAGTACAGGTGATTCTCCTGCCTTGCTGCACCTTTTTATTATTTGAAAAGATCTTGAGACTCTTAAGGTAAAAGGGCAAATGTTAAAGTATTTTTATGCTAAAGAAGAAAAAGAGTAGTAATGAGAACCTTGGAGAGTTTTATCCCAATGGACCATGTCTGCTTTAATATCCATTCAGGGAAGAAGCAGTTCAGACACAGGGCCACTTCCCTCCTGTTCTCTTTGGTGTCTCTTTTGCTCTAGGAGGCAGATGTGCAAGCAAGTAAATTCCTTTAGATTTGCTGAGAGAGTTATTCTGCTTGAAAATTTCTTTCACCATTAGAGAAAGAGCAGCACTTTGGCCTTAAACAACCTGACTTACATCAAAATCACACCCTTGACAATCATCAGTGAGACCAGTGATGTGAACAAAATTTTAAAGATTCTAAGTTATATAATTAACCCTTTGTACCTGCAGAGAAAGCTGTCAAAATTCACAAGGGTACAGAAGGGGCTTATTCCAGGAACAGCTGTACCAGGTTGCCCTCACTAGGAGCCCAGTTTTCTTAGCTCTGTGGTCAGTCTTCATTTCCCAGGACTCAAGTCACTGAAATCCCAGTTAAGGAGTAAGTTGGGATTTGCCATGCATGAAGGCTGGCACTTTGCTGTGATTAGGTGCTACCTGTCACTGCTCCTGGGTGACATGTAACCAAACCAACATCAACACTTTAGCCTAAAGATAATGCTTAAACTCCTACCCTCAAATAAACCACCCCCACTCAAGTACAGCAGTGTTGAACATCAGCTGCACGAAAAAGAATTCACTCTAGGTTAACCATTGTGAAGGATCCTAAATCCAGTGTTGAACATCAGCTGCACGAAAAAGAATTCACTCTAGGTTAACCATTGTGAAGGATCCTAAATCAATGAGGTAGCTCTGTTTAGATTTTCCTTTTAGTAAGATCCCTGAAGAAAGAACCAAGGGTTTTAGATTAAAAAAGGAAAATTATACCACAGTAACATACAGTATACCTAATTTTTTGCAGATAAAGTTCATATTGATTATGTCAGAACAAATCATGCAGCTTTCCTCATGTGCAGAGTGTTAGTAGAACTGGGAACCATTCCCAGGCTTGGTTTTAGGTAATTGGGCCATTTCCTGGGCTGCAGTAAACTTGACCCAGTGCCTGACAGACCCTAGGAAGGGTCTTTTCCATCACTTTTAAAGGCTGGCTTTCTGCTCTTTCAACCATCTTTATTCCCTGCTTGTCTCCAAGAATCTGCCCTTCAGGAAAAGACTAATTTTTCCTACTTTTTGGAGAGTCCTAGCACTCAACTCACATTATTCAAAGAAATTTTGCATAAAATCAGGAACAAACAAATCAGGCAAGATTTTTACATTGCCAGGGAAAGGGTAAAGATGTAGGAGAGATTTGCTTATGCCACAGACAAACCAAGTGAGCACACCACAGGCTAAAGCTTGAATTTGTCACATAAGTGTGAGGAATTGCACATTGGGTTTGTTTTCATGTTATGGTCAGGAGAACAGCACTGATCTACAACTGCTCTTATATTTCACTTATAAAAGCAGCTGAAGGTAGAAATAAAAAAAAAAAAACTTTTCATAATGGATCCTACAAACAAGGCTATAAAAGTCAGAAAACAGTTACTCAGGCATTGAAATATTAATAATAGGCCATAATAATCTTAAAGAAAAGAATTTTCCATGTCCAAGATTCCTTCAGGCTATAACTCTGAGAAAGGAGAAGGTGCAGGCATGGTGGTTGCTGCAGAGCCCCTGGATGAAGACCAGTGTAAGTGATGGAAAGATCAGGGCTCAAAGAGCCACTTGTATCCCAGAGGACACTCAGGCTCCTAAAGAAGCAATAGAACAATTCCCAGATTCCAGACCAGAACTGAACATTTTTATCTACAAGAAGGTAAATCCCTCATAGCAGTAGCAGATTTTCCTATTAGTGCTAACAGAGCAAATTGCAATTTTTGTTCTTGATTTTTCACTGTCCTCTAAATACACTCCTCCTGCTCCCTGCCAGTCCTTCAGCTGACCCACAGCCACAATGACTTTTGGCTGTCAGCAAATCAGAGTCAGAGTGGGAAGAAAAAAGGAATGTTATTTCTTCTGATTCATTTACTTGTCTGAGTTGAGACTGTTTTTCAAATAATTTGACTTTCACAAACGGATGCTGTGTACTCAGAACTGTACAGTGGTTTAGTAAAACCAGGAAAGAATGTCTTGCCCTTTTTGAAGGAAGAAGTTGGAGCAGTGTTCTTTTCTGCCAGTGCTTTGATGAAAAGAAAGGAAGTTGTCTTAGCAAACCAGAGCTGGAAATTCTTCATATCCTCTTAACAAGGAGACTCCTGAATGGCTTATGAAACCAAAATCACCATGTATTTTACTGAAATAAACAGAGAATGTTGTAAATCAGCTTTATAATGTTGTGAAAATGTAGAGGTTTAGAGTATTGTTACTGGCAAAAATGTATTAGCCTAAGTAGACTTAATAAGAGTTTCACAGAAAGTATTTATGGTTAAAATATTTATTTCATAGAGCCCCTTTTTCTTGAAATATACAAACTTTGAAAATTGTTTTGACTAGAATAGATTGCTTTTCTATGTTAATTAATTACTATTTCACAGACTGAAATACAGTGCTGAATCTTATTAACAAAGTGACTTTCCATACCATTCATTTAAAATAGTTTGAGGTGATCAAAACAAATGTATTAAATGATAAGCTTTGTCAAAAACCGTATCTTGAAATCTTGTTTCACATAACCATTAGAAGTTTATCTTTTTGCCTGACACATGATAGTTTATCAGAATCTTTAGCACGCTGTATTACTAAATCTTAGCATTTTCATGGGGTGGAAATTTTGTTTCTACTTTTGAGGAGCTCAAATTCTCTCACTATGAAAAGAGCAATGACATAACATTGCAGTAAATATTAATGGCAGCTATAGGTATGATTTCAGTAGTTTAAACCAGGTGTTTCACCAAGAAGGAAGAAGAATCTTATCCTGAATGGTTATTAATTAAGCCATCAAATTATCCCAGGCAAAAATAAAAATGTTTGAAAAGAATTGCCACTTTTTATTTTTTTAACAGCTTAAATATGAAATATAGTCTGTGGCCTGAATGTATTGGGAACCAATGTGAGCAGTTTTGCCTTAATTCCTTCTCTTCCCAGTTTGAGACAAGGAGACAGAGGTGCAAAGGGAGCGAGATTATTGAGCTGTTCTCAGCTGCCTTGGGAGCAGATGAACCCCATGGATGCAGGGCTGTGGCAAAGCTGGCACAGCTTTTGCTTAGGCAGGGCTTGTACCACAGATACCCAAACTGCTCCACAGCTTCCCAGACATGGCACCTGCTGCATGATTAACGTGAGATTCAGGTGAGGGCTGAATGGGAGTGGATTCCCAGCAATACCAAGACTTCTAGGAAAAAAAAAAACCCCAAAACACTAAAAATTGCTTTTAAAGAGTAACAAAACACTGAGTGTGGATGAAAGAAGATAAGGTGCAGAAGTAATACAAATAATGCACAAAAACATTTAAGTTGACCTATGCCGCAGAACCTTGTATAAATATGAAGTAAGGGATTAAAATGATTTTTTTTTAGCACAGCTACAGAGAAATGGTAATTTTTCAGAAGGCAGGACTCCATGATTATTCACAGCCTCTATGGCATTTGCTCAGGTCTGGAAAGAACTAAATTTACAAATGACATTTGTATTTCTAATTCTGGAACTTTGATCTAAAAGTACTGCACCAATATTACATAACAAAAAAAAATCAACACCTAGCAAACACCAGCTAGACAAGAAACAGTCTATACTTTTCCAAGTATATGGGATTAGTGCAATGCCAACCAGCTTATCACACCTCCAATAATTATCAATATTGTCAACTTACAAAATTCTGTTTTTAGGGTTAGTGCAGCTTCATTTTGCATGTTGTCATCAAGGTAAAGATTGGATCTTTACCCTACTCATAATCTAACAGATGAATTTGCTTTGAGTACTATTTACACTGAACAGCCCTGCTACGAATAAGATGTCCAAATTTTGCAAGTAAGCAGAGATCAAATTGGTAAACAAGGTGATAAAGGAGAAAGTGAAACCACATGAAAGAGGGGGGCAGAGACACAATCTATGTTAAAGCACTTTTACCTAATTATAGTTTCCTTCAATTCATACTTTAAGTGGAAAAAAGACAGTATAAATAGAAAATAATGGGAGGGTAATGGAGACAACTTTACAAAAACAAACAAGCAGAGAAAAAGGGCACTTCAGGTATAAGGCAGTGAACAGAGAAAGAAAGTGGGGTAAGGACCAGGTAAAAAGAATAAGAAGAATTGGATTATAAAGGGTAGAAAGCAGAGAAAGGTAATATTTAAGCAAACACTCATATGGCTCAGGGGTTCGGACTTTTGGATTTATTTTACTCTCACTTTTACCACTGGTGTACAACAGGGTGAATCAAGTAAATTACTGGAATTGCTGGTGAGCTACAGCCAGTGTGAAGAGCCCAGGACTGGGCCATGAGTTGTAAAAGAAATCTGAGGCAGGGACTGAAAAGAGATAGCTGGAGTTCTTTAGTATCTAGATAGTTTGCTTAAGGCTGGAGAACAAGGGAAACAATTAAAAGAAGTGAAGACAAAAGATAAAGAAGACAATCTTTCACACTGAATAGACAAACTGTATCCAATACTTCTTCAGGCGATGAAAATGCAAAGCCTGTTAATGTCCTATCCATTAAGGATAAACCTTGGACTTGATTCATTAACAAGATATACACCTGATTTTATACCCTCAACCTTTTATCAGTGTATTTCCTCTACAATCAGCGAGACAAGCAAGATTCTTTCTTGGCCTGAACTCCTGATAGTGTGTCTGTTAGCTGGTGTGATTTTACCTTGCCAGCAAGCCCCCACCGTGAGCTGCATGGCGATGTGGGAGGGGTGGATGGGCCAGTCGTTGGTCACCAGGTACGGCTCGTACGTTGTCCCGTCCATGTACAGCATCACCACAGGGAACTCCACGTTGACCACGTAGTAGTGCCACTCGTTGTCACAGATCTGGGAGACACAGCAAAGTATTAGTTAGCTCTTACAGTGACTGATTATTATATCCCATATGGTTTTTAAATTGTGTTTCCAAATCTCGGTTATGGGAAATAATGTTACTGTAATTTCTATGTCTCTAACATTATGAAAGCCAAAACAATGTTGATAAATACTCTTGGCATAATATATGTTAGCAAAATATATGTGATAAATAGAGGCTTCTTAAAACACACTCTGAAAACAAGACATGGATAGAAAACAGAAAAATCAGACAATTTGGTATTTCATCTGTATTTTCACATTTCCTGATACATAATTGTCTTAGGTTGCAAATGCAAGATGTGGCTGGGGGGTGTATTCTATTGCCATTGGTTAGAGGGGGGGCAGGTATCTTCTGTTCATTTGGCAGGNTACACCACCACTGGACCTTCAGAGGAAAACTCCACCCTTGTCCAGGATCACTGCTCCAAAAGAACCACAGCTGCCACTCCAGGAGCACTGCAGCCACCATTGAATGGGACTGCTGCCACCACCCTGACCCACAGGGAGTCAGGTCGGATTCTGACTACGTCAGTGTTGTTTTGTATTACTGCATTTTTATTTTTAGTTTTTCCTAATAAAGAACTGTTATTCCTACTCCTGTATGTTTGCCTGAGAACCCCTTAATTTCAAAATTATAATAATTCAGAAGGGAGGGGGTTTGCATTTTCCGAGAGGCTCCTGCCTTCCTTAGCAAACAGCTGTCTTTTCAAACCAAGACAATAATATTAGTTTCTTAATGCTTGTATCTAGAGTTGAAAACAGAACACTTCATGCAAGATACACAGAGGATGTACTGGCATAGTTACTGAGTATCCCTATTAGGTTCAGATTATGAAAATGTACAGCCCTTAGTCAGTGGACTGATTAGTTATTACCAATGATTGACATTATTAACTTATCCCATCAGTACTTAGAAAGTCCTATGCAACCTGCCAGGACCTCAACAGTGCTAAAAAGACCTGGGCCATGCTCTGTGTCACACAGAGCAACCAGCAATATACAGGTTTGGGCAGGAAACTCACCTCTTCTCCACCCTTCTATTTTTGGCCTTGAGCTTTTTCCCAGATGGTGGGAAATGAGGTTCTTTATGATTTTCCTGATACCCACCAGCTTTGAAAAGCAACAGTCACAGTTAAAACATACTTTCAGGGTGACAACATTAGTGTCAAATCACATATTAATTTCTGAGCTGGACAACCAGGGATTACTGCAGGATGGCCAAATTCAGCTTTAGTTTAGAAATGTACAGCTGGATGAACCCATGCCTCTAGAGACAGAAGTCTGGTGTGCAAATCTCAATGTCTGCCCAATTATTTTTTTTCTGTTGTTGTATCTTTCAATTTAAAAGTTCAAAGGAATAAACCACAGCAAACTGGTAGGATGAGTGGGCTGTTTTAAAAAGAAAAGAGTAGTTACAACAACTGTACTTTTAGTTCTGGGGAGATCCTTGTTTTGATGCATTAAGAAATTGAAGTGCTTGAATGCAGATGTGCTTGCTGTTTCACAGAAGCAAGCAGAAAATGATGTTTAAACATAACATTTTGTCCTTGGCCAGGTGAAGTGCTATCAGGGGCAATATCTGCAATATCTTTGAAAGCAAAAGCTAATGTTTTGTTCCAGAAGACATTTCAAAAAGAACTTAATTACTTCTATTTCAAACGGATACATTTATTACTGCAGACATTGTAGCTCCACAGCGAGAGACAAATGCAGCAAGGGGCTGCTGGAGGGAGCTTTCCTTTTGTAAGCAGCAGACAGCACAAATGTTTTCTGAAGGTTAAATGAACTGAAACCAAAATTGAAAGTAAATAAATTGGAAGACTGAGAACGGTATTGAACAAACACCAACCGCCAACAGTATTATGCAGCCCTGCCTTCCAAGGAAAAACAGTTTGCCAAGCTCCTGACCTCATTAGCATGTGATGCATCATGTGCAGCTGGCATTTCATAGAAAACAAAACTTGGTTTTGAGAGACCTTGCATGGCCAAACCTACAGGATGAATATCTGGCACTTTGTGGAGAACTGTTCCACACTGTTTCTGTTTTGCAACCCTGAACTGCATCACGTGGGATGCCCCAGGTGCACCCCAATGAGTGAGTAATCCTCATGTTTAACTAAAGCAAGGGCACTTCGAGCAAAACAAAATATTTTGGGGCATTACACACACAAAGAGCACAATAATGTGTAGCCAGTGTAATTACTCCATTAGGCAGTTACATTTTTCAAAGAAAATGCTTCCTGAAAGCACAACATTTCACAAATTCCCCAATTCTAGGGTCCTGCAACTGGGCTCAAGTGCTTCCAAGAAAAATACAGAAAATACAGATGTCCAACTGTGGATGTCCACACAAAGTACTCAGTAACTTTTATTTTTTCTTATACATTCTGGAACATAAGATAATGCAAGTGCAGGTAGCTTGGTGATGTCCCCAAACCCTCAGTTACCTGCATTTCCTTAAATTTTAACACATAAACACATCAAGCGTTGTTTTGAAGGATGAGACTTAACAGTCTCAGCTCGGTTGTTCCTGAGATTTAAACAGCACTTTTTGGTCATCTTAATTGTCACCCAATTTCAATTTAGCTTTGGGACACAGACACATGTCTATTCCTCTAAACCATCTTTCAGTATCCGTACTGGGTCCCAGTGTAAAAACAAATATTCTACAAGGAAGCAAAAAATTACTTCCAAACTCTGGAATACATTGCAGTCATTCAGCAGCAGGTAGTACTTCATGGCTGACCATTTCACAAGCAACAAAATAATGAAATAAATAATTGTGGTGTGTAATTTGTTATGCTGTTGTTTCAGAGACCTTCTTTGCCTTCTTAACACAGGAAGCCAATTTTTTTCCCTGCATGTATTCCACTGTGGCAATGGAATGTAATATGAAGCAGTGAAGCCAGGAAAAGAAAATTATAAAATACACTGCACTGGCAAATAAATTTTAATACTGTCAAATTGGAAATTTATTTTAAAAATCTAATTTATAAAGCTATCATAATGAGATAAAATCACAGGTGAGTGAGTTGGGCTTTCCAAAACTGCTGGATGGCTTGGTCTAATCAGTCTGTCATGCCAGTCTGCCTCTAAAAAGTATTCATCAAATCACAGTGAATGAAACAGCCTGAAGTCCTAGTGCTGATTACAAGCCATTGCATTGGAATATGCTTTTATGAAATAGCTGAAAACAGCCTCCATATAAATCTTACAGAGTATGTGATCTAGGCTCTTGGCATCTTCTAATGAAAAACGTCAGATTTTTGTGCTTTACATTGGAATGCTCAGGAAAAGACTGAAACTAAAGTTCTTGGTCTGAGAAGCATGTGGTGCTTAGAACCAGACTTTGGTGGTCTGCAAAATGCCCTATTTTTCAGCTTTGTCCAACCGGCCTGGCATGCACCTGGGAGAATCTGCAATTTCCAGCTCTTGGAGCCTCCCTTGGATCAGCTGGGGCCACTCCCATAATGGGGGTCAACCACCTGCTTGGTTGCAACACCAAGGCAGCCTGTGCTCCCCAAGTGCCCAGGGAAGAGCTGTTCATGCTCATCATGAGCCTCTGCTGAGCTCCCTGCACGTCCCTCTGATGCTCAGCAGCCTGGGGAGCCTGAGCAGGAAAACAGCTCTGCACAGCCCAGTCTGCCCATCCCAGGGAGTCTGAGCAGGAAAACAGCTCTGCACAGCCCAGTCTGCCCATCCCAGGGAGCCTGAGCAGGAAAACAGCTCTGCACAGCCAGTCTGCCCATCCCAGGGAGCCTGAGCAGGAAAACAGCTCTGCACAGCCAGTCTGCCCATCCCAGGGAGTCTGAGCAGGAAAACAGCTCTGCACAGCCAGTCTGCCCATCCCAGGGAGCCTGAGCAGGAAAACAGCTCTGCACATCCCCTCAGTGCTGCTCAAAGCACACCTGAGAGTGTCCCCTCAGGGCTTGGAGAGGCAGGTGTGGCTTCCATCTTCTGTTTCCTGGGACTTTGCTGAGGACGTGCTCTCAGAACATACTCAAACATCCTCAACAAAAGCAGAAAGAAGGAAAGGAAAGCAAAGAAAGTGCTTTGCTCACTGCAAATAGCACCACTTACTGCAGCTATGAGACAAAAATCCTTCTGCCTGAGTGGTCTGAACCACTCATTCAGTTGACAAAAGTGGTCTGACTGAACCACTTGTTTGAAGAAAGCGTCTTAACCCCTATCCTTAGCCTTCGTTTATTAGAGCACATGTAAAACCCTGGGCCTGCTTTGGGACCCTAAATACAAGGAGTATTTCGATAAACTGGAGTGAATTCAGTGGAGAACCAGCATAAGTGCCAGATTTGGCCACATGAGGAGAGGCTGTGGGAACTGGGCTTGTTTGGCCTGGGAGGAGGCAGCCTTGGGGAAAAACAGCAGCCCTGCAGTGCCAAGGGAGAAGTGACCATGGACAGGCTTTTCAAAGTGGACAACTCTGCATTTTTATATCCTCTCACTAAAGAAGGCAAAAAATGCAGGGAATCTTAATGGCATTAGCATTATTCCCTCAGCCACAATCCCCTGGTCAACCATCCTGCCTTGTTCTGAAAGCAGCCAAATGCTTTGTGGTTCTGCTTCACAGCCTGGCCCCCACTACCCCAGTTCAGAGCACTGAAAATAGATGATAATTGGATGGGGAGGGGGGTATTGATTTGAGTTTAAAAAACACCACATTTTTCTCTCCATCTCTAAACAAAAATCCTTCTGAAAGAGCTTTTTAAAAACTTACAAGGTTTGGAATTGCTCTTTTTCTATTGATTCCAATAATTTTGATAGGTTTTTTATATTTTTTAAGTATTTATAAATATTTTTATTATGTATTTTGAACATATTTTTATGGTATTGAGAGAAAACACTGCACTGCTTAAAAACAGGGAGCTAAAAGGAAGGTTCTGAAAGACTGTTTCATTATACTTTGAATCAGGAACTAAGCAGTAGTGCCCCTGCAACAAGGAAGCCTAAAAAAGATAACAATTTGGAATTTGTTGGCAATGGATTTCATATAAAATTGAAGAAGTTACATATATTTGCGATTATTCAGAGAAAGATGTGCGTTTACATATGTAAATTTTAAAAAATCAAGCATTTTAGGCAGTTGAGTCATTCTGCCCAAGACTGGAGAGTTTTGCATGAAGGCAATTCACAGGTGAGCACAGAGCCTTTCTCCTCTCTCACTCTGGGATAAACCATGGTTGTATCTGAAATGGGATATTTAAAGATATTGAATGAGCTTTTATCTGTTACTTTAGAATCTCATTTATTATCCTAATTGTTTTCTTAATGTCAGTTCTCATCCACAGACGTCTGCAATTAAGGCATATTAGTTTAAAAGAAGAAAAGGAGATACCCTGGGGCATTGCTGTTGCTGTGACTGCTGCTTCCTTTTGATGTCTTCTAATAAATCTTTGTCTCAAATCTCAGTAGGTGAGCTACCTGCAAAGCTGATTAAGTGGTATAGAAAAAAAGTTACACAGTTGACTTTTTGAGCTCTTTTTCTCATTGTCTATAAACACTTCTGATTTCTTTTTTTTTCTTCTTTTTTTTTTTTTTTTCTTTTTTCTTTTTAAATTATCCCTACATCACCAGAAACAGAAGAAAACACTGCTAAAAATATCCTGGTGTAGATCTCAAGTTTGTAATTCAGTATGCAGATATTCAGTGGGAAGGATGGCATTGCTTACCTGGGGGTACCTGGGTTACCTGGTGCCTTTCTGTTATCTAATATATTGAACAAAAAATCTGTTTCTGCCATGAACATGTGGTTTTATGGTAAAAGTCTGCTTTTGTGGGAATCAACAGATATGCACTTGAAACTGGCTTTGTGCTACAGTACAGTCTGACAGCATATTCCTTTTGGGGGAGAGCTTTTGGAAATAAACAAAAGCAAAGCGCAAACACTGAGTAATCAAATCCACTCAGTTGCATGAATTGCTGTATCTTGTAGCATTATTTATTCTGCCTCAGTAACAGACTCCACATTAGGACAGATTTACCACATGTGTTGGCTTTACTCAACCTTAGCATTGCTTCCCTGGAAATGATTAAAACGTCTCTGGGAAAGGGTTTGATATCCCTGACCACAAAGTGAAGGTGTGCAGATTGCAGATAGGTCTCCAATATCTCCACAACCTCTTAAGAAAATAAAGCTCTAAAATATTCATATTATGTACCAGGGCTTTTTTAAAAGATACTCTCTTTGTGTTTTGCTTCTACATTTATCCTTCAGTAGCTCTTTCACATGACATCTTTTCCCCCGTTTGTAAAATCAATACACCCTGTCTCTGCAGTGCCAACAGATACAGTATGGAAGTAGTAATTAAGGCAGGATGGAAGGAAGATATACTGCATATGGGAAAAGGACGCACGGATACACACTCCCGCAGTTAAATTTACAGGTGATGCACTTCAAAGCATCATAATAATCTACCAAAGCTGTCACAGCTGGTCTGTGGCTGAGCAATTAATTCAGTTATAAATAAGAAACCCAGCCCAATTTCATAAACTGACCATACAGGGACTTCACCCACTCCTGTTCCGTCCTGAGCTGCAGATATCTTTCTGCTCAGAGAACTGGGAGGTGTTAAGACCAGACCAACGAGAATTTTAGACCAGGGCATTTCCAACCCCCTGTATAAAGTGAGTTCAAACAATAAAGCACACTGTATTGCCACATGTAAATCTGAAGAGTGGGTTGTCTCCGTCTCCGACCACCAACTCCATGTAACATGTGGTGACCTCGTGTGAGGAACAGACTCAGCCATTTTAAACAGGGAGATGGAAAAGCGGTGGAATATAGTCATGAGCAGCAGAATAATTGCTGTGAACAGCTGGTGGGATGGTGGACAGCAGTGGAATATTGCCATGGGCAGTGGAATAACTGCTGCAAAATCCCAGCAGTAGGTGGTGGAGTGTGCCATGTGATTCCAAACCCCCCTTCTGTGGATTGGAACTGTCACCAGAAACGTGCGAGTGTGGGCCTCTACACCAGAAGACCTCATTCTGAAGGTACAGACTTTCTGTGGTGTTACATTTTAT
>VZRH01001877.1:0-98395 GCA_013397555.1 Urocynchramus pylzowi | reverse complement strand
ATTATTATTATTATTATACAGTTGTGTGCTCATGCCCCTTGAAGTTCTAATGAGAGTGCAGGTCTCAACAATTACCTTGGGGGTACAACCCAAGCTGTTAAACCCTCATTCTAAAAGCCAGTCTGGAAAATGTTAATATAACTCTTTGGTGTCTCCTGTTCACTCAATGGCTGATACATTGCATATCTTAAATATAGTCCTGCCACCAAGCTGTGCATTGGTAACTGATTTCAGACCAATTTTTCTTTGTTGATTACAAAGTGGTTTTAGATTAGAGCTCCTGCTTTGAGGCTCTGTATTTTGCTGAACCTAAAATGCCATGATTTTTAGTACAATTCTGAAAGCAGATACAAAGTAGTACACAAATGGATGCCTCAGAACTAAATGTAAACAGCTCTGCCCCAAGCCAATAGCCAATAAGTAGTTGGCAGGTGCTGCTTGAGCTTGCCACCTACACACACAAAATTTGACAGAGGATGAAAGACAAGTACTGTACTTGTGTTCTACCTCAAGCCCTCTAAATTCACTGTTGGGACTGACATTTGGGAACAGATTTCTGCAAAAACACAGTACAGTGAAGTATTTGAGAAGCTCAGCTGTACTTCACTCAGCTGAAGTGGCACAGCAAACTCACTGTACTAAGAAGGAAGTTGTAGCAAAGAATTTATTGTGCAACTGGGAGGTAGATGATAGTAATGCCATTCTCTTCTGCATTTTAGATATCCTACCTGATTGCACAAGCACCTCTATCCTTGAAACAGAGAGATCCCATCCTTTAAATGATAGCATCACCTCACAGCAGTGCTGTAAAATAAAGACATACAATCTAACTGCCAAAACTGTGGCACCTGACCCAATAGCAGTACTTTATGTGGATTCACAAGCTAACCTTCCATAGTCATCCTCCCAACAGATTCTCTGTTTCAGCCTTCAAATTTCTTCTTTTTTCTTGCTTTGGATGCCTGCAGGTGGTAAATCTTCCTGGAGGTGCAAGATCCCACATCTTGCTGTTCAGGCTTAATTCTCTTAGGACATCTGGAAAGTGAGAACAATCCAGTCCCACAGGATATCCCTGGAAGTCCAGACCAACCAGGCCAAACCTCTGTGCAAAGATGATGAGTTTAAGTTCATTCATGCAGCTCAGGGCAGGAACAGCTGCAAGGCTGAGTTAGGGAAGGAGTGCCATGGGAAATGGGACTTTTAGGATTTATCAGTCCCTTTTTGGGCTGTTTGGGCAGGGAGTCAAAGGACAAAGTGAATCAGGACATGGGGCTCCAGTGCACCACTGGCTTAGAGACTCTGCTGGTTCAGACACCATCCACCCCATCTTCTTCCAGAAAGAATTCATATTTTGCTTACAAAATTGTTATTTCAGAAGCCTCTTTTACTTCACATCTCCACATAATCCTACACTCTTATTGTACTTCATTTCTTTAATGCAGTGTTAAGTCTTCATGCACATTTAAAGGCTAGAAAGAACATTAACTGCTTTGTAGGTATTTTTAGGAGACATTTTGATGACTTTGTACCATAGAGTTGAGTTAGAGTTTTCTTTCTAAAAACAACCAAGTCATCAACAAAATACGGGTATTAAATCCTTCAAAGCGTTTAGATAAGTTTGTGGCTAGAAATAGAAGAGTTCCTCGGGTTTTTTGAGACACAGGACATCCTGTGCTATGGTTTAAAAGATAACTTTGACTTTGAAAAGGTCACTGGGCCTTCATAACCCATCTACAGGTCCAAGGCTAGAACCCACATAAATATTCTTTAACAACACCAACACAATTCAGACCTAAAATTATCTCATACATATAAATTCTTAAAATTTGATCATTCATCACTGATTTCCCTCAAATGTGGCAAGTTCATTTGTGTTTATGAAAGAAATAAATTGTATTTGAGCAGGGATGAGAGGCAATAAAGCATTAAACAAAAGATGTAATTGAAAATCTGACAAGTTCAACACAAAGTCTGTTAAACACATTTGCTCACATTTGGTAATGCACAGCCTCTTTCTCTGCAGAGCCACAGAGCTGTGGATGAGCTTACACAAAACTTAAGGGGCCAAGCCCACAACTCACCACTCAAGAATTATCCCCATAATGCAAACATTCCTGCTCCTTTTAAAGGTTTTCATAATGTGAATAAGAGTTACCTTCAGCAAACATATCTGGCAGGATGAATGGATAGTGAACAGAAGTTTAACTAAAGAAATGCTGTTATGGTTCACAACCCACCCAAGCTGCAGTGATCACCACCAGACCCTTCCCCTCCTCTGGGGAATGCAGAGGAACTCATCTCTCCAGCAGCCCACGGGGCCCAGGAAGCACCAGCAGATGGTGCTCTGAAAGCAGGCAGGTTTCTAAGAAAAATCAGCTTTTATGAATTGAAATTTGACGAGCACCGATGAGAAAATGTCTTCCGTAAAGATATCACAGGAATCTAATAAATTTTTCCTTCCTTCAGAGAAAAATACAGCACCATGAAAGGGCAATTTTGTCCCTAACTCATCTGCTTTCAGGTGATGCTGCTTTAATTACAATGGCACTGCTTTGTTTCCAGAGCACAAGTGCCAGTGCAGCAATCTCCTCCTTACCCATCAGAGTATCTTCAAGACATCGTTCCTTCTTGATACTTCACAGATTTGCCTTGGAGGCAGGAACAGTTCAAGTCATTCATTTATGAAATCAAAAACATTCTCAGTGTTGTCAGAAATTGTGAAAAATTTGGATACATGATTCCAGTGCCTTCTCTTTTCCTTTTGCTTGGCAGCACAAAACAGCACTGATTGAATGGATCTCACACTTGAATTTTTTTTCATATATTCATTATTTAACAGCTGCCAGAGTAGGACTGGCTTTCAGCACATATAGATGCAGTCACACAGTTGCAGAAGGATGGAGCACCACCTAAAATGGACTTTAATATTGGAGAGCCAGAGTGGGATCACTAGAGGAAGAAATTGGTGATCGAGATATTTATTTTCTCAATTTAATCAAATCAAGATATTTAATTTCACTTATAGAAAATTATCATAGACTCAAGCCTGACAGAGGTCAAGAAGTGTCTGGACAACACTCTGAGGCACGTGGTGGGATTCTTGGGGTGTCCTCAATGATCCTGATGGGTCCCACCCAATTCAGGATGTCCTGTGATTCTATGAAAAATGACCATGAAAAATGTGACCCGAAGTCCCAAACAGGCAAATCTCCTCATTGGGAGCAGAGAAGGGATCCCCACCACATGAACTGTACCTTGCAGAACAATAGGAACATGCCATGGTCAACCAAGGTGTTCCAGTCAGCCTGGGCAAGACTTACTAATCCACTGAAGGAAAAAAAACAAACAAAAAAAACCCCTGAACCATTATATATGTTTCTACATTTATTTGATATATTAATAATATACTACTACAGTAATCTATTAATAATATTTGATATATTAATAGTATTGATAGTTTGATATATTAATAATATAATAATAACATTATATCATTATGTATAATATATAATGATATAACAAATGTATATCTATTGATATACATTTCTACATTTATTTTGTTTGCAGAAGTTTATTTCATGTTTGCTAAACCAGGAGCCAAATCTTTCTAACAACATCAAATAAGGTATGAAATATGTGGTTCTCTCTTTGGCTTAGGAATCATGTAATCTTTAATTAAATATTTAATCATTAGGAGCCTCTCTGGGGACTCAGAAGACCTGAGTTGCCTGGCCCAGCTCAGGTTTTGTGTGTGATAAGATACCACAGCTGCCAGCAGGGAGATAAATCAGCAGCAGAGGGGAAGGAAGGGCAGCACTGGGTCCTGGAAGGAGCAGAGGCAGCTTTGCTGGACTGGAGCAGCAGGGACAAACAGGGGTGAGGTGAAAGAGGAGTGGGGCAGGTCTGAGGTCCTGGCACCCAAGGCAGAGCTGCTGGGAAGAGGTTTGGAGGAAGGGGAGAAGGGTGGATAAGAAAAGGGGGATGCAATATCCTGGATGGATGCAACCTGGGAACAACTGGAAACAGGTAACTCATTACAACACACCACTAATCCTAATTAACAGCCTTGGATATCAAAGGCTTAATTTGTGTAGGGTCTGAGCTTGACACTTCTGGCTGGTGTGGGTAAGCTCAGGCCACCACTGCCTGCACACAGGGGTGGGATTTCAGCCTCAAGGACTGCCAACCCATGGAACTCATCAGAACAGGACAGGTCTGTTTAAGGTGGGCTGTGTATGTATGGAGGGAGTGGGCAATGCTTTTCCTCTCTAATTGAAGAGTCCATCCTTTTCCTGTCCTTTCTGAAACACAGGTCAGACCAGCTTTGAGGACATACTTTACAAAGCTGTTCACTTGCAAGGATGGATTTCCCCCTGCACATTTCCCTGTCAGTTGCTAGCCAGCTATTTCACATCAAGGTTTATCTTTGGCAACCAGTTTCACAATGAGAATATTCACCCCTAACTTCTCCCACCACAGCATTTAGCTCCAGGCAAAGAAAGACCTGCAGTGGCAAAGTGGGCACTGTTCAGTGGGGATGCACCACTTGCCTCCCCCTCTGGGTCACAGTGAAGACTTGTAAGTTCTCTTTTCATTTACTTGTGATCAATATGAGAAGCACAGAACACACCTCACTCACTGCACCAGAGCATACATTAATTTGCTGTATCAGTAGAACAATTCATGTGTTGATTTAGTACTCATTAGTTCCTATGATCTCTCCCTTATCATTAAACTTTTCTCTGATGCCCTGCCTGATTTTAATAGGACCTTAAATTAATGAAGGACTGCATTCTGAGCCACATCTGTTTCCCCTAAGATTTTTTATGCTATTGTCTGTAAAATATTTCTATATGTTTCAAAGTGAAAGGTCAAAAATTATCATGAGCTTGTTTCCTCCTACTGAAGCACTGTTTTCCCACCAAGTCACTGATTTGCATGCAATTGGAAAGTTCCCCTTGCTTAATATCTTTGTCCATTCTAAATCTTTCATTACCTTGATGAAGAAAGCAGATGATTTATCATTTTAGTTAGTTCCTGGATTAATATTTCCATCATCTCCACTAGAGTTAATTGTCTACATTTTTTTCTCTTGGAATAGTGGTAGAGACAACAGGTCATGTGGTAATGTTGCATATATTAGATTTTATCTCAGCTTTAACTGATGCAAGGAATTCACATTTGCTGTCTGCCTCAGTTTCTTGGATGAGGGCAAGCATTTGGATCACAGATCAGCCTTAGGGTCCCTATATGGGCCTTTTCCCCTCATGAACAATCTTTCAGCTCTTCATCTACAGCAGGAAAGTATTCTTTCATTCCATTGGATGGAACATTCTACCTTGAGCCTCATTTTATTTTCAGTCCTGCCTGACATCATTGCTATCAACTTCTACTGGTACTACAGATCCCTCCAGCACAAACCCAGCACCTTCCCTAGGACATAATACAGAATATGATGGGTTTAATTTCACTTTCTACCACATTAGGAAAAAAACCCTGAAGTGTGAGAAGCAGACAGTGGATATAGAGTTTGTTCAATAGACAAAGAGGAGCATTTTGCAGCTGCAGAGCACATTTCAGCTAAGGGCCTTAAAACATAAAATAAATTTCACAAGAGCCTTGATGAGATAGGGTTTTGTGAGGTTCATTTAATGAAGGTTTAGTTGATGAATGAGGGTAATGTTTGGGTTTTTGCAGAGGAAATCACAACAGTGACAAACAAGTATATTTCTCATTTATCATGTGAAATTTGTGATGTTTCTGGAGAATTTTACAATAAGCTGTGAAGACAGTCCTGGATAATCTTTCTCACACCAGAAAAGTTTAAAAAAATTGCAACTCTACTGTGTCAAATCATAACTGATTTAATATCAACCAGCAGTGTCACAAATTTGTATCAAGGCACTGAGTAGCAAAACACACCACAAAAGCAGAAGAGACAATTGTGTGGAAAATAAGTGACAGGATTATTGAACCAACTTGATCTGATATTGCATGGGAAGATGACTTGCCATTCAGGCAGAAATTATACACAAAAATTCTTAAACTAGGAAAACAGTTAATACACTCAGGTTCACAGATGTTTTAATCAAGTGTAGTCTAGATGATTGAAACTGTAACTGTTTGCTATCCTGAGTAAAAGACACTAAAATAAATCATCAGCATTGAATCCTGACATGAATATGGGCCTTCTAGTAAGGCAAAAATTTACAAAAAAATTAGCATAGGCATTTCTTGACAACTCAATTAGCTTAAAGAAATGTATGGTTTTACACAGATCACCAAAGATCTATCACTTTAAGGAGCTAAATATCATTTTCCATTTACCACTAAAAAATCAAATAGCATATACCTCAGGCAATACAGAAATTCCAAGAATATCAGCCACATTCTTATGGTTGTATTATCTTATGAAATAATAATTTCAAATCTTTTTGGGATGGAAGGAGGAGAGCCTTTGGGAGAGTGAAAATAGAGGGATGGGTCAGGTCCTACTGCACGGTGTAGGCAGAGCTGGTCTGCCTTGGGTCTGTCTTGGTGGGCTGGGAGATTCATGTCACCACCCCTTAAAATGGAAGCACAGGTCGAGTGAGATGTTCTGCAAATGGATCAAAACTTTTGGACTTGAGTGGTGGAAATAGAGAGTTTCTTGTTTGCTGCGGAGAAAAGCACCCAAGAATCTCAGCAGACTGCAGCAGGGGTTAAAAAATGGGGTCATGGAAGAAGGGAAAGTTAAATCATAGAATGCCCTGGGGCAATGGAAGGGAAAATAAAGATCCTCCAGTGCCAGCCCCCCTGCCATGGGCAGGGACACCTTCCACTATCCCAGGTTGCTCAGAGCTCCATCCAGTCTGGCCTTGAACACTTCCAGGAATGGGGCAGCCACAACTTCTCTGGGCAACCTGTGTCAGGGCCTCACTTCCCTCACAGGGAAGAATTTCTTCCAAATATCTAATTTAAATCTACTCTCTTTCAGTGTGAGGCCATTCCCCCTCGTCCTGTCACTGGGCTGTGTCAGTGCTGTCCAGCCAGTCAAGGGCTCCCACTAGTGTTGCTCTTTATTTCAGTTCCTTTGCTTGAATAAGGAGCTAAAAACAGGGGATTATTAAAGAGAGGGAAAAGTACAGTGAGAGAAAGAAGCTGTCATAAAGGGCTAGGCTTTCACAGATACTTTCACACTCAATTAATCAATTGTAAACCTCATCCATGCTGTCATTTCCTCAAAGCTTATAAAACCTGGAAATTATATCATCTGGAAATCTTGTTGAAAATATTCAGATGCCATTGTCAGCACCTAATGAAAAATTGCAACACTTTGTGAAAAACACAGTTTTAGCTGGAGCTCTGGAGAAGGATGGAGGTCAGGGCTCCTTTTAGGGGCATCCATGGGCATTTTATACCTGGTCCTCCAAATTCATAGTGCTGGGACACAAAAGGTATCTAAGGCCAAGGGGAAACCAATCTAGTTAAAATATTTAGAGGGGATGGTTTGTTTGGTTTGTTCTTTTTCTTTAAATCAAAGCTGCAAGTTGAAGATCCTGCTCTGAAAAATAAATCATGGAGGACTGACTGTTGGATTGGGCAACAGCAGGTAACACTGGAAAATGAAAGTCTTGGGAACAGAGCTAAATCTGGCACATCTGGAAGCAAATATTTCCATAACTGACAACTTAAGCTGGTTGGCATGAGATAGAAATTTGCTCAGCTTAATAATAAAAAGTGCTTTTCACCAGATGATCTTTGTGTAGAACTGAGAATTTCTAATGTTGGAACCTTTGTAATATTCCAGCCAAGTTCACATCTTTTGAAATATACCTTCTAACACACTAAAGTACATCCCTGACTTGGATTTTCTTTTCTAGCAAACCTGCTGAATATGCTTTAATAAGAGCTACTTATTAATGCTTTTTGAACTATGAGCTTTTTGGTCTATGTGTACAAGAATTGGATATCTAAATAGGAAGGGGCCACAGGAAGAAATGTTTACTTTTGGATTAGATAAACACATAGGACACAAACAGTATCTTTGGCTTTTCATTGAAATTTGCATCTAATCTGGCAATTTGCAGGCTCATATCCTGCATTCATTATTAAATAAATACTTTATATTTGTTTCCTGTGTATCATGATTTGTCTGGCATGATGACTTGGGGGAGCAACCAGACATTCTGCTGGTACTCAGGAGTCTGCTGAGAAAATTGTAAAATGCCAAGTAGTTTACATTTTTAAAGTGTGGAAAAATAATTATGAGGTAATTCTACTAAAGCACATTATAGAGATATTTGTAACTCTTCATATCTCTTGGCACAAGAGCACAACAAAATGTAGAGCTCAGAATGAGAAAGCCACACAAATCCAGATGAAAGACAAACCTTTGATGTGGAAACATGCAGCAATGACCTACTTAAGACATGGTCAATTTTCTGATTTTTTTTTTTCTTTTATTAAGCCTTTAGTTAAGGTTTGTGCAAATATAGATTTTAAAGTATTTGCTATTCACCAAATATATTTAGACTAATTACTTGTGGGACAGCAGTTATGTAAGAAATAGAGAAGAAGTTGTGACTTTAAAACCCTAATTCCCTTTCTCAGTAAAAAGTGGAATTCCCCAAATAAGTGTCACAAATTACACAAATAAGTGATAATCTTGCTTTTCTGGAAGCTGTCTTAAAAAATAAAATAAAACATATAAGAAGATTTATGGATATATGTAGAATTGCTGCCACTAATGAAATTCAAATCCTGTGTGCCTCCAGGACTAGCATACACCAAGTTTTGCATAAACAAGTAGTAGCTTCTTTTTTAATCTCACCAAACTTGCATCCATTAAAATGTATTCACTTTATCAAAGGTGAGATATCTGCCAGCTTCTTTTGAAAAAAATAAAAACTGAGACAAAAAAGGTGATATGTTTCAGGTTTGATTTTAAAAGGAGAATGAGTAAAAAATTGAGTTGAGCCTTCATGAAAATGAACCTGTACACCTTCAAAATCTGAAACTTTGCTGTTTCATGTGAACAGGTGCTCCTGCTTTAAATGATTGGATGCCCTTGACACTTCCATGAGTGTTAAAGCCACGAGTAACCAGCTGTGTTTTATGTATCTGTGCTTGAGCACTCACAGGCTACTAAAAAGAAATCAGGAATAACCTGCACAGCTGATGGGCTGTTATCTTAGGTATAAATTTTCATTGTCTTTTGATTGCTTAACTGAAAGGGGTGACATTATTACTGAACCTGATCAATCCTACACTGTTTTCCTTTGTCCATATTGTTATAATAATGTGTGCCTTTGTTTTCAAAACAGATACTGCGCTTTCTTCTTAAAAGGGAATCACCATCAATTACCCTTGAACTTTTAAATCACTGTTTTGCAAACTTTAAAAGGATTTTTCAAGTTAATGAAGGCAAAGGTATTTTCCTGTGACTCAGAATGTAACTTCTCTATTAGGTGCACACAGGGTTTCTATTTCCAGCACCAAAACAATACAGATTATCACCACTGAGCATTTCAAAACAGCAACTGCAGGCTTTGATGACTAGACACCAAATATTTTTATAGCAGAGATAAAAACATTGCCGCAGCAGATTTCATCCTGCTTCAACAGGCTTGATTTCCAAATCACCTTGCCCTTTGCAAGATCTTTAGGTAAAGCCAGAGGTATCCAGAGGCAGCAGTTTAAAAACAGTTCCACGCTGGAGCACGGAGAGAAGGAAAATCCTCTGCCTGCTCCTGCCCATCCACCCTGTCCCCAGGAGGGGGAAGCCGAGCTCCGCCAGTAGCAGAATAAAGTTGCAGTGGATTAAAGGGACGTGTGGGAAGGAGCTTTTATTCCTTAACATCAATTATTCTTATGCTTGTTCCCAGGAATGAAGTTAATACTCTCCAAGTGCCTCCTCCCACGGCTCTCTATTGTGGACAAGAGTCTTTCCATCTTCACTGAGAATGCTGTAAATTTTGGGTCAAAGAGGATTTTTTTCTTTTTTTTTTGCCTAGGCAATTTTGCTCTTGAGCAATAGGAGGATGAAGCTGACGTGAACCACATGGCCTTTCTGGCTCTCCTCTCACCCACACAAATGTGCTGCTCAGAGCTTCAACAAGGAGTCCTGAGCCCAAGCATCAGCTTCAATTAACACAAAGTGCAACTGTTCTGTTATCCAGGGCCAGCAGCCTGTCTGGAGGTTTCCTCTCCACAATGAGGAGGGCCATGCTACTTTCACAGAAAGCCAATTTCACTGCTGGAAATGAGGAGGGTGAGTCAATTGCCAGAACACTGTTGTGTCATTGATGCCTTGTGAAGGCTGACCTAGAACAGAGACTGGTCAGAGCTAAAGAATAAAGTAGGGATTTATTAGAAGGCCTCCATGGATCCACCTTGGGCAGCACAAGAGCCCAGCCAGGGCTGCACCCAAGATGAACCAAAATGGTCACAAAAGTGCATGACCGCTCACGGGGTCTCTCACTTTGATCAGTTCTGCTCCATTTCCATCTTGGAGTTCATTGTCCAATTCCAGCTCCAGCCCAGGCAGTCCCATCCTTCTTGTTTTTCTCTCTTCAGCCCACGTTGTTTGTGCTCTTGAGTCTGAGATCTGGATCATTTGTCCTTGATCCCCAGCTAGAGAAGGAATTGTTTTGTCTACCTACTCTGTGAAGAGAGCTCACCATCCCCTAATATGAATCTCAGAAATACACACTAAAGCAGCACAGAATCTGAAAAAATATAAAAGCTAAAACCTGAGGCATCACCATTGGAGACCCCTTGGTCCCCAGGTGTTTCCAAGCTTCCTGCAGGTCCACATTGCACCCCCAGATGGCTCAGGGTCATCTGTCCTGGCACCACTGCCCACCTTTGGGCATCAAATCCTTCACTTGGATGTGCTGGCTGCCCACCCTGCAGGGCAGGGTTTGGTCTGTGAGCAGGTGTGAGGTGTGAGCAGCACACTGTGCAGGATGAAGTGTGGGACTCTGAAAACGAAACCTTCCCACGAAGCACCGTGACCACAGTGAAGTGGTGGCTGGGTGTGTGTCTGCAGCACGTAAAACCATTAATTCTGCAGTCACTACCTACAGCTTCAGCTGCTCCAAGGATACAGAGCCCACAGAACTGTTTTATGAGCTTCTCAGCCACGAGGAGCTGGGGTGACAAAGGGACACGGGTGTTGGGTGGATCCTTTCTGTAGGGAGGGCAGGCTGCAGGCAGGCAGTGATTTCCACACCAGAGCAGCAGCTCTGCTGCCAAACAGTGACACAACATCCACAGCAAGCACCGCTCCAGACCTGTCCCCTTGGGAAATCAAAACCAAAAGCTCACCACAAATAAGTACAGTTTATTATCCTCAGTGGACAACTTCAAGGACTTGGACAATTATGTGAAGCAATCTTTTGATTCAGACAGGATCATCCTGTGAGGTATCTATCAGCCTGAGGGCTCAAACCAGTGTCCTTTCCCTTTTGAAAGGCGAGCACACCTGACAAGCCTTAGGGTCAGCAAACAAACACGGTATGAAATCAGGAATTAACCAAGCACACTCTGCCCCACTGGTTTTATTGAGAAAACATTTCATGCATTAGAAGTAGATCTTGCTCCTGCTACCCTGTGGTAAGCACACAGAGTTGTCTCCCTTCTGATGCCTTACAGTTAGCCTAAAATGCTTGACAAAAAATGAAAGAGATTTTTTTTTTTAATTACAGAACTATTTAGCAAAAGATATTCAGGTGCTCCTGCAATACAGTATTTCTAACAGGGTGCAATAGCCCATAACTTTTAAATCATCTTACTTTCCAGCCTTCCTCAAAATGACCAAACCCAAACAAATAAAAAAAATATAATTTTTTTAAATGAGAAACATGGAGAATAGTTTTTCCATCCTAGTTCTCTGCTGTGCCTTTCTGTGCATTTGTATTATGCACAGACTTTTAGTTCTTATGGGAAAAGCAAGTACACAAGTAATATATAGCATTGTTGGCCCAGGATTTTTGGAGTTTCCTCCTAGGAAAAAAAAAAGCCTCCTTATTGAGTATGAATCCTCAGGGAGCAGAAAACTGATTATGTGCATGCTAATTTTTGTATAGAAATAAATAAAATTTGGCACTGTGATTTATATCTCCAGTATAGAAGAATAAAAAAGTTTGAATGCTTGAATAAAAGAGTTTCTTAGAGTATACATTATTTAATGATATACAAGACTCACTGCCACTTTCTCCATTCCAGGAGCTTATATTTCCCATCAGGAACTGCTGAATATTTTCTTCCACATTAATGCAAATCAATACAACATAAATTATTCTGTTAGACTATATTTTAATTATGCCTTCTAGAAAAATCCTTATCTATATGACAGCTGTGTTAAGATTGTGCAATTCAGTGTCTGACTGCATCCATGCTCATTTCCCTGCCAGTGACAGTGCCAAAAATAGTTCTTTGTTATAAACCCTTTGCATTTCTGTGGCACAGCAATTCAAAATCTGGGGTTATAAGTAATGGATTTTTTTTCTGATGGTCCTTCTACCTGTCCTCTTTTTTTTTTTATTTATTTTTTTTTTAATATAAGAGGGAAAATTGAGATTGAGATACAAGAAATAAGTGCTTTACAAGTGGTTTACAAGTGGTTTTGTATTCAAGAAATGACTGAACACGGCACTCAGCCACAGAAAACTTGGTTTGGGGTTGGCAGCTGTGGGGACAACTCCAGAGCCACAGCACACAGTGCTCTCTCTCCCTTACTTTATTTTCAGGGTGAGTCTGGAGTGACTTCTGTACAAAAAAGATTAACCCCACACAAATTTTAGCTAGTGCATTCTTTTTTGCATTTGGATTTGTATAAGTCCCTTTTTTTGGTGGGCCTGCAGACACCACCAGAGTTCAAGAGAGGGTGTGCTCTCTGCCACATTGCCACACCTCAGGGACCCTGTGTCACCTTCAAGTATGGAGCACATCCCAAAATTCCTCTCAGTGTGTTTCTGGATCTTGTCCAACCCAGGGTCTGAAACCTGGTGGAAGTGGCTGCTCCATGTGGTCTGTGGCCTTGTGCTGACCCTGAGGGACCCCCAGCATTCTCTCTCCAATACATATCATTGAGCTGAACCTACAAAAATCTTCATACATGTGAGAAGCAGCATATTCCCTCTCAAACAATTTCTACTGCCACATCTTTCTTACTTAAAAGAGAGACTTTGGGAGCCTCTTTTCATGAGCTTGGGCCAGTGGGGCCTTGTGTGCCCATTGCCCATCCTGCCTTTCCCTCCTCCTCCCCATGGCCTGGAGTGTCCACCAGCTCCTGGCAGTGTTGAGGGGTCACTCCTGTGGTTATATGTGGATAATCTTAATTTAATGAGCAACAACAAGAAGTTTCTTGCCTATTTAATGTGCCTGCAAGTTCTCAGAAAAGCCAATTCTTTCCCTTATTACTCACACTCATACTTTGGAGTCTAGGTCGTTCCTGACTGAAGCACATTTTGTCCTTCAGAGCGACAATGCTTTTGTTTTCTTAAAGGCTGCCCCAGTTTATTTTCCTGCTCTTTAAGCCTCTCAGCTCCTGGTCTGGGTGGGTGCAGCAGCCTCTGGTGTCTCTTCAGCCAAAATAAGAACCACTCATCAGATTAAAAATGAAGGCAGGGTCTCAGCTTGAACCTACCCAGAGTTTGAAGCAGAGAACCTACAAGGATTAGAGAAAAAATAAATGGCTGATGTTGAAAGCCTGGAATCCATCTTGCAGAAATTGATCTCATATTACACTGGGATTCATATCTGAACACCCTCGGCTGTGGGAAGTCTTAGACAAAGTTCTTGGCCTAGGTCTGTTATGGATTAATGCTAAGTGACTTTAAAACAACACAAAAGCAACCACAGAGTCTGTGCATGCCAAAGGCATCTGACTGTGTTTCTAGTTTTGATGCTCTAATATGAACTAATAAAGTGAATACATTAGATTTTAGTATGCTATGTGCTTATCACTTTTCAGCACCTATTTCTTCAAGAGTTTCAATGCTTTTATAAGAAATAGGTGTCCCTAATGATAGTTCTTCAATAACAGAAACAGCTCTGTATCTGATATTAAAAGAGCTATAATCCATCCACACAATTTAAAGCACTACAGATTTATCACAGGTATAACAGTATTATTTGTTGGAGAAGCCCATTCCCACAGAGCTGGGATGCTGATTCTTAGAAAGCATGAGAGCCACGTGCTCGTGGTGGCCTCAGCAGAAATCTCTTTATTTAAGAAGGGAACTGCCCTACTGCCCTATCCAGCCCACAATACCAAGATTATGTCTAATGCCCCTCATGATATTAAAACCTGGCTGAAACTGTAGCCTAAGAGTTGCACACAACTGTGTATTTCTCTCTTTTAAAAGACAAAAGCTTGGACCTTACAGAGGTATCATACAGAGACTATCCAGAACTGGATAATCACGGGAAATGACACTGCTCATCATCTGCTCAAAGGTGACCAGCCAGGGAGTTTATGTAGGTTCAAGAGTGCTCACTTCTGGCTACTTCTTCTGGTGAAACAGCCAGCTATTAGGTTACTCTATGGCTATTACTGAAGAATAAAGCCTACCCCATTATCTGCAGGTATTTTAGCACCATATTAGGATCTGGTCCTCTGGTTGATCAGTGGACTTGGCTCAAGATTTTAAAATAAATTTTTCTCACTTTGTCTGCAACTTCATAGTATTGTCCTCAGGCTAAAGAACCAAAGATATTTCTTGAGATGGCAGAGATACTACTTAAATTCTAGATAAGACTGCCTTACATTTCCTGCATTCCCAGAATTCATGGGGTTTTTTTGAGAGCAAGTCTCTTCCCCTAACTACATCTCATAATGAATGAAATTATCACATAAACTGCAAAGCGGTTCCTCTTTACTGCCCTAAACTTGGTATACAGTGAAAATCCTACTAAAACATTTTGAACTCTTCCCTTGATAAATAAAATATGTTTATTTTAATTCTTCAAAGCTGACCTAAGACAATAAGGTCACATTTTTATCTAGCTACATCACAAGCAGATAGTGCTTGTTAGGGTACAATTATGACTAAGTTTCAATGTCTATGTCTACCACAGTTATTATGAAAACATTCTTTTAAAATGCTTTTAAAAGGTAGTAAACATTCTTAATACAATAGAGTTTTGATAACACTATTTGCTGGCATGTTTAAAATATGGACCTAACAAATTCTTCCCTGGCTTGGACTAACATTCCCTCTAGTGCTACAAGAAGTGGTCAATTAACATTTCCAAATATATAACAGATATGTAAACTACTCAAATAGGCTGTCTCCCAGGTCAGGGGTTACCCAAAATTTATGAGATTTCTGTGTTATTTTCCTCTTAAGTCCTGGTTAGATTTCACTTATGTAAATAAGATCTTGTTGACTCTTAATGATCTTGATTCAGATCTAGACTGGAGCTTTCCTTCTTCATGTTTCTTCCACGGTACATAAAAAAATCACATCTTTTTTTTCCATCCACAACCACATTATTGTCTTTTTTTGACATGAGGATGAGATTGGTTTTATGTTGTTTCATAGTTACTCAGAGACTGTTTATGCTGACCTTTGTGGTGACTTTGTAGAACACTGAGGTCTTTATTCTGTAAATCCCTTATTGAGGCAGTCCCACTGACACCTGTGTGACCTCAGTTACAAAGCCTACTTGCCTGGGGGGTGGAAACCTCCATCAGTATCCACCAGGTCCTTTACATAAACACTAAAATATAAAAATATTCTTTCTCTTTAAACTTTTCAAACGCTTACCAAAGCAATGATTATTTATAGGTTAGAACAGTAAAGTGTGTCTCATTTTGAGAAAACTGTGCAGGATTGTGAATCCAAGAAAAGAACAGGATTTCTTAGTCCACAAGTTTAAAAATCATCCTGTAAACATACTTGAAAGTGTTTTATCTTGCTTCTAATGGTGTAATTGAAAGGTTTTTCACATCTGAATAGAAACAGGATAATAATCAGAAAATATAAACTCCTGAGAGCTGACAGGAAAACAGAAAATAAAGTCAATGTAACTGGTACAATTCCGTCTGTATGTTATTGTTTTGTTCTGGGCAATCTCAATTCACATCCAATCTGGCAACAGATGAGAAGCAGACAGAGAACCAAAGCAATCACATTAAATTACAGCTACACTATTATTTTACTGGGTAATTATTAGAGATAATTGCTTTCAGCACTTGAGGAAAGGCCATATAAAACACTCTCAAAGCAAGCACCCCTGCCAGCTGGGAGGAGACTGAGCTCTGCCACTGCTTCTCGTTGTTGGCCTCAGACTTATTCACCTCATGGCCTCGTTCCTGGCTCAAAATTCATCACCTTTTGGCAAAACCTGTTACTGAGGTGTGAGTGCAGGCAGTGACCAGCCTCACAGACCTCTCTCTTCTCAGCTACACCCCCTCAGCAGAGTAAAAACCCTGCCTGTCTCTCAACAGTGCCAAAGGCAGCCCAGCCATGCAGCCAGCCTTGTGCTCAACAGCTGGACCTCAGCACAACCCCAGTGAAACCCCACCAATCTCTGTAGCAACCTCAGGACACCCTTTTTAGACACTTTCTCAGGCTGCCAGTGGTCAGCAGAAAGTTAATACTTTCTACAAAATATGACTCAGAAAATGCTCAGGCCTGTGGTACTAGAAGGACTTCCTTTCCTTTTACAGGCTTTCCAAATATTTTGATCCTTCCATGGGAATTAGAAGAATGTCAAATGGATGCCTTCTGCTTGGGCAAGAACATACTGGACTGGCTTCACACAAAGCCATAGTCATGAACCAAAAGATAAGATTCTCAGAAACAATTAAAACACATTGTTGAGGGGTAATACAGGAACAAATACATTTAGGAGCCATGAGGACATAAGAAGTCCAGATAACTTACTGGAGTCTGATACTGGGTAGGGAAAAAAAAAAGTAACTGGCAAGGAATCTTATTTAGAAATGAATAGACATGATTAATCCCAAGGAGGTAGTAAAGTTGAAAACATTTGTAATATATATCAGAGGTATATCTGGTATTGTGGGTTCAAATTGCGGGTTTAAATTAAATCCCCCCAAATTTCAGGGACAGAATTATCCCAAATATTCTGAAATTATTTCCACTGCTAGCAACATTCCCATTAGGAAGGGATGCCCTCCACCAGTCTCACCATGGATGATTTAGGCACTCGCACACTTTCCCACATCCCTGCAGCTCCTGGCTGTGCTTACTTGGAAGCAAGCCATACTCTGTACAACATTTTCCATTGTGTCACTGAGTAGCTGCCTCACCATCTCTGTCTGTTTCCACAGCTTGTTCTGCTTTTGTGGCTGTGTGGGTGGACGGGCCTGGGCAGCCCATGCGAGGAGCCCACAGGCACAGGAAGCACCTCTGCGTGCATGCTCCACTGAGAGCCTTCCAGCTGTGATTCCAGGAAAACCCCTGCAAGGAAAAACAGGTGGTTGGGTGGGGAAATCAGCACAAATGGGGAAACTGAGAGCTCTTACCTCACATGCACTCGCATTTTTTATTCCAGCAGATTGGAATCTGGGTGAAAATCTCTGTGTGGAACGCAGAGAACAAAGTAAAAGATAAATGTCTGCTGAATTTTGAGTTGGTGATGCATGTTGTGTTGCGATTCAATGTTGTTCTCATTCCCACTGCTTTCTTTTCTAACCTCCTGTGCTCATGGGTGGAAGTTCTCAAAAATGAAATGGTCAAGGGAAAGATACAGCTTTTTAACAATGTCATCTTACATTTTTTGTGGATCCATGCATATGTGAACACATACATGCATTTCCCTTGCCACGGTTCTGATATTCTGAAAGCAGTGCACAGTATGGATTGCATCTCCTGTACATACATGAGTAGCATGCAAGAGAACTGGGATTCCTTCCCTCCCCTAAAATTAAATGAATGCCCAATCTGGTTCATTTAAAAAGAAAAAAAAAAAAAAAACCAAAGCAAAAACACAAAACCCACAAAACTTTAAAACCCCAATACTTTCTCTAGAGCAGTCTAATGAGCTGTAAGGGCAATGCTCCTTTCTATCAAGGTTGATGAATTATACACTGAGTGGGAGTGAAAACCACTAGGGCAAGAAAAGTAATCTCAAACTTTCTTTTAGTTCATAGACAAGTTGTCCTGCAAATTCATGCCTGAAAGTCTGTAATCATCTGTCGTTTCCTCTCCCACAGCCAAAATACACTAAATCCTAACAACAGACATTAAACAAAGACGACTTTTCAGGGAGATGTGCGACAGCACAAACTCTGAGTGACCTACTTTGGGAAATAAAATAAAACTGATTGGAACAAAGGAAACAACCACTGCTGAGATGAGTCAGTCCCTAAAACAGTCACTCAGACAAGGTCCAAACATTGCTCAGCAGGTTTTTTGCTCCTAAGAAATCTCCTGAGGATTTGAGAGGGAGGACAGAGGAGGGACACAGCTGCACATCCATCAGCAGTCCTTCACTCCTCGTCTTGCTGTGTGCCAAGCACACACAAATCTCCTGATGAGGAGAAGAGAAATGCACATTCCTGCACCCCAGCTGATGTACAGCAGGAGCAGACAGCCTGTTAATCCTATTTGTTGCAGAATAAGAAACTTAGACAGATCCTGCTAATACAAACACACTCAAAAAGGAGAATGAAAGGGATTACAACTCCTCATTCACACTCCAGAGAAACTCAATAAGTGCTCTAGAAAACTAAGCCTGTAATCTCTTAAACATTCAGAATATGATCTTAAAACATCTCTCAGCAATCTCAGACCTCAAAGGCTGAATGACTGCTCTGTGCTTTCAATAATAAAATAAATATTTGTCTTTACAAGGGCAATATTTCCTTGTTTCCACTTAGAGCATGAATTAGCACACTTAAAAAAAAAAAAAAAAAAAAAAAAAAAAAAAAAAAAAAAAAAAAAAAAAAAAAAGCTTCCTGTACAACCAAGAGCATTTTGATTGTATGCACTTAAAACTCTTTTAAAAAATTGTTTACTAGTCACAAGAGCAGATTATTTGCATTTTAAAAACAAGAAAACTGGGGACCTGTTTTTTCCTGAGGCACAGTAAAATTATAAAGGAATAGCTGAATGGAGGAAAAGCTGAACTCTGGCCTATCTTTCTCACAAAATCTGTTTCTACAACATTTAAGCTAATTAAGGCTTTTTATGCAAGTCACCTGGTCTTAAAGGTGGGTTTACCAGGATTTTGTATGTCTGCCTGCCTTTCTGTTCTTCTTTTTCCACTTTTCACTTAACCTTTTGGGAAGAGCCAGTCTGTTAACAGTGCAATGAAGACAGCACTTTCAATGCCCTGCTAAGAATAGACACAAATGTTTATAGACTTTAAATTTGTCTGATCTGTCGCTCCTCTGATGGAGTAGAGGCAAAGGACCAGGTTCTGCACGTTTAAAGCTCATCAGTCCTGTTGTACTGACTCATTCATTGAACTGCCTTTGAATTTGGGTTCTATTCCTCAGCTGCACTGCTGCACAGGTGAAGAACAGTAGGCCATGTCAATAATTCCTCAAGCTGCAGAAAGCAAGAAATGCAATGAAAAGTGAATGTTCACAAAAAACAGAAATGTATTTCAGTGCAATGCTGTGGCACAAAGCCCATCAAATGGCTGGCTGAAAGAGAGGAGAGAGGAGCTGGCCACTCTAGCAAGGTTCTTCACTCCAGTACAGAAATGAGAAGGGAAACCAAAGACTGGAAGCAAATCCAGGCCACTTCCAGGGGAGAAGTTGTTAAGAGTAAGAACAATGAGCTCTGGAAATGAGCCACTGTTATCTGACATAACAGATCCATGTGGATGTGTTTGTCTTGGGGGGTGTAGGCTAAACCTGGAAGTCTTTCTGGAGGTGATGCTCTAGCCAAGCATTTGCTGAAGAGCTCAGGGCCCTTTGACTCTGGTGGCTTAGAGGAGTCAAAATAGCAGGTTCAATGGTCCTTCAGCCTCTGCAAAGTCACCAGAACAAATACAAGATCCCAAACAAGACAGGAGGTGAGTGAGGTACCTGTGGGACCCAACAGGCCAGAGTCTCGAGCTGCTCTTTCCTCTGCTATTGCCTTTGGAATCAGAAGGATGAAGTCTGAAGGGAGCCTAGGTGGAGGTGGCAGCAATGTCTGTCAGCCTTGGGGGCCAGCCAGCTTTCTTATTATTCTGGTGCAGCATGTTCAGAAAGAAAATTCGGGAGTTTTTCTTTGTTCTTTGTGGCAAAGGGAGTGTTGTGGCTGAAGCCAACTGCCCCAGGAGCAGGTCCCAGAAGTGCTGATGCCGGGGAAGCTGAAGGGCTGGAGCCAGATGGCAGAGCAGGAGTGTTCTCCATTCTCTGGAGCAAGGTCCCCTCAGCTGTCACAAAGCCAGGGATCAATGTTTGCTCCACAGTGCTGGCTCTGCAGCATGACCACCCATGTGTGTGGCAACGTCCATCTCCTTTTCACTGCTTTCTGGAGTATTTCAGGGAAGTAACATCAGAAAGGGCAGTGTTTGCCAAGCAGCTGACAGATCACATCCTTCTTTACCCCAGGAAAAATTATTTCTGAGTCATTAAAGGCAAAAACTCATCTTAAATATCATCAAGTTCTGGCAGATCATGACTTCTTTTCATACAAAAGAGCGGAGTCTTGAAATTTCCCCTTTAGAAATGAAAATCAGAGCATATTATCTCCAGAATGTGTCTAGATAAAGATCACATTATTGCCTTCACCTGTCACAGGAGCATCTACAGCTCTGTGAGGTAGTTCCTTCCTTCCTTCCTTCCTTCTCTCTTTCTCTCTCTGTAAAATAAAGTCACAATCAATAATCTGATGAACAAAACTGAGAAATAACACCCACTTCTCTCTCTCTGAGCTGTAGCTAGTACAGCAGTGTATGCTGCTCCACCAAATCTTGCCTGCATCACATCACACCAACATCAGTGATGGGAAAAGGACAAAGAAGCCACATTGCAATATTAGCTGGAGACAAGTGCCAGGAAAAAAATGAAGTAAAGAGGAAAAGTCAGAATTAAAACATTACAAAATATTATATATATGCAATCAATGGTGCAAGAAGTTGAGCACCAGGGGCTGGAGGAAGATGTTGGGCAGCTGATCACCAGTTGATAAACCATGCAATATTGCTCCTTTTTTACTTTCTGGGGTGAGCCCTGTCCTGTTGTGAGTAGAAGAAAGAGGCAGCACAAAAAAATCCAGGCAGTATCCATAGGTAGATCCCACCTGTACTCATTGTACTGACAGCTACTGACCTGCCTCTGACCCATTATGGAATCAGGCTTAATGTCCTGCCCACTGCACCTCCTCAAGGACAGGGCTTTTAGGGGAATTCAGCCCAACCACTCGTCTGTCCTGCAACCACATTTTCAAAAACCCAAATGCCACACTACAGTATATCTACACTTTGCACTTGTATTGCAAGTGGTATCAAAGGGAATTTTTTGAGTTATTTAAGGGCCAAACAAGTTTTCTACAATAAAATGAAACCACAGTTCTCATCAAATCCTGGCAGTAGTACCATATTTTATCAAATTTAATAAACAACACTAAGTCACACAGATTTCAGTTCCCATTTCTCATTAATTGGCACCTGTAACATATCCTGTTGCATTCCATGGTTTCCTATTCTACTGTCCTGTGAAGAGAAATAAACTTTTTAAATTTTTTTTTATTTCTACAGACAATATTAAAACATTATTTCTGGTATGTGATGGGCACTGTTTTCCTTCGACACTAATGTATCCATTGATCCAATGAACACAGCTGTTTTTCTTCAAGAGGGAATATTTTAATATCAGATATTGATTTCCAAAATGTGCTAGATTCTTTACTTCATGGCAATGGCTTAGAGCAGGACAGACACATATTTGCTTTCTAACACAGTGTTAAGATTATTTTTGCAATACATGTTCTTAAAATAGCTTTCTATAAGGTCCATTTAGACTTGGAATACAATATCAGTTTTCAAAGCCATGCTTAATATGTTTTATAATTTCAAATCAGAGCTCATTTTATTTAACAGTTATGTTGGCAAAATGATAATCAAGTTACACCTGTATCTATAAACTTATTAATAATATTTTTTCTTTTAATCTGCTTCTTAAAAATTGTTGAGGTAATCTTTAATTTGTACAGCAAATACCTGTGCTGCATTTTGTCTCCTTAACTAAGTATTAGTCTTGAGACTTTACACAATTGTGTTTGCATCTGAAAAATGTTTCACCTGTTTAGATATTGTCACGATGGCTCTTAAGCATTTTCTCTGAACATTTCATTAGTTCTCCTCACAGAAGATTACCATAATCACAAATAAAAATACACCTTAATTGTAGGGTATTTTATGGAATTCATCCTACCACAGTTTGGAAAGGCTGAGGTTTGAAATTAGTTTTGGTAGGTTCTAAATACCTTTATGTTTTAGTTTTAACTACAGAGCAGCCAGTGTATGCACCATGGACCCCCTTTTCACGCTCTCTGTGAGAGTTTGCCAGGGATCCAGGCTTAGCTGTGATGGGGTTTTTTTAATTGCTCAGAGGATTTCCAGTGCTCTGTGTCTTATGTGGGATCAGAAATGCCATGTTGAAGAAGTTGTCCTAAAAACTAACAACCTCCTTTTGGAGAAGGAGAACTTCTGCTGGATGGTTTCAGACAATCTGGTCCTTCTCTTCCTCAGCTAAAAGCATCTGCATCTGGCTTGAGGCTGAGTTTATTCAGCTGTGCTCCCTCTCTTGTCATTCTTACAGCCAGTGGAGTGAACCTGGGCAAAAGAAAGTAACCCTTCTCCAACAGGCATTTCACACTCTAAAACCTGTGAACTCTAAAACCTGTGAACTCTATTCCCAAACAGATTCTTTGATGCATTATCTGGTGTCCTGAGCAAATGACCAGAGCAAAGGCTATCTGGCAAAAATGAAACTGAGCAAAGGAGAAGAGGGCAATTCAGACAGCAAGAGCACTCTTCTCTTTGGAATCATTCCACACAGGATAATATGGCCTGAATACAAGAGGTTCAAGAGACAATTTCAGCAATGACATACCACNCTTTGATGCATTATCTGGTGTCCTGAGCAAATGACCAGAGCAAAGGCTATCTGGCAAAAATGAAACTGAGCAAAGGAGAAGAGGGCAATTCAGACAGCAAGAGCACTCTTCTCTTTGGAATCATTCCACACAGGATAATATGGCCTGAATACAAGAGGTTCAAGAGACAATTTCAGCAATGACATACCACAGTATTTTTTGTTTGTTTGTTTGTTTGTTTTTAACTTGCCCACACACAGTGAGCTGGGAAAAGTATTGCCAAGGTAGTTATTCCCTTGCTATTCCTAAAACAACAGGAAATCAACTATCTCAACATGCACAATTAATAAAGAACTGTGAATACCAGTGCTCCTTTCTAGCAACATAACAAAATATAACACAGTACTTTCTTTCTCTGGGTATAAATAAATGGATTGTCATTGCTGCCACACACACAGAGCACATTTTGCCCAAAACATGTGTTTTACAGGGCTACAGGTCTCCTCTTTTGCATGGAACGATCTTGGAATTTGGGTGTTTGAAGTGATATTTTTGGCCAATTCCCTGAGTGCCTGGTGTGACAACAAAATGTGACCAAGAGAGCAAACAGACAGACCATTGTTTCCTCTTTTTCATTGACTTCTCACAAATGGTTTTCTCAGAATCACAAGATATTTTAATTGCAATTGCATCTTTTCCTCATCACCAGACTGTTCTTAGCAGTCAGCTTTGCTGTCTTACTCCACTGTCTCCACTAGTTAAGGAAAAAATTTATGTTTGTGCACCGTCTTCCCCTCATTCTCTATTAAGTGTCCCTCCTCCATCTGCTAATTCTATGAGCTTCTCTGTAGGCAGAGAAAAAGTGTTGGAAAAGTGTTGCAAAATTCATGCCTTGTACCTTCTTTTGCTCTTTAGCCCTAAATAAAATCACACAAGTGGCCAAAGCTACTGTGATTTCTCTCTTTACTTTTTTCTCAGTTGCAAGACATGCTTTACTCTAGTAAAGCTTTAGTGCCATGCACTGAAACCGCCACAGTGCAAAACCCAGAGATTTGTGGACACCATTCCATAAGGATGTGATACATTTCAGGTGTCACACCACTTCTTTCATGGCTGACTCCAAATACAGTTAAGTCCTACACACCACACACAGCCATGTCACCCCTTTTTCCTCTCCCCAGAGGTGTTCAATCTGTCTGAGATCCTCTTTTCTTCTATATATGTAGAGAGGTATCTGTTTCTCTGGATTCTCTGAATTCTCAAGAACTGTATTAATAAGGTGAGTGTTTTGCAGATCCACCAGTTCTATTTGCATGACACACATCTGAAAGCAAACAGCTCTCTCATTTCTCTAAGAGCCCAGAAAAACTGTGATATTGTTTTCCTCTCTTTTTTTCCCCCCCCAAAACTTCCCAGTGTTTCTAGTTTCAAAGTCCATAGGCAACATATTTGCCACACCCATAAGCTATAGGAGTTACTTTCTTTTCCTGACAGCCTTAGATGCTTTGTGTCAAGTCGTGTGTCCATACTAAAGAGAGGACAAATTAGCTGTCAACGATTAGGGTGTTTTTAAAATCAACCCAGGAACTCAGCTGTCTTTGTCTGAAATTTTCTGTAAGTGCATGGTAAGAGGAATGAGGAGCCACATCTTTGATGAAACCTTTTCACACACCCCTGTCTGTTATTGTTCATCTTATTTTTGATGGGATACTTGTAGGGCAAAGATCATAGCACTGAGGTCTCTCTTTTGACCCTGAGTGAAATACCCTGACCTATTGCTAGCAAATGCCATACTAACAAATCTGTTTTCAAAAGAATAAAAAATACATTTTTATTGTGTGCTATTCAGTGTAAATACAAGGAACCATATCAGCTGCAGCTGCTTCTCTTTTTTTGCTTGTGTGATAAGAAATATCTTAAACGTAATGGCAATGATTTGGCAGTGAGAACCCACTTTTATTAACCCCAGGGTTGTTCCGTGTGTGCCATAGGAATGGAGACAGTGGCAGGAGAACATCCTTATATTTCATGTCCTCTGAAAAATTCTGCAGGTAGGGGAAAGTTATCTGCATAAGGCTGGGCCTTCATGAACACCATTTAGAAGGGAAACAGAAGACAAAGGTGCCTTATAGATTAAAAATTCACCAGGCAATCCATATTCAAAAGTCTGATGCAGGCAGCAAAGTGGTTTGCATCCTGACCTTTCCAAATCCTAAAGAGATTCCTGGCTATGGAGACACTTTTGCCTTTCTTGCTTATTGGGAAATTCCTTTCCACCCAAACTGGTGCATATGTATGAAAAAAAAGCAGGATAGAACCCATTGCAAAGAACAGCAGAAGAGATCTTTCAAATTATGCATTTTAGAAAGAAAAAATTTATATTCTGAGCTGTAAAAAGTCACATATTAAAAGTCCCGAGCTTTTAAATTCAAGAAGTTTTCAGCCACGAAGAACTAATTCTGTGTGCATCCCCATTCCCCAAATGCCTGTTATTAAAAACAACACCTAAAATATCAAAAGAACAGTTCATAAACTAAGATATCCCATCAGGAAATGTTTCAGTGAAAGACATGAATTGGCTGATGCAAATATGTTCTGATTCAGGCAGAATTCCATAGGAATGTTTGTCTTCCTTTTAATTTAGCACAAATTTAAGCCTGCCCTCCCAAACTGATCACTGATTTGCAGGTGTCAGTGTCACACAGAGAGACTGAAGTGGCGTCAGCTTCAAGACCCAAAAATCCCCCTTCTTGCTGCTGGCTGGCAGCGGAAATGGCCTCGAGACCGTGGGTCTTGCACAACCCCAGAATTTCATGTTCGTTGAGCACAACGTAATCGCATTCCCAGGATGACTAAAACCAAGAAAAAAAACAAAACATGAACGTGGCAGGCTTTAACCATTGCTGTGACAGCTTCGTGCTGTGTGTCACAAACGCTCCCGTTGGCAAAAAGGTCCCAGGTGGGTTGGAGCTCCTGACAACAAACAAGGCAAACACAGCCACTGATGTGGAGCCGAAAATGAAACTGTCGAGACTGAGAACCGCCGCTTTCAATCACGCGGGTGGTGCTACAACACCCCCTCACCAACACACCTACGAGACCGCCAGGTGCAGTCCTGCTCTCTATCAAACCCCATTTCGCTATTTACAAAACATAAATATGGAATAAATATGCTCTTTAAGCAAACACACACCTAACGTACTTTCAAACACAACTTTCCCGGTTCCCAGGCAGGACTTTTCGAGATCTCCGAGCGCACCGGGCGCAGTCCCTGCCCTCCCCGGGGCTGGGGCCGATCTCCAGCACCTGGCAGAGCCAAGGGCACGCCGCTGTCTCCGTGCTATGGCAAAAGCTGCCCAGCCCCGTCTCCCCACAGGGCTAAGGGCCGTCCCGCCTGGCGGGGACCGGCGTCCTCCCCGCAGGACACATGGAATTGCGGAATCCGGGATCCTCCATCCAGCGGCCCCGACGGGGTCTGGAGGGGGCTCTGTGGGGGTGGCCGGGTGTCCGAGCTCCCCACACGGCCGGGTGTCCGAGCTCCCTACACGGCCGGGTGTCCGAGCCCCCCACACGGCCGGTGTCCGAGCCCCTCACACGGCCGGGTGTCCGAGCTCCCCACACGGCCGGGTGTCCGAGCCCCCACACGGCCGGTGTCCGAGCCCCCACACGGCCGGGTGTCAGAGCCCCCCACACGGCCGGGTGTCCGAGCTCCCCACACGGCCGGGTGTCCGAGCTCCCCACACGGCCGGGTGTCCGAGCCCCCCACACGGCCGGGTGTCCGAGCTCCCCACACGGCCGGGAGTCCGAGCCCCCCACACGGCCGGGCCGGGTCCCGCTCCGCGCACCGCCCCGGGCGCTGGAAGGCGGAAATCGGCGGCGGCGGCGGAGGAGGCGTGGGAGGGAGGGAAAAGGGACCCGAGGCGGGCAGCTGCTGCTCGGCTCGGCTCGGCTCAGCACGGGTGGTCCGGCACGATGAAGCCGCGAGGGTGAGTGCTGGCCGCGGGGGAGGGTCGCTGCTGCCGCTCCGTGCGCGCTGGGACGCGGCGGCCGCTTCCCGGGCAGGGATGCGCATCTCCCTTGGGAAACGCGGGCAGCGGGCAGGGAAAACGCTGGCGGGGGTTGGGCTGCTTAACTGAGGGCAGGGAGCAGGGGACAGGCTGCGGAGCAGGGGACAGGCTGCGGAGCAGGTCCCGTCCCCCGCAGCGCTCCCGGAGCGGGAGCCGGGGGTTGCCAGAGCTCCCCGTCAGCCCGGGGAGGGGTCCCCTGTCCGTACGCGGCCATCGAGGGCTCCCGGCAATTAACGGGCCTTTTATGGATATTTTATAGATATTTTATTAACCCTTCAGCGGAAGGGTTGCGATGGGACATGGCTCACCTGGGGTCTATTGCCCCGGGTAGCGCTGCTTCACAGCAGGTGTCAGAAAAGCTCCGCAGGTGAGCTGCTCAGGGCTGATCGAGAAGAGCCGTGTGGCCACAAGGCTAGGGGACAAAGTGGGTCTCAGCAGTGGAGCAAAGCCCCCAAAGTTGTTATTGTAAGCATCAGGATATCTCTTGCCTGGCTAGAGCGTGCCACAGCCACAACATCCCATGGCTTTAAGATGAGTAGTGATGAAAAAGTTGAGGCGCTGGTAGGAAGAATCATCTCAGCCATGAAAGGGGAAGTGCAACTTTCTCCTGTTTCACATGGCATGTTAAAACACTTGCAGAAGAGGAAGGTGTGGGAAAGAATTGAAAAAGTTAAAAAGTTTAAATATTTTTTTTAAAAGTAGGGAGAGCAAGACTCAAAGAAAGTAGTGCAGCTATGCCAGCATTTAATTGAGCTCACTGCTAGTGTGATGGACACAGGAGCTGAGTGAATATAGAGGGCAAAAGAGAGGTTTCTCTGCAGGCACAGCATTTCTCCCTTTTTCCAATTGAAGCTTGGAACTAAAGCTATTCCAGGGGAACCTTGTGGGTGGACAGCACCGCCTCCACAAAACCACAGCTGCAACTTCCTTCAAGAAGGAGGATGAGGCATCTCTGGATCTGTCCAACCTTGACTGTGGCATCACTTATTAAAATAAGAAATCAAGATAGCTTTGTATACATACATATGAGAATCAGTTCTGGCTGAATATCTAAATGTCTGTTTGCATTAGCAAATGCCTACCACGGGAAATTCCCTTGAGAGTCCCAAAAGTATTAGTCAGTTCAAATGAGTTGCTATATCCATAGCAACTTTTTGTTTTTATTCTGTTCAAATGAGTTGCTATATCCATAGCTTCTGACTTGGATTGGGAATAATGAAACAAACACAGTCATGGGATTAAGAAAGATTGAGGACTACATGGGCTGAGTTTGCCAAGACAAACCTCTACATGCCTGGCACAAAAGTGATGACTCCTGCACAGTGTAAAAAATACAACAGAAATAAAATACAAATCCACATGTGAAAGCCACTGTCAAAATCTTTACATTTATTAGTAAAAGAAAATCTATTGTTGCTCTCTTTTGTAGAGTTGTATGTTTTACATCATTGGTTGATAAACTACTTAATGTAAGAGAAGAAGTAGAAGAGACAGAACAGAATGCTTAGGTGTGCTTCCTTAGGAGACTTCCTTTGAGATTAATTGCAGATTTACTGAAGTAATAGAGCAAAAATTTTCCACACTGGGTGTACACTTAAACTTTTTAAGCCTCATCTATCAAATAATTTCAATGGATCCAGAAAAAGAAAATAAAATGTTTTCTTTATACAAAAAAATAATGCAATTCAGACTGGTTCTTTTCTAAAGTTTCTTCACCTCAGTCTCTGGAAATGGGGCTTCAAGTAGAGGTAGATGTTGTGTCAGGAATGTCCTCTGCTTTCTGCATGGGAAGCTGAATATGTTTGGGAAGAGGATGATTTTCTTGGTGGGCAGGTGGGAAATTAGAGACACTCCTCTGCAACAGAGGAGCCCCAGGCAGGTGGTGGGAGTGAAGCTGGGCAGAAGCAAAGCTGTGCCTGGGAAGGGATGTGTGAATTCCTGTGCTTGGCTGGACAGCAGAAGCTGTGGGGAAAGGACAGAAAGCTGGGAATAGAGGGGATTTTGTAAAGCACAGCAAAGTGAGAAATGGCTGCTGGGGAGTGAGCTTAGGTTAGGCCTTGGGGGGAGGAGAGCCAGGCAGGGCAGGGTTGGTTTGGAGGCCAGGCAGTGATCAGCCTGGGTGGGAGAATCTGGAGCTCAATCCTGGACAGAAATGGCCCGATGGGAGCAGCTGTCCCTTTGCCCCAGGGCTCAGTGCTGGGCCTGGCTGAGGGCTGAGTGATGCCTTGAGAGGCTGCCTGGAACAGAAGCTAGACAGTGTTAAAGGAATAAAGTAGGAATTTATTAAAAAGGCCTTCAAAGGATGCACCTTGGGCAGTACAAGAGCCCAGCTGAGGCTACACCCAAGATGGGCTCCTGGGTCACACTTTTATAAGTTTTGGCTTATTTCCACATTGGGGTTAATTGTCCAATTACAGCTTCATGTTATGCAGTCCCATCCCTCCTCTGAGATTGCTCTCCTCAATTCGCTGTTGTTTGCACTTTTTGGGGCTGAAGCTGCAATGGTGTCCTTGGTTCTCAGGCTGGAAAAGGATTGTTTTGTCTGACTAAACTGTGAGGAGAACTTGCTAACACTTTATATGAAGTTCAGAGTTCTATACTAATGCAGTACAGAATCTGGAAAATATGAAAGCTAAAACTTAAGGCATCATGAGAACTCTGGGGTAAGGGAGCCAGCTGAACCCAGGTAGTGCAGCCTCTCAGTCCTGCTTGCAAAGGTGAGCTGGGTACACTGGTGACAGGCCAGTGCTCCTGTCACTCTGCCCATCAGCTCAGCTTTGCAACCTTATTGCACCTGGGCAATATCAAGGTGGCCAGCTCAGCCACACAATTCTCATTCCAAAACCTTTCCATCACCTTTCTTTCCCCTCCTACAGCCTTCTGGATGAAGGAGAGCACAATGTCTAACTACATTGTGGTGGTGTGGTGGTGAAAAGCTATTTTAAATTAACTCAAGGGCTGTCCATTTATCTCCCTTAAACCCCTGTGGGATGAATGGGTTAAACTGGGTTTCCTGTGGCCTCCTTTCCTTTGGGGAAACTCCTGCATAGATTTGCCTCTCCTGAATAATCAAACACACCAAAATCTTCCCAGCAAAAACCTTTGCACAGCTCTCCACTATCAGCAGGTTTCCTGTTTACACATTTTTACTCAGTGCACAACCTGGTGGGCAGCATGGTCAGATGCTGTTTTGCTTTAACCAGACAGAATGACTCCTTGAATTTCAGCAAAAGATTGGAAAACCTGGGTTTTGACCTGTGCAGCCACTGTCCCTCCCAGTGACCCAGACAGCCTCCAGAGCCTGTTTGTCCAGCAAACCAATCGATTCTTTCAGAAGAGAAGAGAGGCCCAACACCAGCTTCATGCCCTCTGCCCTGATTCCAATATTAGTGCATTTTGCTGCTATTCGTGGCCTTGGCCACCAAACCACTGCTGAGTTGTGCAAACAGAAGTTTTGCAGCTGTCAAAAATGCAAATACTTAATGGGGCATTACATGAGAGCAGTACCTAATTTACCTACTTCTGCCACTATATTAAAACAATTAAAATTGGCTTTATTGCCTATTTAAACAACAGAGATGTAAAGTCAGTTGTAACACTCGTTTGCTTTTCGTTTTAGGTGCGGATTTCTGTTACTGCTCCCTCTTATCCTGGAAGCTGGTAAGTTCAGAAAAACTCAGTAAAAATAAACTGCCCTCCCTTTGTGCCAAATGCACAAAGTAGTTGTAAAATGTACAATAGGAACATCTCTGTGTTTTCTGCAAGATACTGAAGAATTCCTCAGAGTGAAATGTTTCTCTGACATTCATCTGGGAAAGAAGACACAATCAATTTCTGTCAGTTTCATTGCAGAGAACAGCAAGGGACCTTATGGATGCTCTTGCTCAGATTGCTTTGCTTGCTTCAGAGACTTCTCTGTGTCAGTCAACTTATCTCTGTCAACAAAAGGCCTTAGAAGTGGAGTAATAAGAGCTGCTGATAAGCAGATCTAACATGCCTGTATACTTAAGAGTAGAATTATACATCACAGTATCAAGTAGCCAATACTAGTAATTTTACTGCTGCTTATTAGTAGCAAATTTACTCCTACTATTAGTAAGTTTACTTTTACTATGGTTCTAAAATATCCCTTGCAAAACAAAGGTAGAATTAAATCACACCACCTGGTGATATTTAAATGTTTTTAGAGTTCTCTCCTCTGTTCTTGCTCAATCACTGAGAAGGACCTCAACAAAGTCACCAAGGAAACTCCCTGGCCCCAATATCAGGACAAACTGTACCAGATTCAGTCTCAATAGATGCTGGCTGGCCTGTTTCTGTCCAGTCATGGGGTTGCACCCATCTTGCCAGGGCATTACTTTTCCTGCTATTCCAACAGGTTTCCCAAAATCTGAGCCAAGCAATTGTGTTGCAGTTCAAGCTTGTTATTTCAGTCCCAGTGCCTGGTAAACATCCTGCCTTTCTCCCTGCAACCACTGTGTCTGCCTCAGTGGTAGTTTTAGAGCAGGGTGCCCATCTCAGATGTGTAGATGAGCAGTTCCTTAGTCCAGTGCACCCTCACAAAGACAGGTTCCCCTTTAACATTGACACTTCCCTCCCACCTCACCACACTCTGTTTCTGCATTTCCAAACCTCCACTCCTGTCATCTTCCTTTCCCTCAGTCATCCACCACGTAATCCCTTCCCCCAGCTGTAATCTCTCCCATCCAGCCCCATGCCTGACCCCTCTTGCCTGGACACAAACACTGCTTTGGTGCCACCAACCAGTTGCACCAGTGAGGTTTTGGCTGCTGGTCTGGAGGGGGTGGATGCAGCAGGGAGGCCATGGCAGAGCTGCCCAGCCCTGTGGGACTCACTGAGCTGTGCTTTCTGCAGCAGCTGTCAGCCACCTCCTGCCTTTGCCTTGCTCTCATGGAGCAGAGGCTGCCTTTCTCATGTCCAAAAGGCAGGAAAAGAGCTCTGAAAGCCAGATATGGTCCTGATTTTACCTCAAGTGACCCTCATGATGCAAATGTCTAATAAATGTGTCACTGGAGGTATCTGGGTGTGCTGGTTTGCCAGCTGAGTGTATTTGTTCAGAGGGTGTCACTGGTAGTAGCAATAAAATGTGGTTGTTTTGTCATGCCAACTTTGAGAAATACTGCTTTTACTCCCCTTCTTAATTTTTTGAGTCTCAAAATAATGGCAGCACTCTTTCTTATCAATTTTTCCACTTCTTGTGATCTAAGTGGAGTTATTTGGCATTTTTCTTAATTAAAAAAAGAAGTGATTATTGAAGCATTAGGACTGGAATATGTGTCTGCAGTCAGTGTGTAAAGTGAAATGTGGGTACCCATGGGGCTAGGAATTATTAACACTGCTTGGCTCCCAGAGAAAAGGTCCCTTTGGACAATGCACAGACAAATGGACATGGAGAGAATTAGCCACTGGAAATTTGGGGGATAGGAATGACTATGAAGAGAGCATACTCACCTACCTGCTATAAAACTAATACCAGAGTCTATATGTGGTATAATGTATTTGAAAATAATTACTTTTTTCCCCACATAACCTCCCTTTTTTCTCTCTCTTTTTTAATCTTGTAGTTACTGAAATAGAGAAGAAGAACGTCATCAGTAAACTTGGAGACAATGCCACACTAAGTTGCATTTATCATGAAAAAAAACCCTTGCAATTAAAAAATCTACGGGTGTATTGGCAAATAGCTGATGATTCCTATCAAGAAAAGTGTTCAGTTGTACATGCACTGATCTCTGGCCAAGATGATAACAGTAATCAGTGTATTCGCTTTAAAGACAGGACTCAGTTATTCTGGGATAGGTTGGAAAATGGTGATTTTTCTCTGCTATTGCTAAATGTCAGCCAGAGTGATGGACATACATACAAATGCATAGTGCAGGAGAAAACTGAACTTCCCAAAGTGATTCACCAGGAAGAAGTGGTTCTCAGCTTAGCAGGTAAGAACTTGTGTCACTTTGCCCATATTCTCATTTCCACTTTTCAAATTTGTGCTATTTCAATACTCTATTTAAGCAAAACTTTAATTTTGGAACAGACTTCTGCCCTTTGCTGAAATGAAGCAGCTGAAATTGGTCTGTTCTTCCTTTGGGTTTGGCTTTAGCTTTCTGCCCTCCTAGTGATTCTCTCAGCTCTCTGGTTTACAGACCAAACCTGCAGGCGTTTCTTTTTGAAGTCATGAGGGTGGTGTGAAACCCAGCAGTTTGTTCAGAATCCATCTCAAAATTTTGCCTTTCCAGTATGTTTCAAAATGTCAACAACCATTTCTTTTTCTTCTTGCTCTCCAGCGAGTTACAGCCAACCAATACTCAGTGGACCAATAAGAAACAGTGACAGCACTGGAGAGGAGGTGACCTTTTACTGCAAGTCTGGCAATGGATACCCAAAGCCCAACGTTTACTGGATCAATAAAGTGAACAACAGTCGCCTGTCTCCGTCAGAAACAGAGATCATAGCCCACGACGACGGCACTTTCAGCGTTTTCAGCACACTGAAGGTGAAAGCCACTTCTAACATGCAAATAGAGTGCTCCATAGAAAATGAGATGCTGCAGGAAAATCTATCAGCCAACTGTAAGTTCCTTCATGCTGCCTCTGTTTTCTAGGCAGCAGGAATATCAAGCAGCGTGTCTCTGTCTGTAGATGCACACTAACGAGGGCTATGCATTCATTCAGTAGTTCCAAAATGTTCTGAGATGATCTCAGGCTTTGTTTCAAGCTCCATTTATGCTTAGCCATGGACCTGATGTTTAAATCTTCCACACTGAAGTGAATAACCCACCAAGTGTGTTATGACAACAGCACTGAGAAGCTCTTGCATCTGAGGCAATTGCTGAGCTTAACCTTTTAGTTCCTCAGGAACATGATGGTTTGGGGAGTCAGGTTGGTTTTTACGAGCCACCATACAGCAGATCCATGATTTCTGACCCCCTACCCAATGGCCTTGCAACACTAACATTTACTTTTTACTCTGCTGAGTTCCAAAGTTCAATTTCCAGTTTCTCCAAAACTCAATTTAATACAGTGCACAACTTAAACTAGGTCTGCAGCAAAAGGGCAATATAAGCTTAATAGAACAATGTACTTTCTAGCACAAGTATAATGTTCTAATTATTTCTGATGTGATGATTAATAGTAAAAGCAAGTATTTAGTCACTCAACTCTTCACAAAACCAGAAAGCTATTTTTTAAAAAAAAAGGTATTAAGAAGTTATAGTTACAGTACCACTGTTGTAGTTCATTATTTCAAAAAGCTGTGTAGAGAATCAGTCTGGAGTGGAAGGCTGATCTGGAGGTGACTGTTTGATATCACTGCTGTTCCTGGTCCTACCTCCAGCCACGCTTTTCTCTCTGCACAGGTCTCTGCACCCTGGTGCAAGGAGGTTGGAATGTTTCCATAACTGTAGCTGGATACCCACAGCTAATTTACCTAAACACCCCAAACACTGATCCCATGAATGTAGGCAAACTATATAAACTATTTCCAGGAACAAAAATTGAACACATGAGCAGAAGTTGCACAGCAGAGTGTTTATGTGATAATATACCATGCTGTCATCCCAAATTAAAGGAAAACTAATATACCATGCTGTCATCCCAAATTAAAGGAAAACTAAGTAACCTCATCATTAGTTTCCTAATGGCATTGTCATGTTGCCTTGTGAGGGAAAAGACCTTCATATTACTATTTTTGTGGGTTTTTTTAAAGTCTCTCAATCACACTTGAAAGAGTAAGAGATGTGATTTGGAACCTTCCATTTGCAGCAATGAGTGAAGATTCTTCACTAACTTCAGGGAAACAGGTTTTCACCCATTTTTCTGAATACTATCAGATTTACATTATAGATTTGATATAGATTTATTTTCAACTGAGTCTAGATACAAGCCCAAACATGCAGTCTCTCAAAGCTGGAGGGAAAGAGGAAAAAGGAAGGAAGAAGGATGGATGCATTATGATGACAGGGAAGAGTTGTACTAACATAATTAGTTGGAGATGTGTCTCACTCAGAAGGAATGACCAAATTCACAGTGATGTGAATAGCACAAATCTTGACTCCTTCAGAATTTTTTATGCATGTAAAACATGATGAAATATTTGCCTGGTATGAAATGTGAAAATTCACACCTTATGACATCCTTTTCTATTTTATTCCAGACACACAGCAGAAGAAAAGCAGTGGTTCTGGCACAGAAAGTGATGGAAACCCAGAAAAAAAAGGACAAAGTGCTCAAGCAGCTGGCATCATTGGCGTTGTCTTTGTGATAGGTCTTCTAACTGGTTTAATCTGCTGGCTGTGGAGAAGGAGGTCCTCTAATCTAGTGTCCTATAGAGGTAATGAGACACTTCATTTGCTTGACCAAATTATAAGAATCCTTTTTCACTTGCCAAAATACTCAATGTTATCCAACAGGAAGAGATGAAGTATGACTAAGCTACCTGCACTTGGCAGTAGGAAATCATGCCATTAACAAAAAACTTGGGGTGCCCTGGGGAGGAAATGTAGTGCCCCCAGGATATGTTATTCTTTATGATTTTCTCTTCCTGTGTCTGAGCCTTTCTTCCTATGTCTTTCTCCAAGCTGGGGTTGTTTATCCTTGAGAAAAGAAGACTCAGGGGTGACCTTATCACTCTCTACAACTCCCTGAAAGGTGGCTCTGGTCAGGAGGGGTTGGGCTCTTTCTCCAGGCAGCACTGACAGAACAAGAGGACACAGTCTCAAGCTGTACCAAGGGAAACACAGTTTGGGTATTAAGAAGAAGTTTTTTACAGAAAGGGTGATAAAGTTCTGGAATGGCCTGCCCGGGGAGGTGGTGGAGTCCCCATCCCTGGGTGTGTTTAACACAGCCTGGATGTGGCACTGGGTGCCAGGGTTCAGTTGGGGTGCTGGGGCTGGGTTGGACTCGATGATCTTGAAGGTCTCTTCCAACCCAGTGATTCTGTGAATTCTGTGATTCTGTGAATTCTAAGCCTCACAGGAAGTAATTTCTGGATGTGAGAGTAACTCAGACTTTGTCTGTCCAGGCCATGGTTTGTCAGCTGTGATCCCTGCAGGCTCTTTCTGGACAGATGACACGAAACAGGACTGGAGTCAGTAGCTTGCTCAGCACAGTTCAAAGCAGAAATCAGAGCACAATTCAGTCCTGAGAGCTTTAGAGTCAGTGGCTGGATGATTAAGGGTGAGGTTCCTGCTGGGATCAAGCAGAAATGTAGCTGGTCACATGGGTACCCTTGTGTAGCTGGATTTGCCCACGTGTGTGACTCTAAAAAAGCTCTAAAAGACATCTTGTGGACCAGACTGAGTCTGCCAATGTAGCTGAGCACTTGCTCTAAGCCCCTATCCAGGAGCCAACATCTAAGGGACAAAGCAAGGACAACCATGCTTTTCATGGACAAGGACAATCCACGTTTTCAGTCTGTGCCCTCTTCCTCAATGTTAGCAACCCTGGGTGCCTCAGAAAAGATCAGGGGAAAGCAGGGTCCTGATCTTGTCCAGAATCTGCAGCAGCCCTTGCAGAAGTCATGTCCTTCCTTCAGAAACAACCCAAGAGGGAGGCAGGACTCTGACCCAAGACAGGGAGCAGGGCTATCACTTCAATCCCAAAATCTCTCCTTTCTGAAATGGTAGCCTGGGTTGTAAGCAAATAGAATATTGGATTGCATTTTACAGAACATTTAGCACATTAAACCCTCAGCTTTGGTGGATGTTGCTTAATATTAATCTCATTTTTCTGAAGTCTGTGGTTATCTGTCATACATGCTGAAACCCATGCATTTGTTTCAACAGATGTCCAACAAAGAGAAGACCAAGGAGGATTCAGCTGTAAGTATTAAAATATATTATTTTGTTTGTCTTGAGTGACTTAACTTCATAGTTCAATACTCAAGTTCAGCATAAGCCTTTAGATTAGACTTGCTGGATGATACAAACTGAAGCATTTTTGTAGGCACTACATCCTAGGTAATCTTTAACTGGGATACAGGAACATCATTTGCATCATGTCTGTGAACCTGAGCCTATATACACCCAATTTAAAAAAAAAAAACTCCTTTCCTAGAAGAAACATGCTCTTCAAACCTACACCATATTCATATTTTTATTTTTATTGCCACGCAGTATTGCAGGCCAGCTGGTTTACAAATTCATTTGTTATTTATAGTAGGGAAAAAATGAAAATTGGGTGAAAAAAGAGAAGACATATTTGGAAAAAAAAAATTGGACCGAGGACTTGCAAGAGTACAGGGTGAAATATCTGCCTATTTGATATCTCATTTGGTAGTTTCTATTTAATCTAATGACTGTTGCCTGTGTGTCTCTTCAGAACAGGCAGAAAATACTGTGGGTTCACTAAAATTTTAATAGTTAAAGCATAGTTTACTGTAGCAGATGCTGTGAATGTACCAAATTCATAGTATCAAACAGAAGCAAAATAACCCTTAAATTAAAAAAGTTTGCCTGGAACTTCTTTGGCAGTCATAGGAACTGGGTTAATGGTCAGTTATTTTTCAGACCCCAGCTTGATCCCCAACATTTATGTTTGTTAAACATCAACAGCAATTTGCACTCCCTCCTGCAGAACATAATCTATGGAGGAGGATGGATTTTCTCCTTAAAATAAAGAGATATTTTCTCCTTTTGTTCCTGGGAACTGCATTGATGTAACACAAGCAGCTCATTTAAGGTCAACTTTTTCTTCTCCAGACTGACTTATACCAGGCTTCTCTTGGTTCCATCTCTGGACTTAGCCCATTAGTAAAACAAACCTCTGTGACATAAATAAGAGTAAATATTTATCTTGTTTGTCTTGAAGGCTGCTGTAGCATGATTTGTTCATTAAGAACAAAGCAAAGGCACCTTCCAGATGCTGTCTTTTTTGTTGTCATTTCTCCACTCCACTTGTGGAAGAGGAGTTGGGACAGCAGATTTGGTGGCTCACTGATGACAGAAGCTGTCCCATCTCTGAGGGCCATGTTTTGGGCATCCCAATTTAAGAACAACTTGGATCAATACCAGAGAAATGAAAATGATCCAGGGAACGTGATCTCTAGTGAGAGACTGGTTGTGTCTGTTTAGGCTGGAGAAGGCCAGGCTGATTAAGGACACAATAACAATCCTCTTCAGAGTGTCTTTTGAGAGGATGGGACAAGTTATTTATTGTGCTAACCCAGCTGACACTGCAATTAAGGCACAGCAGACTTAAACAAAGGAGATTTAAGCCAGATGTTAGAGGAAATTGTCTAAGGGTAATGGTCACTGAGGCAGAGTTTGTCCAGGCTATCAAGCCTCCGTCAGTCCAGGTTTGTTGCTTTGTGATTTCTTAACAAGAGAAAACCAATGTCTGTCAGGAATTATTTAGAAATAAAGCTGGTACTACCTTAGTACAAAAGATGAGCTCTAGGAGAAATTCTAGCAGAATTCAATCATTATTTGGTATTTTCAATCCTGTTGTGTGTGGTAGATGGGGGTAAGGCCCTGGGGAGGTGCATCCAGGGGGATATCAAAATATCAAAATCCACAGCATTTTGTTTTTCAATACTGCTGTAAATGCACTTCTGCTTCTGGCACCTTATGAAGAAGTTCAGGTTGTTCCATGGCAGTGATAATCCTGAATACTGCAAGCTAAAATGAGATTACTGAAACTAACTTTGCTGTTACAAAGGCAAAAAAGAGTTTGGAAACTGGGAGGAAGGCAGATTGTAAAGAAGAGTAACTCCATCCTGGTGGGATTAGTCTCTCCAGACACCCATTCCAGTCAGTGGGGCAGGATGCTCTGGTGAGGAGAAATTCAGAGCTGGAGCAATTCTGAACTATTATTTGAAGGAACCCCTTCATTTCCTGAGAGGAGACTGAGGCAGTTGTTTTCTCTTGGCCTCAGAGAGGTTTTGTGCATCTCATTCTCTGAAATAGTTTTGAATGAACCCAAGGTGACACTGATATCCCTTCACAAGGGAGGCCACTTTTCCCATTTGCACAGAGAGGCACTTCCAGGCTGTGGCATGAGGACAGAAAGCCCCCAGTGTCTCAGGTACCCAGGCAGGACTTCTCCCCAGTCAGTTCTCTCTCAGCAGCATGAATATGTCTTTTTCATAGCTTTGCAGCTTGTTCCACTGGTTACATAAGAATGATTATTTCTGGGGAAGTTTTTTGTCTATTTTTTTTATAAAAATAAGTTATTTTGTTCTTACAGCACCTGCCTAAATAGAAGGTCTGCCAACAGTTTGGGCAGCTGGAGATGTGTCAAGAGAAGCATCACTCCCTCAGTGGCAGCATTGTTTCTAATACAAGTGACAGACTTCTGCCAAGAGAGATGGCAAAAAAGAAAAAAAAATAAAAGCTTCTAGAACACAAGAGAGAGGAAAATCAGCAGGATTTTCATTCCAGCCACTGACTGTGTCCACAGCACAGTCGTGTTACCACTCCAGCTCAGCACTTTGGACAGTCCTCTGTGTTTGTCAGTGATTTGGGCACCTGTGCTGGGGAGAGCAGAAAGCCTGGGACTCAGCTGCTCTGTGCCAGACCACTGGAAGCTGGTGACTGTCCAGTCTCTCATCACAATCCTTGAGGACTGTCAGGAGCAGAAGCAGCCATGTTTCAGGAGCATGGGACATTCTTGCTGTCACCTTACCCTGAGGATGACTACTGCATGTGAAGAAAGGCAGCTACAACAAAGAAAGAAAACTGAAGGGCTCTGCAGAGTGAGATTTGTGACCTCTTCCATGTCTCTCTATCTCTAGAGTGCAATCCTTTCATTGTCTCTTTTCACCAGCTGCTACTCTGTACGGAACCAGGCAGAACACTTTGATCCAGTCCTCCAAAAACTGGAGCTGCTCTAATGGGGTCAAATACTGAATGTGTTATCATAAGGGAAGGTGCCTTCTTTAAGCCTTGATAGCAATATCTTGGTTTTTACCAAATATTCCACCAAAAAGGGGACTTCCACTTTCAACAGGAGCCAGCTGTGAGAAAAAACAGGCTGTGGAAATCTGACCAATTAAAAATAGTGCTCTCTGCTATGTGAATGTCATGTTACCTGGACTTACCCTTCTCAGGATGGAACAAAAACTGTGGTTGAGCTCTGCTTGATTCAACTGAATCTTTATTTAAGCACCTTCCCATGACTTTCACAGAGGACTTTAAACTGAAGATTTTAAACTAAACTTGTGCTTGTGTCTCATCCTTGCACGCACCCAACAAAACAAAAAAGAACAAAAACCAAATTCTATCAGTGTGTCCATGAATGTCCAGAAAGCAAAGAACTGCATTTTCCTTGTGCCAGTGCACGAGCCTTGCTGCTTCAGCCCCAAGTCAGCCAAACCGACTGGCTGAAAATAGCAAAACAGTAAACTTTGCTGATGATATGACATGTTGAAGGAGGAGGAATTTTTACCAGCTCTCTTTTCCAGATGGGACAGTTTCCCCATCTTGTCACGGGGGGATGGAGACTGTTATTTTAAATTGAGCTCTGGAAACACCTGACCTCTCCTGCACCAGCTGCTAGACTAAAATGGTATGATTTTTGTGAATAAATCATAGCCTTGTTTGCTCTTGCTCTGTGTGTGAGAGGCACTCCAGTGTCAACTCTGAGCTCAGACACTGATTTTTCATATCAAGATCAGATTTCAATTTCCAGCCAAGTGAAATTTTTGTTGTGCTCACACCACATGGAAGCAGGACCATTTGGCAATAGTGCAGCAGTTATCTTTTGTCAAAGCAATACCCCCAGGGAGGCTCCCAGCTGAGTAGCTGTGCTTTCCACTTTTATATTCTGCAACTGTAACAGTTCAGAGATAAAAGTGACCTGGCAGTCACTCTGCAATATGGTATTAAAACAAATTTAGACTGGTTGGATTTTCTTACTTCTGGGCTACTTCATGGATACACCTAAATACAAAACCCTTCTCTTGGAAAATCTCTGCTTTCATTTAGCTTAGGGTTCCAGCTATTCTTGGAGGTCAGTAAATCCTAGATGACAGTTGGTTGTTACCATTCAAAGGACTTGGGAATTTTGTAATAATAGTTTTTGTCTTCACGTGCCATGTTTATATTTTAAATAAAATCTATTCATTCTTCTGGATGCTTGACTAAATCTATCAACACACAGAGACAAGTCAATCCAAGCCACTGCCTCCACCCAAAGAGGCAGTTTTACTTTTAGCCACATCCCTCAGTGCTCCTTTTCAAAGGCTCAGATAAGGGGAGACAAACACAACACAGAGCTGACCACCTTTGCTTTATTTTGGCTCACACAACAAAACCCCTCGAACAACACAACAAACTCCATGAAAGCCAGGCAGTAGCCTGGAGGCAGCACTAAGCCTGGGCTGATTCATCCATTTCTCACCCAGCTTCACAACCCCAAGCAGAGCAAAGGTACAGCACACACTCCTGCTTCCAGAACTGAAACCAGCTCATTGCACTCCCCCAGACCAGTCTTGCACAGGAGCACCAGCATCTCTCTGTTTGCCTTCATTAAAGACAGCAGCTCACTTAAACACATGCACAGGAAAGCAGCAGTTGATGCAGCTTTGGAGGAAGACTAATAAATGGACTCACTTTCACAGAAAAGCAAAAGAGTTTTGTTGTGGCATGGCTGGCAAACCACAAGTGGAAAGCCCCAGGAGAAAACATGTGTTGCTACTTAGTGATCTGGATCCATCTGTCCTGTTGTCAAATTCACTATTTAAATCTTTTTACCTGTGAGAGCTGAAGTATCTCTTTTGCTCAAAAAAATATTCCCTTTTTCCAGCTACCCTGACTCCAAGGTCTGTTCTCAGTCCCTGTTGGGCTATGTCAAAGAAAACTTATTTGTGCTTTCCCAACTTGCAAAGTGAATCTTTTTCATATTTGTAGCAAACACGCACAAAAGGTAACATTACCCCCAAGTGTAATTTCTCTAACCTCTCTTGTTTGCAGAGGAACAGAAACTGCTCTAAGGAACAATTGAGTACAGCCTAACCCCACAGGGAGAAAGCACCCCCTGTTAGGTGTTAGGCTCTTGGGACTTTTCCTCTCACTCTGTGGTGGGCATTAGGGCCTTCACCACCTCCATGATATGACATGGGATGGAATCATTGTAATCTGGCCCCACTTGAGGATTATTTTGGAACTCCTGGAGCAAGTCTGGAATAATGGTACAAAGGTGACTGGGGAACTGGAGCACCTCAGTGATGAGAAAATGCTGAGGGAGGTGGGTCTGTTCAGCCCCAAGAAGAGACAACTGAGAGAGGACTCCAGCCACGTCTGTCATTGTCTGCAGGGACCATGACAATGTCAGAGCAGGGAGCAGGCTCTGCTCCATCGTGCTGAGACATGGGACAAGAGGAATGGGCAGAAACTGGTGGACAGAAAGTTCCACCTGAAAATGAGGAAGAGCTTTTTGTTGAGGGTGGCTGAGCACAGGAACAGGAGGCCCAGAGAGACTGTGGAGATCTTCCCTGGAGATGCTCAAAAGCTGTCTGGACACAATCCTGAGTAACACGTTCCAGGGTGTGCATGAGCAGGGAGGCTGAACTGGATGACCAGCTGTGGTCCCTTCCCAACTTACCCATTCTGTGTTTATAAAAGGCACCCCACATGTTCTTGGAGGTGATCTCCTCTGCATCTGGCATCCCAGGGAATTCCAGAGCAGTAGCTTCTATGTCATTGATCTTTCAGAATGCACTTGCATGACAACAGGTCAGTTTGTACAATTACCTTCCAGCACAGAAAAAATGCTTCCAACATTTTCTGTGTTATCAGTACCACTTACCATAATTACTGAACAATGCTCCCTGATCTCAAATGCAAGTCCTTGGCAGCTGCTTGTGCTATTACTGTTAATCACAAACTCTTTGTTTGCATATTGTTAGGAAAGAGCCTGTCTCCCATTTCAGTCTGGCACAGAAAACTGCTGTGTAGGGATAGATGCTTATACATCAAAGATGCTTAGGCTGACCTTTGAACTTGCCCAAAATAGATCCTAACAATTTACTAATAAATTACTTATTTGTTTTTCTGTAATTCCAAGAAGTGCTGCTTAGGATGATTGGACACAGAGTCGTGCTGGGAGTCACACAAGGCTGCCTGTAGCTGACTTGGTGCTTACACTCATATCTCCAGCTTGCAGAGACCTTTTTCCTCTTGATGGACTGGAAAGTCTACTTTTTTGCAACTTCCAGCCCAGTAGACATCATAAGTCAACAGAAGCTGTTTGCTAATTTTGAAGGGGATTACACTACCCCAAAAAAAAAAAAAAAAAAAAAAAAATCACCTCTAAAAAATTTAGAAGGAGGAAAAAGAGACCTCTCATTCAAACTGGAAATCTTTAAAGAATCTGTCAGTAAGAAGCAACAGTAACACAGCCATAATGTGGACAGGGAGTGACTGCAAATGTTTTCTTCTTAATTTCTTCTGCCAGATCTGTGCTGTCACATGTCATCCCTCTTACAGGGCTGAGACTGCAGTTTCGAAACAAGATCAAATTTGCCTGCAAAAACAAATTTTCCACAGCATCATCATCACAGCTGGACTAGAAGCAACTCTACACCTCTCAATTTATCTCTCTATGAATCAGACTTACCATTATTGTGCTACCTACCTTCTAAAATGCATCACCACTGCAGTTATCACAGTTACTGTAACTAAAAATAGGTCAAGGAATAAAGGTTCAAAATGCCTGAACTGTAGCGAATTTTATAACAGTAAGAAACATGAAACATCTTTATCACTTTGTTGGAAGTCTTATTAACCAGCTCAGAGCAGTGTGATTAAACTCTGCATCAGCAAAGGACTACAAGTCCTATCATAAACCTGGTCTTTCAAAGCCTTTGCTTTGGTTTTCTCTGCCCTCATGAACTAAGTCTGGGTTTGCTCATATTTCCATCTGGCTGTATCTGCAGCACAGGGCGCTGCTATCTTATTCAAGATATGTTATTGAATTCTCTTATCAAAACCATGAGAAAAATCCAGCCCTGTGCTGGTTCCTGACCTACTGAACAAGGCAGGAGAGCTGGCCAGATAATGCCCACACTTTCCAGGAGAATTCATTGACTGATGCCATACAGGGTGAGGCAGGGGGACACCACCCCAGGAAGGTCTCCTGCACTCCTGGCACCAGCTGACACAGAAAGCATGCCCAGAAACTGAAGGACTGGAGAAGCTGAGGAAGTGGCTTTGGAGACAGGGAAGTCTCCAGGAGTCCCTGACAGGGTGAGCCTTGGTGCCAGGTCTCTTCTCAGCAGGTGGGGATTCCATTAGGAGTCCTGGGCACACCCCAGTGCTGAGGGGTAAGTGCCTTTAAGCAGGAAAAGTGAAAAGAATACATAATTAAACACATAAATAAATAAATAATCCCCAAACTTCACACAACTTTCTGTTTAACTTCAGATTATCTGTTTATTATTTGAAGTTGCATTTCTCATGACTGCCATGAGGCAGACAGTTGCCTGCCTATGCTGTTTTGTATGGGACAGTTTGATCCAGCTGAGAGGAGGAGCAAGAAAGAGGGAAAAAAAATCTTTTAATCTGCTCCAGCCCCATGACAATTTGCCAGTCCTCAGGAGATCAAGATTTGTGGGGGAAATTGATTGTTTTTTTATTTATTTATATTTAAAGTAGTCCTTAAAAAAGAGCTCCCATTACCAAACATACTCTGGCCAGCTGGAATGATTAACCACAAAACCATCAGGCATGTACAGAGTAAACCAGTGCCTTTCATCAGCATTTTTTGCAATGTGGCAACTGCAGACCAGCAGTTCTATAATGTGAATAGCAGTATAATGTGTCTTAGCTTCATTTTTGAACAATTCCTACTGAATCACAACATAATCTGGATAGAAAACTTTTTCTAAACAAAGTCAAACAATGGTTCCTCAGAAACAGAAAACTTGGCCAGAGGAATCCACCAGATTCTGTGGCTGCATTTATTGCATCAATAGACCTTCAAGTCTTGGTAAACAATAGTAGATAATCCATGTGTCAAACACCCCCTCCATTTTATACTTCATCAATTTTTGCATTAAAACTGGTCTTAGTGTTCCCAGGTCACAGGTGCTCAGGCTTGAGCCACGAGGGACCCCAGGCACAAGAGGTGTGCCCCTGCTGTGCCCCTGCCTGAACATTTTTCAGAAGATTTGGGGTGTGGTTGAAGGCCAGGACAGGAAAGGAATTGTTTGGTTTTGTCTCCAGGCAATGCTGCAGCAAACAGCAAGGAGGGACCCACTGAACTTTTGCACCTAGGTAGAAGCCAGGTGAGAAGCTGGCTGTGAAGCTGGCAATGGACCCTAAACCCCTCCTACACAGGCCTGGCTTTACAGCCCAGCTTTACTGATCTCTCATTACAAAACTGTCTTTTACAAAACAAGCTATAATCTTAATCTCTGCACTGCCAGGTGATGGGAGAGAGCACCCAGGCTGGCAATAAACAATGAACACTTGTATAACATATCTCTGATATCTCCTATCTCAGCTGAAGATCCATGCAAGCAGCCAGCACAGTTGAGAGGAGAACACAAAGCAGCCGCATGCAAAAGTGTATTTGAACAGAGATAAAGTTCACAATTCAGCAGCCAATGCTAATCAAATTCAGTGCCAAATGCTGGTCAAATTTTGCAAGGAGATAAGCAAGAAAGAACATGGCTCCCAAAATGTCCTTGTCTAAGTGGCAGGACTGTCACAGGCTGGATGCAAACCAAACTGGAATGTCACTGCTCTCATTCAGACCATTTATCTTTTGGGAAGGGAAGATTAATATTCCTATCTCCCCAGCACCCTAACATGTCAAAGCTCATGTCCCTGTTCACTGCCAAGACAGCACAGACTATTTTTTTGCCCTCTTGAGGTGTTGCTCTCCACAGGTTGGCAAAATACCAGCAACTTAATTACACAGAGAGCTATTAGAGCCTGCCTGAACTTTCACAATAGGAAAAATTGTGTTTTCTCTTATGAAATTTAGAAATAAATATTGATTTTTAGCTAGGGTGAGGTCCAAGATCTGAAGAGTTGCTGCTGTATACTTCTCCCATCACAAAGTCCCTGCTCACCTTGCTGTCCCTGTGGGTCACAGCCACAGGGAAGGTGTTGCCTTAAGGAACTTTGGACACTCACAGCACAGCAGGTGTTGCTGAACGAATCAATTTCCCCACTATTAGATCAACTTCTGATAGGTCAGGGGTAAAGGACTGCAAATAACAACTGCAGAATGGGCACTTTCATTGCTGCTAATATTTACATTAACACACAACACTTCAGAGACAAAAAACCCTCTACAAAACATAGCAAGAGTGGCTGGATCTTCAGAAATGAACACATCAGGCTTGACAAAACTCCCATAGGATAGAGCATAGCTCTGAGAGCATAAATCAAGTCATAGGATTTTTTTGCTCCTGGATCTCATGGTACCTCTGCCATGAACTGGAAGAACCTCTCCTATCATTATCCTGAGCAGTTGCATCACTGAAGGACTGCAGATGGCATTGCTGGGACTGTGCTGAACCTTCCCCAGGTACCTCTGCTCAATGCCTGGCTTACACAATTCACAGGCCCAGAGAGGAGCCCAGTTACACCCCCAAGTACTATTATAGTTGCAAATAAGCTGGTTGGAATGTGAAATACCTATCAAAAGGTGGGTGTACTCCCTGCACCTAAGCAGAGCCCTCCCCCCTCCTGATTAAAGCAGGTCCCTCCCAGCTGAAATAGTCTATTTTATGTCTTGCTTATGCTGGGAGAAAAGCAACCATACATGGAGCAAACACTTCCAACACCTCCCAGTGCTTGCTGCTATTCCCTAAGAAAATCCAGAAGCCTTGTGGCAAATATAGCCATCAACACCTTCACAGAATAAGTACAAATCCTCCCTCGGGAGTGTCTGAGATCCTGAGCCCTCGGGTGGCCACACCCTGCAGGGCACTCTGAAAAAAGGGGGGAATTGACTCCAGAGAGAAACAAACAGCTAATTAATTGGCTCAAAAGCTTTATCATTTAAAGGATCAGACTGACAAAAGTAGTAGCAAAAATCAGCTTCACATTTGTTCCTTTCTCACAGTCAAGCTGAATTTTTGTTCCCATCCCTACTGGTTTGTTCAGGTCATTAGGCCTCAGTAAAAGATATATATTTCTTGCCAAGTATCTCCCACTGCCAGGACTTAACACATCTCCTGGACAGCAATGCTGCTGGCTGTCGCCTCTTCCTTTGCAACTGAACATGCTGCTTCAATTTTTGCTACTATGGCTGCACCAGGAAAGGTCTTCCACTGTTGCTCAAGTGGTTCAAAAGCCAGCATGAAAACTCATTAATTTTTCATATCTCTGCATCTGCCCTCACCCTGGGATAAGAGTCTTAACCACATAAGGTATTAGCTAAATATGTGGAAACAAGGGAAACCAGCCACAACCAGGGCTGGAAAGCCTCACTCTGCAGCCAAATCCAAAATGACAAATAAAGCACACACGTTCAGATGCTCACTAGTGTCACTTGAACAGTCTTTTGGTTTCCACCTGAACTGGAGAAGGATTAAGGTTTATCAACAGGAAGTAGAGAAGATGGGCATGACAAGATATAGCTGGTCTATACTGCCTTACCCAGCCTTGCTGTCTTCTGCTCAGAATGACAAATGGAGTTTGCATTTTCCTTCTGAGGAGAGCTTGGTAAAGACTGTCTGTATTATTTGGTTGATCTGATAACAAAATGGGGGGCAGGCCAAAGAGAAAAACTCACATTTATTAGTAATACCAGCAACAATCATCAATATGTGATGAAAAACAGCCAAAAAAAGACTCACTTTTTTGGAGAACTCTGCCAGCAGGCTTAGAAGCCATTTGGATAACAATCACAAGCAGAGAGGAAATAAACAACTAGAAAAAGGAATATTGCAACGTTACAACATGCTATAATAGCACCAAATGAAAATATTGACCAGTCTGCACCAGTACTTAGCTGAATGCAAGTTTATATCCCAGATACAGGAAATTAAAATATATAAGCCATTCATTCTTCCATCAATTCACTTATAGGTGATGAAAAAAGTCTGGCTCTGATTTTGGAAAGCATCTGATTCACAGTGTTTGAATTAGCAGATGTGTGGGCAACTGTGTTTGGTAAAAAAAGGGAATTGTGTTCTGTGGAAAAGCAGGCTGTATTTTGCTTTAGTCGGAAACCTTTTAGCAAATATGCAGGCTATGGCAAATAGAGGGGAGAAAACACATTTATACACCCTAAAAGCAGCATGACAAAGGTACTGATCATGTGAACATCTCCAAACACTGAAGTGAAGAGCCTCAGGGACTGAAAACCAACAAGACATTAGGCAATGGCCTGTAGTAAGTGAGCCAGCTTAAGGATTTGTGTTGGCTTGGTAGCTTGTCTCAACAAAGTTTTGTTCTGTGCTTGCTTCATTGCAATGTGTAGGAAGAAAAAAGAAAAAAAAACCAACAAAAAACATACCAAGAAGCCTGCATAGATGAACAAGGAGATCCTGACAAAACTCAGGCACAAAAGAAAGCATGCAGAGGGTGGAGCAGGGGTGGATAACATGGAAGGAACTGATGCACTGTCTGAGCATGCAGAAACATGGTTTAAAAAGCCAAAATCCACCTGGAATTTGATCCCTTCAAGGTTTTGATGGGATGCACCAATGAGTGCTGAGGGAGCTGGCAAATATTGCAAGGCCATTCTTGATAATCCTTGATGGCAATTGTGAGCAGTGCCAGAGAAGTAGAGGAGAACAAACACCATCCCTGTCTTCAAGAAGAGAAAGAAAAAGGATCCATGTTGAACACAAGTCAGGGTTGTATCCTTGTGGCAAAGAAGGTTAAAGGTATCCTGAGCTGCACCAGGCAAAACATTGCCTACAGGTTGAGGGAGGTGATCCCTTCCCTCTCCTCACCACTAACAACACCACTTCTGGAGTTCTGGGCTCCCCCATCCAATAAATTTATTAATCTAAAGGGGAGAGAGTAAAGGGCCACAAAGGTGATTAAGAGACTGGAGAATGTCTTCTGGGAGGAAAGGCTGAGAGAGCTGGGCTCTGCCTGGGGCAGAGAAGGCTCAGGTGGGATTCCATCAGTGCATGGAAATAACTCCAGGGAGGGTGCAAAGAGGACAGAGCCAGGCTCTCTTCTTTTCCAGAGGAAATGGGCACACACAGAAGGCTCTGTCTGAAGATCAAGTAGGTGGCCTGGCTTGAGCAGGGGAGAAGAAGCAGATCACTTCCAGGGGTCCCCTCCAAGCTCAACCACTCTGTGACTGTGGAAAAGTGATGACTGGATTTTGAAAGCATACAGCCATAACAGCACTCTCCTTCAGGTCACTCAACCCATGCTAAGTCTAATAGGACAATGTTGAAAGAACAGGAAGGGCAGGAAAAGAAAAATATTTCTTTCAGTATTTTCTTTCTGTCAAGATAATCAATTATAAGTCAGTATTTCACTGCTGCCAGGTCTTAATTTTCTTCCAAGTTTGACTACACTCAGCATAGCACAGTGGAACACTGAGCAATCACAGCATCTCATTTCTGTCACATCAACCATTGATGAGCCTGGGAAAAAAAATCCTCCCCAACAAAAACCAACTCACACAAAGCTCAACCACACACTGGAAAGGCTTATCCTGGTGAGCAGTCACCACAGATCAGTATGACTCCTTTGTATTTATCACTGAAAATCAAATTGAGTGAAAACTGCATGGCCATGCCCACCAGACCCACTGCCTTCACTGCAGACCATTAAATGACCACAGGTGTCTGTGGCTCCTGTATTTTTGTATGCTGAGAGGTTTGGAAAGAATGCATTAGTGATCCATAGCTGCTGCCTCCTCCTGCAAGATGGGAGGACAGCAATAATGTGAGAAAAGAATGGAAGACACACAGGGTATCTAAGCACAAAGATGGAGCACAGCAGCCTTTCCACCCTCATGAGTTTTATGGCTGGGTGGTACTTAATCACCAAGGCAGGGCACTTGGAAGACAAAACACAAGAAAAACTTGTGTTTAAAGACATAGGACTTGAAAGGGATACAGTGAAAAAGGCTGTTGAAATCACTGGACACACAGGGCAATTACTTCAGTTCATGGTTTAAATTCAGGCTTGTTCAAAGCATGTAAAGAAGGAATTAGTCTATGAAGCATTAAGGTCACATCCTTAAACTTTGTTATGGAGTGATTTTCTTTTATCTGGAGCAGGACATGGCACCTCTGAGTCAGATCCCAGCAACTGAGTTAACTTGGACAATACTTCTGCTGTTGTGAGAGGAGCTCTCAGAGTAGGATCAGGATGTTCCAGAAGAGTAGCTCTCAGAAGAGCATGAGGGGGAAAAAACCCACCAATATGACTTTCTCTTGACATTAGTGCAGCCATAGATGGTTTTGGTACTTCATCAGGTACTTCATTCAAGTCTTGGAAGCCTTCCACTTCTGTGTTTCAGTGCTAGAGAGAAAATAACTTCTACAAACTCAGAAGTTTATTCCTCTGCTCTGTCTTCCACCCATCTAAATAAGAATTGCATCAGGCATTCAAAGCTTTCCAAAAGTGAAGTGCCTCAGGAAATGCTCTGGATTATCACTGCCACAGGAGAGAATGAGCAGCTCCATTACAGCCCTATTTGAGTGAGAAAGTACATAGTGCTGAAATACTACCATGAAGCTGATTGATTTACTAAGTCTTATTTTTAAAACAATTAAGTAGGGTGTGGTGGCTTTGTTTTCTAGTATAATAAAAGATGATTTGAGACTTTTTTTCAATTATTTAACTTCTAGCTTAATACCAAAAGAAACTCCAAACAAACAAACAAACCTCAAAAAAACCAAAACAAACTACCAACAAAAACTAAACAGGCTTATTCTAAAGTTTAAGTATTTTTTTTGTATGAGTGTTCCATATTAATATTTAAATTCTTCCAGCATATTAAATAGCAAGCTTTCTACTTAATCCAAGCAGAGGAGGAGCTGAGATGAATGAATGTAATAGTAATACAACAGTGGTTGTATTACTATTATTTATTTTTAAGAGTAATTATTATTTAATAGTTTTTAATAATAATTCAAATCAATGGGTATGCCTTTTATGGAATGTTTATATAATCTAAAGTTCAACACTAACAGTGCATTAAGAAGTGTGTGTGTATACAGCTGTAAAGTAAACAAAGGGAGATGTCAGAAGAATTCAACTCAATGCAAGAGAGACTACCCAGAAAGTAGCAGTTTGAATAAGTGTTGAACAGAACACACCAAACAATTATGCAACTATGTGCAAAAAAAACCCACCCTAGTGAAGAAATGCCCTTGGCAGCAAATGCCCATTGAAAGAAAAACATAAATTTCCTTATGAAATGCAACAGCAGACCATGCCAGACCCACAGCTCAGCGAGATGCAAGAGCTCTTAAGGAGAAAAACAAAGGCTTCTGCCATGGCTGGCTGAAAACACAAGGGGTAAATATTGCTCAGTACTTGCAGATCAGAATCAGAAAGCCAGGGGAAAAGAAGAGCTTGATTGCAGAGGAAATAAAATAAACAGCTTTTTTTGGCACTGTAGAATTTGGGAAGGCATGCTTAGGAACTGCAAGGGGTAGCCTCTGTGCTCAGCTGTACAGGAAACCAAATACATTAACATCCATCAAAACTAATTGTAAGAAAAAAGCCTTTTTAATGATTTTTTTTCCTCAATAGAAAGAATTAAGCAAAGTCTCAAGTACCTGCTTAAGCTGAGAGACAAGAGTTGTTTCAGAAACACTGGCAAAATCCTTGTTCTGAACATTTTCAAGTAGCACGTTCATGCAAAGAAATGTTTAACTATACGACAAAAGGTAGGCAGTCTTCCTAGAAGGAACTGCAATACCTGAAGGCTGCATTATCATAAATAGCTAAATTCTGGGAAAAGATCAAAGTTGGATCCTGAGCTTTTTTCTATTGGTAAGGTGGCAGCTTGCAAGACCTTACGTCAGCTGCACACGCTGTGGTGAGAGCCGACAATATTTCCATTCATTCCTCAGCTTGGCTGGAGAAGCAGCCCCTGATTTCTCTGAGACTGCTCACATCCTGCCCTGCTGCAGCACTTCCTCATTCCCAGCACAAGCTCCTTGCAGCAGCACGTTTGGATCTCAGCACATGCAGAGGGAACACAGGGACATTCCACAGAGGTAAGCAAGACATCAAGTTTTCTATCTTGGACAAGAAAGTGCTAAAATTGTAGTATTTGGGCTATGGGGTTTGGCTAAGGTCTTTTACACTTGCTTCAGATGATGTTTCTGTGGGAAAAAATGAAAAAGAAACAGCGTGGATTTGGCTTGGGGGTTTGGTTTTTTCTTTCTTTAAGCGACAGTTAGCCAGAGAGGGAAAACTACAGATGGAGGGGGTTCCCAGTTGTGTAACTGCTCTCCCCTGTGCTGGCTCCAGCTGGGGTGTGCTTAGACTGCAAAATGGAAAGCGAGGCCACCGCTAAAACAAAAGGCATTTCCAGCTAATTTTCTCACTGAGCACTGCTTTGCCTTTATTTCTGCTCTTATCTTTTTGCTTTTTCTTAGTCACTAAAGTGACACAGTGACAGAAGTGATAGAACAGGGAGTCTCAGTTTGGTGAAATTCAGAGGATGAACAGTAGGCTGAAAACAATCCAATTACACTTGTAACCTCAAAATGTCACCTGAGCAAGAGCAAAGGCTCAAGACATTCAGCATCCAGGCAGAAAGGGAGCTCCAGGTAACTTCTCAGGTTCTGAATGGTCGCTGTTCACAAACTGGCAGAGAGGAAAAGCAGCTAAAAAGGAAGGCAAGAGGGCCCAGGGTCCAGGCTGCAGGTAGTGAAGAAGTCAAGTGTAAGAGTGACAAGACTAGAAAGAGAGCAAACAGCTGCACAGGAGGGTTTTCCCAAAGTGAGTCACTGCGGTTTCTATTACAAGTGGCGGTGGAGTTTGGAAAAAAAAACCACCAAATTCTGTTGCACAAATAGGCTCCAGACAAACTTGGTGTTTTGGTTTTGACAGATTTATACTAGATTAATTAGACAACAAACCACAAAAACTACACAGCAATAGATGTACATGCCAGTCCCTATAACAGGGCATTTAAAACAACTTTCCTATCTTAAAATCTAATTTTATTCTTGGTAGGTCGTTGCTGCCTTTAGAGGGGACTGTACTCACCAAATTAATGCAGGGACAGAGGAAAGTAGGTGAAAGACACCTGGGAAAAGTAGAGAGCAACAGCTGCCACAAAGTCCAATTTCTCACACCTCCTCCACGTGAACCTGGAACTCAGACCCCTCAAGAGCCAGCTCATGTTAGATAATCTTGTCTTTTTGAAAGCTAAATAGGAATGTTTCACCAGTTGACTAAAAGTGAATCCTGAGGAAGAAGTGAAATGACAGAGCTATAGATTTCAGTTCTCATTAAATCAAAAAACTTGCCATTTTTTGGAGTTTATCTTGGTAGCAAGTGTAAGTAGTGCAAAGGTGGAAATCAGCACAGATTTTTCATTCCAGAGAAATTATTTATCTATTTCTGGAAAGGGAAAGGAGATTATAGAAAAATTTCAGCTCCAAGTGCTCTTCTAGTAATACAGATCAGGTTATTGGAATATTTAGCAAGATGAGTATTACAAAAAAATTCTGTTAGGCTTTCCCCAGTTGGGAAAGTCCTAAAAAAAGATTGCATGGGTATATACTACACTCAGGAGACTGATCTTTTGGTAGAAAAATCACCAGTTCTGCACATTTTATCTCCAGAAAAGTCACTCACTGGTTGGTGGGAGGTGAGGGATGGGTGGGAAAAGAACATTTCACTCTACAAAAGAAAAAACATACATATTCTTTAAGAAAAAAAAAAAAAAAAAAGACAACAGACATGTGCAGTCAAGTCTTTAGGGGGCTTCTTGGATTTTCGCACCTTATCTGAACACAGGCTGAGAGAGTTGAGGTTGTTCAGCCTGAAGAAGGCCCTGTGGAGATCTCAGAGGGGCCTTTCAGGGGCTGGTAAGAAAGAGATTTTTTTACCAGGGCCTGTAGTGATAGAACAAAGATTTTAAACTGAAAAAGGGTAGATGTAGGTTGCACATAAGGAAAAAATTCTTTACTGTGAGAGTGGTGAGGCACTAAAATGGGTTTCCCAGAGAAGTTGTGGATGTCCCATCCTTGGAAGCATCCAGGCCAGGTTGGATGTGTCTCTGAGCAGCCTGGTCTAGTAGAAGATGTCCTTGCCCATGGCAAGGGGGGTTGGAACAAGATGATCTTTCAGGATCTCTTCCAAATCATTCTATGCTTCTATGATAAATTAAGAATCCTTTGAATGAGTTTAGTTGGTTTGTCTTTCACACCCTTCTCACTCTCCTTTTCTGAACTGCCCTCCCTCTCAGGACAAAGCAACTGCCTCCTATGGAAGCTGAGCATCCCTGAACAGCCACCAAAGGTGACAGTCCAGGTGCTGGGACATGTCCATGACTGAGCTTTGGCTCAACAACAGGTGAGAGTAATAAGGGGAGGAGAGGAAAATGCATATAAACCTCTGAGCAGTGAGATACTTTTCTGCTACAGTCCAGTAAATACACACACATGAGCAAACTTCCCTGAGTGTATCTCATTGAACACTGATAATTTTCAGGGGCATTTGGGGATGTGTATACATTGTGGATGTATTTGCAGTCATATTTTTCAAAGCAGCCTGAGCCTCAGAGACTTCCATTCATTGATTTCAGTACACATCAGCTCACATGTTTTTAAAATAGCACCTCAACACCTTGAGGCAAGGTGTGGTGTAGAGGTGCCTGTGCTAACAGGAGCTGGAGAAGTGCTATGTCTCACTGCAGCATTGCATGGGCATGAATTGCATGTGCTGAAGGGCAGTTATTAACTGCACCACTCTAATACCCAAAGTTTCCCTCCAAATGCATTCTGTTCCACAAAAAAAGAACACTGGTGAGTGGTGCAATCCAGCTTTTGCTTGGTGCAGCTGAAGAATGCAACTCTATTACAGAATGGGAAGTATGGAGAAAACAGACAAATTATTAATCTAGATAACTATGATAGGTTATAAGCTATAGGGTTCTAATTTTTAAAACTATTTCTACAACTTAGTTTTGCATGTATTTTCCTCTCACACCACTTTGTGCATATGTTACCATGCCATTTTCCATATTATTTTATTCCACTTACAATTTCTTGCAAGGCTGCTGAAAAGAGCACACTAAATGAGACTAAGGAGACTGCTGTTTGCTTGATTTTTTTTTTTTGGGGGGGGGCTCCCATCTGTTTATGAATGTAGTTAATTAATTGTACAGTCCAAACACATTTCTCAACTAAGTGCATTTAAGTTAATCTCCAATTCTGGCTTCTCTTCTAACATCTGAGCACCCCATGTTCCACATCAGCATGTGCTTAAGTGCTGAACCAGAATTTTTTGTAAAAGCAGAATTGGTTTCAGATCCTTTATCAATAGTCTTGCCAGGCCAATGATTGCTGTCAGCACAGAGAGCAGAGCTAGAGCCAAGCAGCTCCTTCCCATTGTATCTCCAAAGAGAACTGATTTATTTTGACATCAGGAAAGGGAAGGGCATACAGAACTCCATATACTCCCTCTTTGAGGCAGACCAGCTTAAACTTGGTTGTTGTTCTTACCCAAATGCAATGTATTATCTGTATTATTAAAGAGGATGACATTTTTTTTGAATAGCAGTAGCAATGATGAAGGGGAAAAAGGAGATGCCCAGAAGCATTTGAGAAACCCCCAAGGTGAGAAGAGATGGAGACAGGAGTGTCACCACTTTTCCAGCTCTACCACAGATCCAGCAAGGGCCATTCCATGGTTAATTCACTCCCATACACTCCTCACTCAATCACCCATAGTGATGCTTCTGAAGACTCAGGCTGCAAGCTCAGTTTTCTCACAGCTGGCAGGACTACAGGCAGCACTGTACTTCTTCTCAGAGATTTTTGAAAGCAAAGCATGACCTTGTATGAACCTAAAGGCCCATACTGATAGGATCTATGGAGTTGAATCTATCAGAGCTTCTACTGTCTCCTATAACAAAATCAATATTCTTTTAAAGAATTATTTGTTTGATTAAGATGAGGAAGGATTTTTTCTTGACAAGAAAGTCTGCAATGACATGTGAGGAAGGGAGTGAAAGCTCCCTGGGGTCCCCATGTTGTGTTGCATCTCTTGGACTTTTTAAATACTCTGCTGGGAAAGGGAGCAGAGGCATGAAATTAAAAGCCTTAGGGCTAAAAGGTTTTCCTGGAAAGGTCCCCTCTACAAGACAGCTATGCCAAGCTAGAGAGTCAGGGGTCAGAATTTAATTTCATTTCTTCCCTAAGACCCATGTAAGTCCCTGTGCTGTAACACATTTTACTACATCCTCCCCCATTTCCTCACTCACCACAGAGGAATGAAGCAGAAAATAGTGTGTTGATTTGTACTAGAGTGTTGTCATCCATCCAATAAGTGTACCCTGGGGAAGCCTAATGCCATAAACATTGCTTGGTCCCACACTTGGGATCTATTAAAGCCAAGGAAAGCAGAAGTGCCTTGCCAAGGACAAACTCCTTTTATGACACCAGGACAGAGCTGCACGAGTACCTGGATGAAACCTTCAGAGTCTCAAACCAAAAAGCAAAACATCTAATTAAAGAGCTAGCAGGCCTGTCTAGGGGATCTTTGAATTTCCTCATGGGAAACTTCTGTCTCAAAGATTATCCTCCACACAGTTAATTTCACCTTTTGAGAACCTCACTGTGGCTACAGTTTTCATGGTGGTCACGGAATGAAGCCATTTTATTACAGGTGTTTTCCAAATATTGCTTTCACTGAAGCTGAACAACTCAATTCAGATGCAGAGTGAGCTGCACGAGCTGGTCCCAGTCAGTGCAGCTTTGCTGGCTTGGCATGGTTGGCAGTGTCCCTGCCTCAGCCCAGCCACAGATGTGAGAGAAGGGAGAGAAAGATCTAACCTTGGATAGCCTTGGTTAAAATACAGTTTTATTAGCTTGGTTCCTATTTTCTCCTACTCTGTGTTGAGAGATGCACAAACAAGTTCCCACTCAGAAATAGCCCTCATGTCAAGGGTTATCTCCAAGAGTAAATGGAAACTTCAGCTCCAACGTGCCTTGCATTTGCAGGCCATTAAAAGCAGGGATTTTGGGATGAAGCAGCTGTAAGAGACAGAGCTCAGGGAGGTAACACAAATCATGGCAAGTCCACCACTGACTCCCAGCCAGCAAGGTGTGAATCAGAGACACCCCATGTCTTGCTCTGGTTAGGCCAGGGCAGGTATTTCATCTTGGGTGGCTCCAGAATGGGGGCTGCAAGGCCCCCATTTTGCCATCCCTGAAAAACTGCATAGAAATAGGATTGCTTCAATTTCTGAAACCTGTGTTATGTTTCAGAGCTGTTCTGGGGTGTTCTCTGTCCTTCAGCTGCCAATTCAATCTCTCAAATGATGGTTTACAGCTGGAGTGATTATAAAAAGGCCAACATGTAACACTCTTAATTCAGTCCTCTAAATAAACAGTCCTAGAAGCACCACGGTCAGCTTTGAGTTCCTCACAATGTGGGGCATTGAAAGAGACAAACTTAACAAGGCTCTTCAAATCCCATCTGGTAGCAGGACAGGAATGTAAGGGCTTTGAACCACAAATATGAGATCAGCATGTTAACATCTAGAGAAGATTTCTGTGAGTGCTCTGAGGAAGCGCTTCAAAACTAGGTCATGTAAACTTCACTTACCTTGAGTGCTTCCCACAAATCATTTCTCCCTTGGGTTTAACCCAGAAACTACTACTTTGTTTAACAGTTGTCAGTTAAAGCACAGGACAAATCACACCAAATAACTACTAATAATTTTCCACAAATGTGTCAGCAAGGGGAGGGAAAAAACCGAACTTGTTCAATTACATATTCTCACAAATGGACATTTGTGTCTGCAGAAAGGGCAGCTGTAGTGTTTAGTGTTTAATGCCATTCCATAGTGCTCTAAAGATCCAAACACAATTCTTTGTTTGCCTGCATTATAATGAGGCCTCCAGATGTTTGGCAGCCGCCTGTAAAATATGCACAACGCCATACCTAATCAATTAGCACTTGGTACTTTCCCATCTGAGGACATCACACCCCTTTTCCTTTGAGAGCTAGGGATGCAGCAGGTTGCACAGGAGTCCCACCCAACACTGCTCCCCACTGCCCCAGCTGAAGCTACGAGATGCACTTTGGGTAAGAAGTAGGTAATTGTCACATTCCTATCAAGGATCAATCAACTCAAGTTCCCATGGAATGCATCAGCTCTTTTTACCAATAAGCAAAGACAATTTGGAGAAGGAGTCCTGCCTTTCCAAATCAAAGTTTCTATGCAGTTTTCACCTCAAGTTTAGTCATTTCTAAAGGCCCAAGTCTGGCCATCTCTTACCACAAACACTCAGAGCTCAAGCTTTGGGCACATCGAAAAAGATGGGTTTTCATGAAGAGCTGATAGCAAGAGAGGATGTGAATTCAGACAGTCCAGCTGTGGGAACAGGGCTGGCTCATGGAAAACATCTCTTCCCACCCATACAAAGACCTCTCAGTTGCTACATTTGTCTAGAGTTAAAGTTGCTACATCTGTTTAGCACGTTGCAATGACAAAAATCCTCCTGGCTACAGCTTTGTTAGACATCTCCTAGAAGTGCCTACTTCCCCAGAATCTGATGGCAAAGCAGAAAAATAAACAGCTGTGCATTGAATAATATTGTACTTTGTGAGAGTTTGACTGTATTGGAAACACAGTGAAAAGTACTTTAAGACATGCAAATAAGGACATCCCTTGCATCCAAACAAAATATCCACAGCATACTATGAGATGCCAAAAGAGCCCAGCCAGATATGGTCCTGCCTCTACCCTGCATGTGGACAAATAATAAAGCATTTGGCCTATGATTGTAAACATTTTGTGCAAGAACAGAATAAAGGAAGGTAGTCCTTTCTAAGGAAAGTGTAGCAGGCATTCTTAGAAACACAGAGATAAAAAATGATCTCTCACACCTATAGAAACACAGTTCCTTCAGCTGCTACTTTACACATCTTGCTTTCACAGAAAACAGGGGTATTCACTGGTGTTTTGTACGATATGAGAGAAAGCTGAGATCCTGTCTCTGATTTAGGTCTATTTGCACCTTAGGAGATCACTAAAGCAGAGAATATCAGAGGAGCTTGAGAGTAACCAGTTTAAAAGTTACCACAGCTTGGATGCTCAACATTTTTGTCATGACTCTAGGAAATGTGAACAGAGAAACATTTGAGAAGGCTGGCCCTGACACTACCCAGCCATGAACCATCTGCTCAGTTATGGATGGCCTCATGAATGACACTGGTTCTCTGATACCCCAGGAGAAGACATCCAAGGATTCAGAGTGCTTAGCTGATATTAGAGATTTCCACTCACATCCCCCCTTGATTTTTGACATGGCTGGAACAACCAGTGCATCTTTCTGCCCTTTATGCTCCAAGGCACATCATGTACCCAACCAGCAATAGCAGCCGTATAATACACGTATTTCACAATTTCCAAAATCACTGGCACAGACACAATCACTGGAGTGCTCCAACCCACTTTTTCCCGGATTTCCAAAGAACAGTTGTTATCTAGGTGATGCAAAACTCCAGCCAAGAGCTCAGAGGGTGCCAAAGCAGATGTGCCACAGGCACTTCCTACTGTGCAGAGGAGATTTGTGTCTGTGGCACCGAAACAGCTCCTGGAGTTACCCAGAGATAGCAGATCACAACTGTGGAGCTACAACCTCTTCCTGCCATTGCAGAAGAAGTTACTGGACCATCCTAGGGGAAAAAAACCATCTGGTGTGAGATAGCATCAGAAGATATTTCACAAGGTGTTAATCAATGGAAAGGAAAGAGCACAAGTTCAAGGGAGGTAAGGATGAGTGTTGGGAGCAGGAGATGTCACACAAGTAGTGCTTCAGCCAGAGCTCTGTCAACAGAGCTTCAGCAAGACCTCTCAACAACACTGGTGAAGGTAAATGTTGCTGTTTTGGAAAGGAAAGGGCTCAGTCATTTGGAGAAAGGCAAGTTCTAAAGACCCAGCTGTGGGTCAGTGCAATGCTCTGCTGAATTTTCAAGCCTTATGTGGGTCATGCATTTCACACCCTCAACTTCCACTTCAGGGCAGTTGAAAATAGGCTGCAAAACAAAGTTCACCTGAAACTTTCACAGGGGGATTTCCTACATTGAAAGTGTAGAACCACAAAGAGGTCAGGCTGATCTTCCATAGCATGAAACCTTGTGGTGCAGCACAAACTGCTGCTCTTTCTTTTCAAGTCATTGCTTGCCAACATGCTCCAAACAGCATAAGCATCTAAAAGAGATGCTGTTTGGCATCTCTGACACTGAGAAAGATTTAGTTTGGTGCACTCTGTACTGCAAAAAAGAGAAGACAGCAGTGACCCATGTGCTGCTCCCCTGCTGTAGATGCAGCTGCCTGCACAGCCAGCAAGTTTCCTCTGTAAAACCATCTCACACAGCTGATCCAGTGACTCACTGCCAAGGTGCTTTGTTTGGGCCCAGGGCCATATCTGAGGGGACCTCCACCACAGCCCACAGGATGGCCCTATGGCCCCTCAGGATGACCCTACCATCCACTACCAAGTGACCACCAGATGCTATTGCAACACCAGACATCTGGGCAGAACTTATTAGCCTGATATCATCTGACTGATTTCAGATATTCATTCTCCAGCCTACTTTCAGCTGTGTCCTACTTTAAGATGAAAAGTATTGTGCTCTCTAGGTTTAAACAAACTCACTGATGAGAGGGTTATGTGGCTATAACCAAAATAAGCATCCTCTGAAGTAATGAGAGTTCATTACCAGAGCTCCCTTCTCACAGAACCATTTCACATTAGAAGAGCAAACTAAAGACTAATTAAAAATTCAGTAACTTTTAGGACTTATATCCCTCCCTAGTTCTTGGAAGCTATAATAAATTTACATATTGGGTTGTGGTCTTCAGTTGTTAAGTTCAAGGACTGGCTTAACTTTTCCCATTCTATCACAACTCAAAGATCAGCACCAGCCAATTGCACAAAGATGTAATTAACAGTTCACAACCTGGTTTCTTAAGAAGAGTAAGGTTTGTGGGATCAAGCAAAACACCTGCTTAATTCCTCCTTCTTCCCCCCAACATCCCTTGTAGCCCTTTAACAAATCTTGCAAAAATAAAAAAAAAAATTTAAAAATGCCAAAGAGATTCTCTTCTCAAGGCAAGAGAAAAGACAAAACCAAAACAGTTCTGTGAAGTTAGCTCTTGAGTCCAGGGAATTTGTGTTAGAGGGAAAAGCATTAACATCAGGAGACATCAGAGAACCCATACCAGAATTCTGCCCTTTCTATGCACTTCTGTGCACTTTTCTCACAGCAGTTGTAGAACAAGAGTTTGCCTTCCCTAGACACAGTCTATTAGGGAATGCAACATCCAATGCAAAACATTTCTATGCCAACTGTTGCTATCTCTCAATTCTAAATTCATCCTTCGTAAATCCATTTGTAATGCTGCTGTAGCTGGATTTTCTATTCTCTCTCCTAGTTACCCCAGATAAGGGCTTGCAAGACTGCCAGAGCTGATTTGCAATAGGAAAGAAATTTCACAAAGAAATTGCAATAAGAAATGTGACAGCATAAGAAATTGTGGCTTCCATCTTACACTGTTCCTTTGCTTTCTCCCAGGGGATGAGACCTTTTAGTGTCCACTGGGGGAAAGGGAGACCAGCAAGGGGAGGAGCTGGGTTTGGATTTTTAAAACCAGGGCTGTTGGTAATCTTCCAATTCTAGAAGAGAAACACTTCAACCAAGCACAGCTCTCATTTAAAAGATCATTCAAAAAAAGTTCTGCTGAAGTCCTACAGTCTCCAACAGGAAAATCAAGGGACTGAACCACCACAGAAAAAGCAAAAGTAACACACAGCCCTTCCCCACCAAGACACATGCACAGATAATAATGAAAAAAGTTTCAGTAGGTCCCCACATGGACTAAAGGAGAGAGCAGGTAACATGAAAATTAATGTACATGCACACAGCCACGGGAAGAATAGGGCACTGTTGTCAAAAGAGGGTAGAAGGGAGGATGTCACCTCTTTCTCATGCCATGGTTCTGAGCAGAAACCTGTAAGTAGGAAGCAAACACAAGTGGTCTTTCAGAGAGGTTGAAAAGAAAGGAGGAGTTCCTTGCTTTGTTTCCAAACCCCAAGCCTTTTACTTTGAAAAGCAGCCAGCACCTCCCTGTGTGGCTGTGATTACAGTGAGGGGTAAAAAAATGCTATTAATGCTATTGCACTAATAACAGAAATTGCTCTTTTGCTGGTGGGACAAGAATGAGACAAGATCTGATCATGCTTACACCATACTTGAGAGATGGGTGCTCCAGATAGAAAATAATTTGGCTGAACTAAATCTGAACCAGGCACTTAAAAGATCTGAAAGCTTTAACATTGAGAAACATTCCAGAGCAGGGGGCCTGCAGGAAGTGCTTATGATCCCAACTCTTCCTTCTCCCATTTACACAAATTGACTGTTACAGACATTTTCTTCAGACAAAAAAAAATACATCCACCTCAACTATGAAGCCAAAAGTCTACAGTCCTTCAGCACCTGGGCAAAATGTCTCTGTATGACTGTTCTGCTCTTGGAACAATTATTTACAGATTAGCAAAAGAAGCATGAAGTGCTTACAGGCATTTTTAAGGGCCTGTGCTTAGGATCCTGTTCATCTCTGACAAACAGAAGTTAACTGGACATTAACATTACCATGGTTGTACACAGCCATACAACTGGAAGCTTTCTGCTCCAATACCAGAGCAGCTAGGTTTAAAAGACTGTGTAGGCTTCAGCTTCATAAATATTTTCAAAAAGCAGGGGTTGGGAAAGCAATTCCATGGGGAAGAGAGGGTCAGGTTTAAGCCTGCAATATTTGGCAACTCTCAATCTTATTTTTGTCACTGGTTCAAGAGTCCTTGAACCACTAGGATTCTATCTTTTTACTAGTACAAAGTATTCAATGAGTATTTTGTGCTTTACAATGGGCATCTATGGAAAAAGCCAAGTTGGGCTCCTGAAGAAGGGAACAGCTTTTCCATTTCTTAATTATTTACACATCTGTTTTTTTCCCTGCATAAAAAAAGGTGCCACTGGAACCTGCAGAAAAATCAGAGATAATTCACCAGCACACCAGTGGTGCTGGGTACATGCTATGAATTACTTGGGAAAATTTATTCTATGAACAGCTCCTCTCTCCTTGAAAAGTTCTCACAAACTGCAGTTGCAGGTCTGTTTACAAGAATTGTGAGAAAATAAACCTCAAATAAAACCCAGTCACCTTCACTTTTACTTTAAGAGAGCAATGCTCCTTGAGAGACCAGCTCAGGCAGAGACCAGCTGCTTTTGGTTCCTTAGCTCTGACATCAGTGACATAATTAATATCTTTGATTGGCCCCAGGATTTGTTCAAGGTCTATAAAAACTTTATGATGAATGGTTGCTCATAAGCATGTTCAAACAACTGCATGTAGTAGCTGAGTAGAAAAACACTGGATGTGACTCAGGTGGTTTCTGCTGTCAGAGGAGCTGTTGTCAGGGTTTATCTTCCAGGTGTACAAGCCCTCAGAGAGGCACTCTGTCAGTTCAGTCCCAAGTGAACATTATCCTCCAGGGAAGAGCCAAGAAAAGTTACACCAGCCTTGATTAATCTCAGTTTCTTTCTCTCCTCTCACCCTGGCACCCTGAACTTCCATTTTCAGACCCACCATTCACAGCATTTCCACATCCAGTGCAGCAGCTTCAAGAGCATAGGCTGCTGATTAGCCTCATTTACCTGTCAGGCTCATCAATTTGTTGATGAATACTTAATTGTCTCCTATAGAACAAAAACATTTTCTGAACTTGGTTCAAGTTCCTTCCTCTTCTCGTCTGATAGGAAATATAAATACTGATATTGGCATTACAATTATTTTGGCATTACAAGTCAGGGATGAGATATATTGTCCTAAAAGGTCTGATAGAGGAAAAAAATAAACTGACTGTTAAGTCTTGGTGGGATTGTTGTATGTATCACTAACAACCACACCTTGTAGAAAGAACCCTCTTTTTGAGATATTATGCAAATAAAAATAGCTAAGGGAAGAGAGGAATCACAATAAGGAAAAGAAACTGATAATCCTGGAGCTTGTTGCTAGCAAAAATAAACATCTGCATGTCAGGATTTTCCCTGCTCTCACAGTATTGGGCTGGAAAGTCATTTTGGAGAATTCTCTGGCATTAATGTGTTACACTTCCTCCTACATAAGACATCAAACAAAAGTAATAAAGGCATTTTATTGACTATTCTGTCAGCTCAAAGCAGTCTCTTGAGCCTGAAATAGTTTCCCTTCTGCTTCCTTGGAGAAATTCCCCCAGAATTTCCCTTTCTCCCTCTCCCTTGTGATTAGGCTATATCCACTACTTGAATTCAGAACTTCCAAGGGAGGGAGTTTTCCTCTTTCCTTCCTTGGGCTGATAACATTTACCAAGGGGGTTTTATAATCCTGGCCCAGTGTGAAAGGTAGCTGCAGACTGGACAGGAAAAAACCCACACTTTTAAAATGGATCATTTTGGAGCTTTACAATCTTAACAGCTCAATACTGTTCATAGGATGGTCTGGCTTTTAAGCAATCTTAAAGATATCTCATTCCAGCCCTCTCCATGGGCAGGAACATCTTCCACTGGACTGGGTTGCTCAGAGCCCCATCCATCCTGGCCTTGGGTTCTTACTTGGTGCTCAGTAACTCAATTATTGCCAAGTTACATCCTCACTAAGTTTTTCTTGCCCTTTCCATCATTTCAGGCAGCAATACCCTCTTCACTCTGTTTTTCCAAGCCTGAACCAGCCTTGTACACATCTAGCTGTGCATGTACCTGGTCCCTCTGTGGGAGCTTAGTAACAAAGGAAGAGCTCAAATAATTGTGTGATTTCCATGCAAGCAGAGGAGCTCAGCCCACTGAAGATTGGAGCTGCAAACTATTTGCAGAAATTTAAACTAGGTGGAGATATTTCAGTGTAGGGAGGTTTCTGCAAGTAACAGACTAACAACAGGATTAGGCTTCCATCCTCATTTTTAACGAGACAGAATTATTTCACACAGGGAATCTCTAATCCAGGTGGCACAAAGCCCTTTAAGGCAAGTAGTAACTACCATGGGAGGGAAAGACCATGAGAAAAAAAGGAGAAATACCTGCCAACCACACCCAAACTATGCAAGAACTTCCCACATCTTTCAATCCATTTTGGTCCTTCTTGCCTGTTTCTGTCTTATGAGGAGTTGTATACAGGAATTCCTACCACTTGATATAATTAATGCATAATTCATGAGTAGAGGACCAGAGGAAGGGTAGTGAGGCATTTTTATTTCATCCATCTTCTCTCCTACTCCAATAAGTTTCTCCCCAGTTTGTATCCAGCAAGAACCTCACACACATCCAGTCAGTAAGAAGGCTAAGTAATCATTCCAGAGATTATGGCACACTTCCACAGAAGCTGAGGTCTCCAAAATGGTGCTAGTAACCCAGACTGGATGATCACTCTTCAAAACCAGGTCTCATTTTTACAGCTCCAGATCATCCACTTTAAAAGTATTAGTATTGATTGGTCAGTGTTGTATTAATCCAAACATTGTCACTGATATCAGTTAAATTAATAATGCCTCCAGTACTCTTTATATAATTTAATCTAAGGATCAGCTTAGCTGCTTAGTTGTTGAGTGCTCCAGAGTCAGGGAATACCACTGATTTCAGGGTTAGTTTGAGCAGATGCCAGAGGAAAAAAGACCCCAATGAAGAAAAAAAAAAAAATTAAATCCTTATTTCTATGTTAACATTCTAGCCTACAATACCTCTGTAGGTTAAACAACACTAAAGTAAACCATGATACAGAGAGTACTAGAAGCAGATGTTCAGGCAGGAACTGCCTCCAAAATAAGAAAAAATACATAATATAGATTGAGCTAAATGAATCCTTGTCTCTTTCTGCATTGTCACTTGGGAGCTATTTCTTTAAGGCTACAGTTTCCTTAAAGGTAAAGCCTCACACACCTATGCCTTTTTCACATAACTCATCTCTTGAAAGAAGAGAACTTTATTCTTGAGAAGAAGAATTTATTCACCAAAAGAGGAAAAAAATATATTTTGTTGGAACTGGAAGATAAAGAGCAGTGGAAACTCTCAGAAAGGCAAAAAGGAATTGAGAAAAAGAAGAAATTTTGTGGGAGCTGTCAGAAGGACTTTACAAAAAGGAACCATGGCTTTTTGGTCTCATTCCAGAAGCTTCATCAAAGGGCACGATACCACCACCCACCACAAGGAATAAATCTCACCCATGAGCACAAGGGCCACGGAAGGGATACACCTCATGCTGCTTAGGCTGTGCTTCCTGAGATGTCACAGAGTGTCAGATCTGCAGAACTCAGTCCCAGGAGGGCTTAGGACACACAGGACAGGAATAGGTGAGGCTGGGAACACTTGCTAGGGATTTAGAGGGAAGGAACCCCTCCCTATGCCAAGAGTCTTTCCAACAGGAAGAAAGCAAATGAAAGGCACTGCCCAGCCATACAGCAGCAGCACTCTTGTGGAAAGCTAAATGCTCAATGTGGCAGAAAAGTTATCTCACACAGAGAATAAAGCATGTCTTAAGAAAATGGGATGAGAGCCCACTACTGAAAATTACAGACAGATGTCATGCCAAAGTGCCTAACACTGACCCCACGGGCAGCAGAGACACAACCTCCCTCTGGAATCTGAGAGCAGAAATCCTCCTCGTTCTTGGATTTGCTTTCACCCAAGGCGATCGAGCAGATGGCAGACAAAATTTCTCAGAAATAACAGCTAAAAATATGGATGTCATGGATCTTGACTCTCTGAGAATTCAACCAGACCAGGCTTAACATGCAACCACCAAATACCCACAAGACTGTAGCGTTATTCACTCAGGGTTGAATTCTGTTCACTCACAACAAGAGCGTGCTTCCTTCCCCCTGAAACTTGAAACGAAACATGCCTCTTTTAGCATCAGTCCCCTGAGCCACCAAACCCTTCCCATTTTACAAAGCCACAGACTACTTCAGATTAGTCTGAGAGATATTTAGAATGGCTGTTCTGAAATCAACAACACAGTCTAGTTTCCTGAGGCTTCCAGTCTGCTAAGTGTGTGAGGTCACACACAGTCTGTTTTTGGCCAGACACGCTAGAGTTTTGCTACTTTCCTTCAAACCCTTGGGAAGATGTTTATTTATGTTTGAATTCTGGAACCTGATCCATTATAAACTAAAATTCCTGTTTTCCCTACACATGTTATTTCCACACACAGAGATAGATTCCTCTTTACCAAAGCTATTTATTTAAAAGCCAGGGAGGCTCTAAGGACCAGCATGTGGTGCAGTGGAGTAAACAAGGGGTAACAGGGGTGGGAAAGGGTCTGGAGCATAAGTCTGGTGAGGAGCAGCTGCAGCTGAGGATGTTCAGCCTGAAGAACAGAAGGCTCAGGGAAAACCTTATCACTCTACAATTATTTGAAGGAGGCTGTAGCCAGGTGGGGATCGGCCTCTTCTCCCAGACAACAAGTGACAGGACCAGAAGCAGCCTCAAGTTGCACCAGGGGAGGTTTAGATTAGATATCAGGAAAAAAATTAAGGGTTGTAAAGCACTGGAACAGGCTGCCCAGGGAAATGATGGAATCACTATCTGTGGAAGTGGTCAGAAAATGTGTAGAGGTGGCACTTGAGGGCATGGTTTAGTGGTGAGCACAGCAGTGGTGCTGGGTTGACAGTTGGACTTGATGATCTTAAAGGACTTTTCCAACTTTAATGATTCTCTGATTCCACACCTTTTCACCAGGAGCAAACCATGCACCATCACTCATTCATTCATTACTCCCAAGAAGGAAAATCTTTTCAGATCAGAAATGCCTTTGATAATCTTTCAGTCCCCAGAGCCTGTTTGTGGCCCACAACAAGCCTTAAACAGGCAATGGGAAATTCCAGCAGCAAGATGGGGAAACACAGGAAAGCCCAAAGGCAGCACCCCACCCACCACCTCCACAGCTGGGCTGGTGTGACTGCAGCACAGGGAGGGAGCATGCACGGAGTTCACAGAGCCCCAGTGCTCAGTAGATAAGAGAAATTCAGAGAATTACAACTGTATAAAGATTGCTAAAACAAACAAATGAGAAAACCAGGCCAGCCACCCACAGCAGGGCACCTGAAGATAAGGATCCCAATAACCAAGACTCAGCTGTCACCACAGCACATTTTGCAGCCTGAAGCCCCAGGCAGCCCCCCAAGGAAGCAGAGGACACTCCTTCCCACTGCCTTGAGCCACAAGGGTGGCTACAGAAACACCCACTGCCACCACTCACAAGCTTCCAGAAGACTGCTTTTAAATTAGGGCAATTTCAAAACCTAGAATCCTTGAAGAGGAAGCCACTGTTGGTTTTGACTATGGATCAGCACGTATCCCTCTCCAAGATGTCTTAAATCTCTCTCCTTGAGCTAATTATAGGACAGGCCTGTAAATGATGCCTCATGTTGTTTATAGGTTGCTTTCAGATAAGACCAGAAGTAATCACACAGTTTCGGTACAGGCTGTTGCATCATAAAACTTTCTCTAAGAAACCAGAGAGTAATTTCCACTTGCAAACTCACTCATTAGCTTTCTATTAACTAATGGCTTTTACCTAAAGGTAATAGGACTGTTACTGTGGTTGCAGAGAGGAGAGCATTTAAAGAAATGACAGAAAATTGCCTTGATGTGGGCAAGGAATAGCAAGGTAGCATTTTTCAGCTCAGGGCACACTCAGGATTTCACAAAGTCATGGAGAAAGGTGCCTCCCCCACACTCCCACAAGCACCAGTAACAACAGTCACTCTGCATAAATCTGTTCTCAAAGGCCAAAGGTATGCAAGGAAGGGAGGGGAATAAAAAACATACCTGAAAAAATTACCAATGACTAAGCTACCAAGCCTTGCCAGGTGCACAATGAGAAGCTTCCACCTTGCCAGTGGCCTTCATTCATCTGCTAGATGATTTTGGCAAATCCTTTCATAATTACTGCTGCCTTCTTGGCTGCTGTCTGCTCCACCTTGAACAACCATTCATTCAGTGCTGGATGGTGCCAGGTGAAGTGGAAGAGCTGAAAAAGCAAACCAGTTCCTTCAGTTTGTCCTGCCCACTTAGTTCACAACCACTTTGATAGCAGTGTCACCCTCTGTGGTCACCACACAGGGAGAGTTTTAGTGCTCCAAGAGCATTAAGCCTTCAACAGCAGCGTTCAGACCCTTTCTCACCCCATCTCTCCTTCACTGGAAAGGGACAATTGGAATCCATTTGCTTTGGGACACAAAGCCCTGCTACTCAACTGGGAATATTTGGTTATTTCACTACTTGATTATCAGTTTCTCTGGGTCTGGATTGAAGGCACTTGAGATGGTAGTTCATGTGTTTATTTCTTATCAGTGAAACAGCCTCACAACCATGAGTTCTGCAGCTTTTCATCAGCAAGCACAAAATGGCTAACTATCTCTTGTTACAAGGTCTTTTAAGGCTAAACTATCCAATTAAGAAATGACACCTGGATTGTTTTCCCTTTTAACCCAATAGCTGATCCCTTGAAGCTCACAATGTGGACTTTTCTGTCCAATTACAAAACATCACCCAAACCCATGAAGAAGAAGGTAAAGAAGAACAACCTGCCTCCACCCTAAAACCTGCATCTTCCTTCATATTTATTTCTATATTCTAAAATTCCAAACTTTAAGTTTTCCACCCTGTGATATTACACACTTCTAACCAACTAAACTCCGGATTAGTACTTGTAATCCCAGTTCTATCAACTAATTTTTTCCACAGCCTCAGGTGAAATGCAGTGGGTCTGTGCCTTTAAGTACAGAAAGTTTAAAATTCTCAGCATCCAGGATTCCAACACTTGATTAATTTAATTTTAATGCAGGCTGAGCTAGCATGCTCAATACATGGCCCTGCACATACGACACAAAAGTTGGATGACAAAGATTGTCAAGAAGATCATAATTTTACAATTTAATCATATGCTTTACAAGTTAATCATACATTTTACAATTTAATCATGTATTTCAATTGCACCTAATGCCTTAGTTATTTCAGGTAGGTTAGCATGTTAAAGAGTTACTAATTAGCATTTGAATTCTTCATTAAGTGATTATTCATTGCAAAGCCTTACTCAGTTAATTATTTCAACCTCTGGAAAAAGAAAAAGTCCTAAATAATTCCTCCAGCTGATTTAAATGACCATAAATTGGTCAAATTTTAGATTTGAAAAAAATTACAATGAAAAAACTGTTAGTTTCCGAGCTTCCATTTCATTTAAATCAGAAATGGAAAAAAAAAAAAAAAAAAAAAAAAAAAAAGAAATATCAAATGAAACATGTTACACCAGCTCAACTGAACAGATCTCTCCTTTAGGGTACTAGGAGCATCAAGTTAAGTCAGCTCAACCCAGAAAAAAATGTTATTTCAACAGTACTGAATTAAGCTAAATCAAGGGTCAGGTGCTCCAGCTAGACCATTCCTGTGGTTCAGTTCTTCTTCCTTAAAGAAGACCTGGATTGCTCTCTCTTTATGCACAAGCTTAGCTTCAGCAGGGAAGTAACACCAGCACGTGGACGGCAAGAGAGCTCAACATGCACAATTCAAACACAATTTGGTATCTTAATTCTGATCTCAGTCACTCCCCAGTCCAAAACTTCCAAAGAGGCATTTCTGAGAACCAGAAACTCCACAGGGACTCCATGGGAAGAAGCCAGCCAAAGGCAGGGACAAAAACAAACCATCTGTGCTGGAACAACCATCCTCGTTTTCCTGGAGTCAGAATCACACTGCCAGAGAATGACTGACCCTCCAGAAGAATGATCCAACTTTCAGGAGCTCTGCCTTGTGGGTCATCCCTGTCTGCTGCTACTGCACCTTTAAAAAGGCCTGTTAGCTGGCCACACATGCCAAAAATGTTTAGCTGTTTCTGAATAAGGAATTTTTTATAATGACCACCTGTATGTACAGAGAGGACACAGCCACAGTACCACAGAGCACCAGCTGCTGGGCCAGACACCTTCAGCACAGCCAGAGATCTCACTGCTGCCTGACAGGAGAGGCTGCTGGGGAACCCTGGTCCAGCAGAACAAGTTTGCTCCCAGTATTTTTGCAGCCTTGTGTGGAATGGAACATCTGTACAGAGCTGAGAGGGCAGATAAACTCTTCTCTTGTCACAGACAACCACAGTGACAAGACACAGCCCCAAACTGCACCTGGGGAGGTTCAGGCTGGACATCAGGAAGAATTTTTCACAGAAAGAGTGGTTAAGCACTGGAGTGGGCTGCACAGGGAGGTGGTGGAGTCAGCAGCCCTGGAGGTCTTCAAGAAACAACTGGTGGCACTCTGGTCTGGCTGACAAAGTGGTGATCAGACAAAGGTCAGACTATCTCAGAGGTCTTTTCCAACCTAAGTGATTCTGTGATAGGAGAGACCATCAGTGCCTCAGTTTCATTGACAACAGGGAGGCAGGAAGGAAACAAATATGGAATAAACTTCCATAAATGTATACCCTTGCCCAAAACATTAACCTCCTCAGTAGGGAGGGAGGCAACCACAGGAGTCCAGAAGAAACAGGCAGGACACGCTGTTAAGGTCAAACAAACCAACAATGGCAGATGGTTTGCACTGAGTATCAGGAAGGAGCTGCTGAACAATGCATAAGCAGGGCTTGGCCATGAGGAGAGAGGGAAGAACACAAATCCAGGTCTTGCTCACCCCAGGAAGCCACACTGTGCCAGAGAACAGCACCAGCACCTTCCCCACACAGAGCTTCCTCAGTGGGAAGAGAACCTTGGCTAAACCACTGCTTCCACCATCAGAATTATCTCTGGAGCACACAGAGAGGAACAATCACTCAAATATTTGTACTCCTTAATCTACAAGATCTTATGAGGATGGCAAAAGGAAGGCCAAACTCCATATTCATTCCCATCTCCACTCCTGCTCCATTTTAGTTTTTTTTCCTGAGAAAGTACCTGATTTAAAAAGCCTCCTCAAAGAAACTCTTTTCTCTTCATTTTCCTTACAGGCTTACTATTTTGTTGGGAGATGTGCAGCTTTGGTGGTATTTAGCACTTTGTAGGATGGTGCCTACATCTCCTGATAAATACAACACCCATCAGGTTTCTCCACTTTCTTTGCTCTCAGCTGGCTGCAGAACAAAAATCCCTTCACCTACAGGCTGAGAGCTGAGGGCTAGTCAGTGCAGGGCTTGTGACTCACATCCATCCTACACAGGAAAACACATTCTTTGTATTGCAAGAGTGTATGCAAAAGCAAACACACAGTGAATCTACATACACAGACTGTAAATGGTATATACCCAGAAATTATATAACATCCTGTGTTTTACATACACAAAGTGAAAGAAAACAGCAAATGAAGCACCAGTAAATAACCTATTCTGTCTTATAAGGAACACTTCTAACAAAAATTAAGAGCCTTTCACTCTTTTGCAGAGCCAGAAGTAGCAGCTGAAGTGTCTGGTGAAGCTCCTGGCAGGGACAGATTCCCAAGGCCAGGGAAGCACAAAAATGAAATGGTAAGTTATGCTTTTCCTTGGACTGTGAAGGAGCTGAAGTTTGGGAGCAGTAGGAATTTCATTTAATTACCAACAGAAAATAATCTCAAGATCAAACTATGATTATATAGATGCAATTAACATTGTCTATGTTTGAAGGCAAGAGGGAAGTACAGGTCTGGTGTTGGTAAATGAAGCCTTGTCCCATCATGAACCTTGAGAAACCTCAGTTCTACAGGCAGGAGATAAAACCCACACCAAGACTAGATGGCAAACAAGCCAGGGTTTCTAACTCATCCAGCTTCATATCCAAATTACCTTCATAGATGAGGGAGCTGGGAAAGGTGGCATAAATTACTCCAGAGAAAAGGTCTTTGATCTCTGCTCTAGCATTCTTACAAAGCATTTGACCTTTCTCTCTTCTCTCTCCTCCTCATTAGGGAGACTGCTCTCTGGATGGTTGCCTGCTTACTGCTTGCTTCTCTGCCCAGAGGTAAATATTCCATAGTGCACACCTAGGAATTTGCAGAGGCATTTACATGCAAACACACAAGCTGCAAGCAGAATCTTGGGGCAAAACAAATCAAATGAATGCAATACTTTGCATATATTTCATCACAGTCCAAGGTTTGCGAGTACAGGTTGTAACCTTCAGATAAACTTCTGTATCCAAAAGAAGTGGTTTTCAAATTTAAGGTATTTCAGACCCATAAACCTTTACCTATAAAGTTTATCCTGCCACATCCTTAGAAGTACCCCACCATTTTAATAATATTAAAGATGATTTGGAATCTAATCCTTTAGAACCCCAAACTATCTTGCATCTGCTTAGTTCTAGCAGAGATGACTTTCTGACATTACATGAATTAGATACCATCTTCCCTATGAAAAGGACAAACTAGTACATGTTGTTGAGAGAACTTCACACCAGGTGCAGTTTCCTCATTGAAACATTTAAAGTCAGCAGCAGTAAGACCTCTGTGTGTGGTCAGGACTCCTCTGTTTGCAGAAGTATCTCACATTTGCCAGACACTGTGGGAGTTAAAGATATTACACTTGTCCTGGAAAACAAGGGTGGGGAACAAAAAAGCCCAATTTTCACAAGCTTCCCTGCACCACACTTCAATTGCTGAAGCAGAAGTGTTTTCTCATTACAGGAATCTTACAGATTGGCTAAATTGTCACATTCAACTTCATCTTAAAAGGCTTAAACATTTCAGCAATATTTAAAACACATAACTTTTTTAAAAATCCACAAAATAAACTCATCCAACTTTCCTCACAACTACAAGTGAAACCTGTGAGGCAACATTAATCTTCTCCAAGGTGGAGAACTGTCCCTTCCATGTGCAAAGCTTACTTGGTAGGCAAAATAAGCACTATTAATCCTGATTTACACACCTCAGCAGCAGCTGCCCCCACAAGGCTGCTTCAGTTTCCTGCCCAGGAAGCTCCCTGCTTCCACATCTCCTGCTGCAGCAACAGCCTCAGTAGGAAGCTTACCAGCACCACCAGCCTTCTGCAGGACTTTACTCTTCTTCTCAAGACTGGCTTCTAGAAGGACTCGTACTTGACTTGCCCCCAGAAGTCTGTTCTCCCCATCTACAAAAGGCCTCTTGCAGCTGTGGGCTGATTAAATAACTCAACACAGCAGATTTCAGTCACCTGCTCTTATCCCAGCCAGCTTCAGCAGTGCCTCCTTTTTTGCCTCCTTCTGCCCTGATTTTAGCAGCTGGAAGCAGCGAGGGCAGGGTGGGCTGAGCCTTGTGGATGTTCATGGATTCCTCACAAGTGTTACAAGGTTTGTACACCATGTCATGGAGGAGAGGGAATGGGTATGGCTCAGCTCAGATATGCTAAATGCTGGTGTCCTCCATCTTCAGAAAAATAATCAAGAGGAAATAGGTGCACTTCCAAAACTAGTATCAGATGTACAGGTGTCCAGTCAGGAGGTAGGACCCACACCCTTCCTCCCTCCTTTGCTCATTAGGAAAATCTTTATTGTCCATTTTTCTGAATAGAGCTACAAGCTCTGTTTATCATCTTTTCTTCATCCAAGTGCATTGCAAGCCCTCTCTCTCCTCATAGCACCTTGAGACAGGACTTTTCCCACCAGGAAAGTCCCACTCCCTCCTCTTCTGGAGGCTCCTTTCTTCCCCTGCCTGCCAACCCCCTGCAGCAGCCTCAGGCACACTCCTCTCCCACTTGTGGTTTCCTGACCACGGTCAGGGTCAGCCAGAACCACAATCTGCTTTCACACATGGCCTTGCCCTGGGGACACTGGTGAGCACAGCCTTTCCCTGTCAGGATCAGGATGAAAGCACTAGAGACAGTATTTCATGTTCTGGCTCAAATGTTCATTATTTCTTATCTATATTACAATCTTACAGGCTGTGAGTTCTACAGCATTCTACTACCAAGCTACAAAATGGCCTCGTGTCTATCTTTCCACAAGGTCTTTTAAGGAAAAACTGTCCAATTAAGAAATGACACCTAAATTATCTTTACTTTTAACCCATTCACTAATCACTCATGTCCTGCAATGCAGACTTCTCTGTCCAATTACAAAATACCACCCAAACCCATGAAGAACAAGGTGAAGAACAAGGACCAGCCACCACCCTAAAACCTCCATCTTGCTTTATATATATTACTATATTCTAAAACCTTAAACTCTGAGTTAACCACCCTGTGATATTACACACTTCTAATCAAACTACACACCCATCATCCCAGTTCTAGCATTTAATTTTGGAAGCCTTCTCCATGGCCTTAGGTCAAATGTAGTGCTCTCTTGAGGGTCTGTGCCTTTCATCACAGAAAGTTTTAAATTCTCACCATCCAGGGTTCCAACATTTCCCCAAGCCCACACAGCTCAGGAAAGGGGCTCAGGCTGCCCCCCCCCTCCTTCACCCAGCAGTGGCCCCTTGAGGTGTGCTGGGGACAGCTGGTGGCCCTGCCTGGGCATTGTAGGGTGAGACATGCTGGGGCAGGAAGGGCACAGTACAGGGGAGGCTGAGCTTTGTTATAATTCAAGTGCCCTTTGAGAAGCAAAACCTGGCCAGCAACTGATACATTCTGTAAATTACAGAACCACAGAATCAATTAGGTTGGAAAAGACCTCTGAGATCAGCAAGTCCAACCTGTGAGCAATCACCATTTTGTCACCCAGACCAAGGCACTGAGTGCCACGTCCAATCTTTCCTTAAACTCCTCCGGGGTGGTGATTCCACCACCTCCTTGGGCAGCCTGTACCCAGGTCTAATCACCCTGTGGAGAATTTTTTTGTCATGGCCAAAGCATAATGACCAAATGGCTCAGCTCTCCACACAAAGGGATTCTCCTTCCACCACTAACCAGAAAAAAGTCTTGGGATATGTGGTTTTTTTCAGCTAAAAGCTGACATTGTTGGGCAAACTGGGCTGGGATTTTCAGCTGAAAACTCTGAAAACCCAAGAAAAGCAGATGTGTGATGATAGAGTTATAACCAAAGACATTTACTTGGCTCTGATTCAGCTGTCTGGATCGTGCTTTTCCTTCTGCTTTCATGTCTGGATAAACACAGTGTGACACCAAAGAAGGCTGATTGATATGGAAACAGAGGCCTGAGCATGTGACAAGCTGAGCCATGGCTGGTGTCACTAACTTCAAGGGGAAACTGGGACTCTCTTTGTTCTTTAGCCTGACATATGCAGAGAGCTGATGCAAGCCAGGAACACAGGAGTGACCCCACTCAACCAAAATTATTTATTTCAATATTGAGTCCAATTACTTGCCCCTTATGCTTCACAAAACTTTGGCCATGGAAGCAGATTGAGTTGCTTCACAGTGAATTATAGCTTTTCTTTTTGGTGCAGGCACAGACTCAGGCTGCTTTTGTTCTGCTCCATGCTGGGAATAACTTTTTCATCCAAATCAATTAATCTGCATTTAATTTATAATATTACTTTATGCAACAGGCTTGGTCAGAGTGCTAATTTAAGCCCACATTCTGTGCTGGAAATCCCTAGTTGTTCATTCTTTATAGATACATAAAAACCTTCTTCATTACCCAGTCTACCCTAGAAAATGTGGCACTACAATCTGATAGGAATTGTCCTACCTGATAGTGGCAGGCTCACCCATTTTTGCAAGTTTTAGTATGCATTCAGCTAACTTGGAAGTATTTATAGAAATAATTGGCACCAAAGTTATTAAATGAACAGTGTGTGTAAGTGGGGTGCAGCTGGCTGCCTGCCCTGCCTGTTTGCCCACCTGCAGGATACCTTCATCCTGGCTCTTGCATGTGCTAGAATTGGTTGGGAAGGTTGGAAAGGTTGGTAACACCTCTGCCTGATGTCAGGGACACCCACCAAGTCTCCCCAAGGTCTTGGAAAGACCATTTATCTAAAGTGGGAATGACAGACTGTTCTTTCTGGCTGCTGGAAATTAACACCAAAAAGTATGAGACCACCAGACAGGGATCAGCAAGAGTGCACCAAGCCAGACCTGCAGGAAAAAGCTCTTTTCAGACAGACCTGCTGCAAGATTTTGCAGGGGAGGGGGGATGAGAGCCCCCAGCACATTGCTCAAAAGTTGGGAACCATGATCTGGTAGCCAAATAATGGGAGTTGTGGAAGACCAAACTCATCCAGGATTTTTCTCCTGGTCTAGCACTTTTTTCACACTTCTCCTTTTTTTCAGACAGACTTCCTACAAAACCAAAACTTGTTTCATCATATTTGTCCACCCCCACTTCCCTGCATCCCCTTTTCCTCTTGTGAGCTGACCTATTAATTAAAGAAAAATCAGACACCTAACCTCAAAGACTGACATTCCCAAAAGCTGGAAGAAAAATCACCAGCTAAGGGGAAATAAGCTCAAGCAAAAGCCACACTTCAAAGTGGAGGCAACTTGCACATATCAACATCTGTCCTGCTGCACAGCTGGCTGAGCTCTGAGCACACACAGCCTTCCTGGCTGGAAACAGGAGAACTTGGGAGGGAGAGTGGCCATAATGATGAGGTGAAGCCAAATTATAGGAAACCTTGTGCCCCTATCTCTGCTGCACGCTGATGGAACTGTCTGGGGTTTATTCCAGGCCAGCTGGACACCACGTGCCATGCATTTGTTGGAGAAACTGTGGTTCTGCCTTGCAGCACCACCCCTCCTGGAGAGTTCACCCTTTCCAAGTCAAAGCTCTACTGGCAGATTGGCACCAAGCTGGTGCACTTCTTTCATAATGGGCAGGATTCCCTGGAGGGCCAGGATGAAAAGTTCCATGGCAGAACCAGTCTTTTTCTGGACCAGATGAAGCATGGCAACCTTTCCTTAAAGATCTCCAATGTCCAGTTATGGGACAATGCTGAATATTCCTGCCTCTACAAACAGACTGAGAACCATCCAATAAAGAAATCTACAATTAAACTCAATGTATCAGGTAAGATTTTTTTTTTTTTTTTTCTTAGTACAGAGGAGTGATTTGAGGGCACCATTTCTTGTTGATAAGCCCTATGCAGCCATTGAGAGGGATTCCTTCCATTTTTAAAGTAATTTTTCACTCAGTTTCATTCTGTTCCCTGCTTTTGTTGGAAGAATGTGTGAGAAAGAAAAGATAAATCCTCTTTGTTTTGAATCCTACAGCACTTCAGACTCCTGAAGGCAAGGCACCTGCCTCTTCATCCTTCCTTTGAGGAAACATTAAGGAATAATGTCCCCAAATTTAAGCATCTGGTTATTTATGGGTTTGTACTGTCCTTGATCCACTTTGCCCCAGAGGAACAGCAGAGTTAATTTCACTGTTTGTGGGTCTGTGAAGCAGAAGTTTAATCTCTGGCAATTGGATCCAAAGCCCAGGTCACAGACCCTTTCAGAGGAATGACAGCCCCTTGCTGCTTTCCTTTTTCCTTGCAGCTGGAAGATGGGGATCTGGTGGCATGGCTGGACAGATGCCATAAGAACTTTTATTTTTCCTCCTTAGGAAAATGAGTGAGACTATAACACCTGTTTGAATAATGCCAAACACGTTTGAACTAATTACAAGCATAGTGACCAGAAGGATGAGGTATTGAGTTTGACCAGCTGACCTACTGGAAAAGAAAATCAAAAAAATAAGTGACACACATTAAAACAAATCATACATTTTTAAGGTGTCTTGCTTGAATAAATCAGCTGGAAACTTTCATTATGCTCAATCACATAGATTTACTTCTGCTTAAAATAGAAAAAAAAAATTGTTTTCAAATCATATAAACTTTTTAATGTCTTTCTTTTAATGCACATAATTCTCGAGAGAAAAAAAGTTTTCAAAATGTAAAGTGAAATAGCATTTGTTAAAAAAATTTTGAAGCTAAATGTTTTACAGTTTTCAAAATGAAAAAAAGATGCTTTGAAAATGCAGAATCAAAATGTTTCCATCATCTAAATTTTGGAAGCAGTAAGGTATCTTTAATATTATCCTGTGATCATACCTAAACTTTCAGTTTGTTTGTCAAATGTAGAAAAAACCAACATTAACCCTTAGATCAATTATCAGAAAAACAGAAAAAATTCTAGGTTCAAACAATTAACCTTGATTATTGTGGGGTTTTTTCCCAGCTCCACCTAGGATTGAGGAGCCACCTTCCCCTTCTGGTAAGGCAACAATCTTTAAAATGCAAGTGTCTGGGGGATTATCCTGTGCTTTATTTTGTATTTGCAAGATTGGCAAAATGTATAGAGAATAGACGAATAGAGAAAGTCCAATAAACTTGGGGTGCTTACTCTCTCTCACTAAGCCTGGCAAAATAAAGCTGTCCCAGACAGGGAAAAACATCTCCAGCACTGAGACAGACCTGGACTGCAGGGAGAAGAATGCTGAAGTGCCAGGAGTCTCAAGTCCATAAAGACACTCACCAGTATGGCCATCATAAAATCACTAAAAAGCAAGGTACACAGAAGCCACTCGATTCTGGGAGTTAAGGCCTTTGTAAATTACCTTGGTGGGAATAAACCACAGGATCATCAAGGCTGTGAGACACCTGCAAGGTCATCCAGCCCCACCATCAGCACAGCACCACCATCATCAACCCTAAACCATGTCCCCAGGTGCCACATCCAGGTGCCTCTTGAGCACTTCCAGAGATAAGGATTCCACCACTTCCCTGGGCAACTTATTCCAATGCCTATAACCACTCTTTCAATGATTTTTTTTTTCCAATATCTGATCTAAATGTCCCCTGACATAATTTAAGACCATCTCCTCTCATCCTTTCATTTGAGATGTGGCAGAAGAGACCAACTCCCACCTAACCACCACTTCCTCTCAGGTAGTTCTAAAGTTAAACTACCAGATCAAGAGATCTGGGGTAATAAATGTTAATATCAAGAGATCCTTTTGGTAATAAATATTAAAAACAAAAACATGATTAATGATTCCACATAAGCTCTTCTGGGAAATTAAGGTAGATTTCATCCAAAGGCAATATTGCAATATAGTGCAGATGTTATTATCTAGCTTTATTCATTACAGAGAAGTAACTACATGAAGGTCATTTGTCAACACTTATGGAGTGAATTCAGTGCAGAAGGGATGTCCAGCTTCTAGATACCATTGTCAGTAAGTTCTTGCCTAAAAATCTTCCTTGCAAGCCAAATGATTCTTATTAGTGCAACAAAATCTTAAATTGGCATTAAACCTATAACACTTTGTCATATAAAATCAACAGCAGCAGTTTTTATTTTACTCAGTAGGACTGGAAGATAGGATCCTTTACTTAGCAATTATTCTATTACATTTAATGTGATAAGTTCAGCTACACTATGACATTACAGACAGATTAGGCTGCAATAAACTCAAATAGAAACTAAGAAAGAGAAATGTTCCAGTGTTTTATCTCATGACCACACAGAAGAAGAAAAAAAACCACCAAAAACCAGTTCTTGTGCCTGATGAGCAAAAAACAACTTGGAAAAATACAGGAAATATTCATTTTTAGACCTAAGCTAGGTAGTCTAGTTGGCCCAAAGGTCTTAAAAAACATGAAGTTAAATTCAAGATGGCATCATGTGCTTTCACATTGCTTTATAAAAGCAAATAGAACAGGAATTAGAATATCTCCAGCTGTTACCTTCCACAAGAAATCAGAAATTATTGAGGGAAAACTTCTTAATGCAGAAGCAGTGGAAGATTCTCAAAACCAAATGTAAGTGGGTTGTATTTAAATGAGAAAGTTGTATATATGTTTGACTCAGCCAAAACCTTCCTGACAAATATCCCTGGATATAAACTATTTCTTAGAATGAAAAGGCATTTTAATTGAGGAAAAAACAAATTAATTATTGGGACAAAAGGGGAATGTTTCACTTTGCTAGAGGAGGACAAACTGAAACACCCACCTTTGACACCTGACTGTTCTTGCACTGCAGGATTTTGAGAGACTTGCGGATGAGGAAAGAACAAAAGCCCAACTTTTTAAGTGTAACTTTTTACAAAAGGGAAAAATATATTTCCTGTTGTCAACTTCTCTTAAAATCATCAGCCACAGCTCCCCCCCTTTTTTTTTTTTTTTTTATTTTCAGCAATTTCTTCAGAAAGAGAACAAGGGAATCTGTTTTATATTAGCTGTTATTTCAGAAGGGACTTAGAAAAATTAAAAAATGACCTGCTGAGAACAAAGGCATTATATACAGAAACAGTTCTCACATTTCACAGTCAAGCAGATCAACAAATATTATTTTTACCTAAAACAGGAACAATTTTCATCTGTCTCACTATGGCTACATATCTATTTGTTTGCCGCATGGATTATTTTTCCCACCTACTAGTTTAACACTTTTGCTGGGAAAAAGGAAAGGGCCTGGGCCTGGAAGAAGACACAAAAGGCCAGGAGGCCTGTTGTTGCAACCCTACATTTATTTCAAAGCATTACTGAGGACTACCTGATGTTTACTTGCTCTCTACTCATTAATATCACAAACTCCTTCCAGGAACAGGGGGGAAGCACCCTGGCTAGAGATAAATTAACTCCAGTGAGATACTGACAGCTGATCCCACAGCAATAGGAACAGCCCTCAGGTATATAAAAACCAATATACAGCCTGTTCTTCACAGAGAAGGACTTGGATCACTTATAGGAAAAGATTATCTTCTTTTTAAGTCAGGGGTTGAAAATATCTTTTTACTTGTGTACTATATCCAGCACAGGTTGAAGGTACCACCTGTGCCAAGGGTAATTTGTGCTCTGTGTCTATGTTGTGGGTTTTGTACCAAGAGTGGCACACAGTGCTGCTACCACCTAAAGTGTGTGTGACCTAGATTTTTTAATATTTATTACCATTATTTATGGACTCTTAATCAAAACATCTCCCTCAGGCCCTGAGTAGGAAGAATGAAAATGTATTTTCATCCTAAAATCATAGAATGGCTTGGACTGGAAGGCATCTCAAAGATCACTCAGTTCCCACCCCCTTGCCATGGGCAGGGACAGCTCCCACTAATCAGCTGGCTGGTTGTTGCTCTTCTGTCAGGATTTTAAACAAAGCTTCTCAGTCATCCAGAAAATCTGCAATCATTGTTGCTGAGTTTCTGCATCTTTTCTGTGAAAAAGAAAACATTATTTGTCCCAGTACCTTGAGACTGTTTTGTTTATACTCTTTACAGACACACAGAAGGAGAATTTTGAAAATTAAGCAAAATCCATTGTTATAAAAACAATCCTCCATCAATCCACTCATGTAAAATGTGTCATGCAAACTTCTAATACACTTTTTTGTCAAGCCATCATTTACATGCTGATTTTCTCTTTTTTAATTTTTCAGAGCAGAATCAGATTCCCTCCGGAAGCCCCATGGATGTGCCATGTCTGGCTGTGCTGCCCCTCTCTTTCCTCCTCCTGGTCCCCCTGGGCCTTTGGCACTTCTAACAGGGGAAGGCAACCTTGTCTTTGGGAAGTTCTCCTCACCAGAGGACCATTCTAGGCAGGTCTGTGGAGTGAGTGTGACACCTGCTCCAGAGCACCAAGGGCTGAGAACAGACCAAGCATTAGGTGTTTATGTCCCACATCCTGGTGTTCCACAAAACCAAGGGCAGCAAAACTCTGAGGTGGCAAGTCTGCTTTTGCATTTGTTTCTTGGAGTCCAGTTTTAGTGCTGCCAGGATATACAATTTATTTTGGATTGTGTGGGTTTGCTTTAATGACAGGATAAAAGGCTCACAAAACTCCAGGATCAGATTATAGCTGATCCTAGTGAGATCTTTTGCCTTTCATCTGCTGTCCTTCAAGACAACTGAAAGGAGGAATGGGGGTAACTACTCTCTGTGTCAGTCAAAAAGTGGAAGTAGGAAGACACTCCCATTTTATGAAATGTAAGGATGGAAATCAAGTGAAACTTGATTCTGTGGAACTTCAGCTTTTCTTTTCACTCCTAAGCGTCATGGGCTATGAGTAAGAACCCTTTTTTTCCACAAGAAATGTAGTATTTCTTCAGCAGAAGGGTGAAGCTGACTGAGAAAGAGGGTAGAAGTTCATAAAACATCCACATATAGAGGAAGTATTGCTACAAAATCCACAGCTAAATAAGCCCAAAAATTCAGAAGGCTGAATTCAGTATTATCTTTTTCTGTCATGAAATGTGGCAAAGCTGGATTCTTAAACTGGAACTGTGCAATGAGAAATTGTTACTGTGACAATGTTCCTTCTTTAAAAACAGTACCTTTAGAGGGGGGAAAAATACTTAAAACCTCATCAGAATAATTGTAACACATACCTATGCAAACTAAATGGGTTTATTTCTAGAAATGTTCGATTCAGGTAGCAGAGGTGTCCTGTGCAAAACTTGGGTCGAAATGATCCTGCATACACACAATGTCGAGGAAGTGCAGAAGTTTTTTTCAGGCCAGAACTGCAACTACCCTATTTCACAACCAAAGAGCATCCAGGGAACAGAGCTGGTGACCAGCAGTGACTGAACATACTGAGCCCTCGGGCAGGGGGAATGACTCACCAGGATGCACACAAAGTCACTTTGATTTGGAACAGTTGCACCTTTTTTTTCCAATGGAGAGACAAGATTGTTTTTGCAAGGAAGGGACAGAATAATTCAGAGCTTAAAATGGACCTAGAGGAGACAGTTACCTTTGAATTTCTTAACTAAAGGCCATTTCCCCATGGTGGGGAAGAGAAACAAAATCCCACACATGGCATGTGCTGGTGCTTCAGTGAAGCTCAGCTGATATTTGGCTACCCTGAGTACAGAGCAGCTCCATGGAACAGCTGGGGTCCAAATGCACAGAGAGATTTGACTATAAGAATTGTACATACTGTGACTGTCTTTCTGTGTCCCACCCTCCAAATGTTTGTCTCAGAGTTTGTGTATTTTTCAAGACAAAATTTGATCACAAATAAAAACCCGAAATAAAACCAAAAACCCTGATGAGAGCAATTGCTTGTCTATAAGAGTTCTTTGTATTCCAGTTGTTCCTATAGTTAGAGAGGCTCCTCTGCAATCAGAAGGTTTAAAAGGTAACATCTGTGTAGGTTTGTTGGCCCTAAAAGTCTGGACTGCCTGCCCTCATCTCAAGGACTCCATGACTTCTAAAAAACTGATAGCCAGTTACGCAGCCCAGCATTTCTCAGGAATTGTAGAATCCCAGAATAGTTGAGGCTGGAAAAGATCATCAAGTCCAACTCTTAACTCAGCACTGCCAAGTCCACCATTAAACCAGGTCCCTCAGAGCCACATCTACACATCTTTTAAATCCCTCCAGGAGTGGCTGTTCTGTTAAACAATCTCAACATTTTGGTGCCAGCTGTGTGTGAGGACACAGGTCTGGCACATGTCCAGACATGGCTCTGATGGATCAGCAGGCAGAGAGAGACTAAAGACAAATTCCCTTGCCAGCAGTGCCCCTGTCCAGAGGGCTGCCAGGAAAAAAAACAGTCTGTCAGGAGCAAGGAATTCAAACCATACCTGATTTATAAGCTAAAGTCCATGTTTTGTGTCACACTTGAAAACAAACCAGGAGCCAGTGCATTTTAGGAGCAAACTTTCCTCTTTGCAAAGGGTGTCACAAGGCAAAGGGATGTCGAAACAGCACATCCTGGAATAATTTGCTCTAGCTGTGCTAATTGCATTCCCACATAGTGCTGTATGTAGCAACAATCCAGACCGGAATTATAAAATTCCTTAATCATTCCTTTTGATGGCCACATCAAAAAAAGACAATGTTACATCTTTTAGCCAATGCAGATGGATTTTTTTTTTTTTTTGGAGGTGCAGGTGTAACTTGGCTGTCTTTTTCCTTTAATGATATCCTTCCCTCCTTCTCTTTTCCTTTAACCTTTTCTCTTAGCCTTTCTTTTCTAAACTATGGCCAGATTTTGGTTTATATCTCATGCCAGGGACATTCCACTTGCACTGTACATAAGACATCTAAAACCTCTCCCTCTCCCCCAATTCCTCCCTTTCTCCTCCTCACATCAGTCACACAGCTCTGCCTTTCATCCCTTCTAGATCAACAGGCACTGTGTGAATGCTGATTTAGCCTGTGCTAAGAACAACATTTTTCTCCACTTTTACATGGAATTAAAAAAGGGTTTCCATACTTCTTGAGGACAAAAGGACATTTGACAAGAGTCACAAAAGAAAGTTGAAACAGCAAAAAAACAAACAAAAAAAACCCAACCGAAACAAAAGTATTCCTACACCTAATTTATAATTACTTTTCTCTTCTTTTTTTCTAAATTATTTTTCTATCTCACCCTTTGAGAAGAAAAGACTATCAGAAATGTATAGAAATCTATCACTACACATGATACACTCAGGATATGGCATAAGAACACAGGCCAAGCAGTTCCTGTTTCCTTAATAGCAGGAATTTTAAGAATGAGGATCTGGAGCAAACAAAGGAAGACAAGGGGGAAGAGGAGAAGTAGCTTCATGGCATTTTCCCAATTATTACACTTACTGATGGCAATCTTTTTTGCCTGCCAAAAGTTGCTGCAGTGGGCTCTTGGCCAAAGATGGGAAAGAGAGACCAAGCCAGGGCATGAGTGGTACAAGGGCAGCAGCAAGAACTGAGCTGCAAAAACCCAGAGGATCAGGTACTAATAGGTCACTGAAGATGTAATGTAAATTGGTTTGCAATGTAAACTGTTATGTAAATAAGTTATGTAAATTGCAAAAGCAAATATGCAAATAGTCTTTAAATTGCATTTAAGGAATGCAGAGCAGTAGCACAGGGTCCTTCTTGTGCTCCCAGCCCAGGTGCACCTTTATTGCTGGAATAAAGAGAGGACTTCTGCTGCCTTTCTTTCACAGTACCCTCCAATAAAGTAGAAGAAAACTAAAACACAAGGAAATCCATTTCAGTAACACCTGCATGGCTAAAGCAACCTTGCAATTTCAGCCCCAAACCAGAGTCCTTTACAGGAATCCCTTTACAGCACAGAAGGGAGGCAAACTTCCCAACTGTTCTAAGCACAGAAGACACTAATGCAGAAATCTCCTTTTCCCAGTGACTAGCCATACAAACCCTTTTGATGCAGGCAGCTCAAAGCATTTTTATAAATTCAGGGAGTTCCCCAACACCATCCCTGTGCAGTGCTGGAAAAGAGTCATTCCTGGTTTAGGGGGAGAAAGCTGAAGCAGTGCAATTTTTTCCAGCTGACATTGTTGACAGATCAAAAACCTGAGTCAAGATTCCTCACTTTGTTTGGGGTTTGTTTTGTGCCAGCAGCAGGGGAAACTTCCTAGCTACTGCTTTACACAGTATTGGGCACTTATTCTATCAGCATCATAATTTCTTGGTCATAAACTGAAAAATATTAGAAGTCCAATCATGTAAATGGACTAATGTATTAATTCTCAGAGTGTATTTAGAAAATAAAACCCTTGTAATAACTGCACAAGAACACAGATGAATCAGGTGTATTGCATTTGGAACTAAAAGGTTTTAGTAATAAGCCCAGTATAAACATATGAGCTAGATTATATACTATGTAATTTCTACCAACTTTACCCAAAAAAATTGTAGAACTCAATTTTTATGGCTGCTGTGAAAAGTTAGTGAAAAAAATTGGTGTTAATCGATTATAGTCTATAAATAAAGCCCATTAAAACTGATTTGTAAAGCCATGATATGAATAAGACTCTGATGCTTTCATGTTTTTTAAAATGCTTCACATGGCATAAACTTTTTATACTTGAATCCACATACTGTGCTATTGTTGGGAAAATAACATTTATTTATTTGTTGTATCATCCATCTGTTTTTAAATTTAATTATTGCTGTGTGCTGCTCTGTGCTGTGTGATCACCTCCACTGACAAGTGTGAGCTGTGTGACTACAGAAGGGCCTGGGTGACCTCTAAATGTTGTTTACAACTCTCCTTTTTTATGACTCAGATTTGCAGCAGCACTTGGGATGTTTAAATGCCCCTGTTTATTATATTTTCCCAGAGCTGTACTTCATGCCATTCCCAGTGGTTATCTACAACCACCATTCCAATTTCCTGCAAGTGAAGGTTTGAGGGACCAGCTGACCTTGAGTTGTCCTTCCTTGGCTGGGTGATGACACAGGAAGTGTCTGTCTTGAAAGTTCCCTCACTGTGCAGAAGGTGAGGAGCAGACAGTTCTTGTGTCTTCCAGAGTTTCATTGGGAATGAGAGGGATTGCTTTGAAAACTAAGAGTCACAAAACAATTCACACATTTAAGGAGTAATCTCCACTTCTCTCACTTGCAGTACCTTGGTGGCCCACACCTACATATTCCATATGGCAGGAGCATATGGCTGATAATATGTTACATTAAAGAAATTTTTAAGAGGTCTTTGGACATTATTATTGCCAAAGAATGGCTGTAAATGCCAATTAATTTTTTTTTCAATATTTGGCAGTGACACTGGTAAGAGACAACCAGGATTTAGGTTGATCATGTTTTTCTAAGTTTACAGCAAGGCCAGATTAACTGGTTAATACTTTCCTCTGTCAGCTCCCTTTAGCTTCAGGTGATGTGGGAGAAATGGCCCATAGAGAACATCAGCAAGAAATTAATGTGGACACATTTGATGCAGAATCAAAAATTCTTATGTTTTGGGTTGGAAAGGGCCTTAAAGATCTTCCAGTTCCAACTCCCTGCCATGGGCAGGGACACCTTCCACTAGCCTGGAATTTTCACCATTAGTTCAGCTAAGCCTGAGGGCAGTCGTTCCACAGCCTAACACTGAGAAGTTGAACATAGTGCTGAAAAATACTGAAAACAAGCAAGGAGGTGATTATTTTTAAATATGCAGCAGGAAATTGCGTGGCTATTGGTGCTGCAATCCTCACTGCAACTTCTGATTCAGCTTTTGGGATTGTCCCAGTTCAGCCCCTTCTCTTCCCCCCTCCCTCTCTTTCTGCAGAGATGTTGGCCACCACTGGAATCACCCTGGAGAAAATAACCAAATATCAGCTCCTGAGGGCTAAGGCTCGCCCATTCAATAAGGAAGCTTCTCCTCGAGCATTTGAAGCCACAGGAGGAAGAAAATCAGGTCAAACAAAAGACTCAAGCCCTGGAAAGAAGGCAACTCTTAATTATTTGCAGGTGGAGGATTATCTAAGTTCCCACTCTGAAAAAAATTATAAGTGGGCATGCACACATATAAAGTACTGCTAGCTTGCAAAGCCACAGACACTTCAAGAAACAGTGTTTTTCCTTCCAAGGATATTTCTAGGCCTGATAAAAGTCCTTGCTGACAAACCTTCATTTTCAGTCACGTTGGCCATAACACCACTAGTGTTTAAATAAAATCCAAACATGAAAACAAAACAAAAAAAATCCCTATTAAAAAAACCCCAAACCTCACTCTGTACCTCTATGACTTCATACTACACTTTTTTCCCAAGATATTTGTATCACAGGAAGGGGCTAGAGTTTAATTGATGTGTATTTGCTACTATATTTTCAGAAGGATAAATAACTGTGCTGAAGAAATGAATCTTAACAACACAGCAGGACAAATGCATTCATTGCAATGGAATTGGATGTCCTATCTATTATTGTGAAGCTAGGAGGAAGAAATATTTGTTTTATTCTCTGTATGGATCTAAAATGTCAAAAAAAACCTGCCCTACAGAACTGTCCCACGTTCCATCTATCCCACAGCTGGAACATCGTCCCTGGGTAAGTGGAACCCTGCACAGAACGTTGTTCACCAAGTGCCCTCTGGTGGCTTTTTATTCCCCCAAAAAAGTGTCTCTTGCAGCCACAAACCAAAGGGTAAGAAACAAAACGGGCTTCTCAAACCCTGATGCCAAATTTGTGAATACTGCAACAACCAGCAGAGAAACCTTTCACAACTTGGGGTTTGTGTGTAACCTTCAATGAGGCAAAAGGGGACAGGCAGAATCACAGCTGAGAGGCAGCAACTCCTCCCACCCCTGCAAGTTAATCCTGCAAGCACTAGAAAAGCAACCCGAGCAGGAACACAATTATTACAACTCCCTTTCAGCAACACAAAGCTCTTAAATGGTTCTCAAAGATAAGAAATGTCAGGAATCCATAAGCCAGGTATTGCATGACTCCTGGTGGAGGCTTCAAGAAGCCTCTTTCACTTATTTCTGGTGGCATTTAGCAAAATATATTAATCATAAATTCCTGTCCACTTGGCTGAAAGTAGCAAAGCCCTCACCAGCTCCAATCTGCCCTACTGAAGGGAAGGAAAATCCCAGCTTTGCAGACAAATCTGTAATAATAATCTCTAAATGCACGTGGAATTTCCCTCCAAATTTACACAGGCTGAAAGCCAAGATGACAATCTTACATCTTCCACCAAAGTTTAAACAACTTTCTTCTGATAACAAAAAACGAAAACTGAAACAAAAAACACTTAACAAACAAACACAACCAAGAAAACCCACACCACCAAATCCTTGAAAAATGTGTGTGTCAGAGGTTTCTGGTCAGCACATTACTGGGAAATTAGAGAGAATTAAAAAAAATGAAAGGCAATTCTGGTGCATGATTCTTTCTGCCTTAAAAAACCCCATTGTCTCTAAATTCAGAGAAATTAAAAAAGAAGGATAAAAAGAGTTGAGAACTGTAAAGAGGCACCATCTGGATGATCCAACCACCAACTTCCCACAGCTGCTCACTGACAGTAGCAGCAATTTCTTCGAAAGATCATCTCTTTTCTCAGGGCACCTGAACCTGAAGATTCAGCCTCTAAGAAAGCTCTGTGCCACCACAGCTTCACTTACTAGGAACTGTAGATATGAGAAACCTTAAATTCCAGCCCTCAGCCCTGCTGTGGTGAGGGAGTTCTGGGAAGGTTTAACCCAGAGTTGAGTTCTTGCAGCTGAGGAAGGTGCAGTTAACACAGGGACAACAGCTGTTCTCCCACCCTGGGGATTTCAATACCATTTCTGTTGTGTGATACTCTGTTACCAAATTTCTTTTAAACCACCTGCAGATGTGGGAAACACATGCACTTTAAAACGTTATTACATTTTATATGAACAATGACCTCCTATCCTCTGCTAAGCTTCTCTGTATAAAATTGATCCTAAAAATATCCACTTTACAAGCAAAGCTCATGAAGGGGTGCTTTTGCACTGCATTATAAAGGGGCAGTATTTTAAATTCTGTTTCTTACCAACTTGATACTGAATATTTCATTAAGAATTTGATGCATAAGGGAAAAAGGTTTCAAAGAATGTCCAAAATCCACTTTATGAACCATAAACTTCCACAATGACTTGGTGTCTGTGTATGATTCCTTTGTAACCTCACTGGAGTTGGTGATCTGCTCAGGCAATCTCTGAAATCCCCCAAGAAAACAGTGCCAGCACTGAAGTACAAATCAAAATCTTTTAAATCCAGATGTTATTTTTTTCTTTTAGTAAAAAAAAATTAACTATTAGGAGGCTCCAGAAGCAAAAATGTTTATTTCCTGAACCCTGACTGAGCAGGCTGAGCATACTCAACACTCACACTCAAGCTTCTTTTCACTCACCCCAATAAAAAACATCACCCCACACCCCTGGCAAGTGTTCAGCCACAAATGGCATTTGCCATACACCAAATCAATCTAAGACTTGTACATTCATTTATGAAGCACACAATTCTCCCTTGAAATTATGAGTTCATTTCAGCAAGTCTGTCATGGAAGAGAAACTTTAATCCAAGGTAATGGGTGTCATTGTGCTTGTTTGTTTGAATTTGAGACATGTTGTGTCCTGCTCAATAGAAAGGTGACAAAAAACTTGGAAGAGGTGGAGAAGATTCTGCTGGATTCCATATGGAAAAAATGTACAAAATTGGTGAACTGAAAAGCAGAAAAACTAATAAAATGTACCAACCACTGTAAGTTATCAAAGGCAGCTCCCAAACAAAAGTGAAAGGCCAAGGATAAGATAAAGGCAGAAATTTATTTATTTATACGTCATTATTCCAGACATTCAGTAATACTTCTTTGGAGAAAGCTTTATTGCCCTAAATCAAGGGAAGCTAGAATAATTTGAGATTGTTTTTTCCATTCACTACTTGTCATACAACTGCTCTAACAGGGGTGCTGTCCTTAGGAGTTGTGCGTCACATCAGCGGATATGATTTTCTTCATTTCAAGATGTTTTAAAACTATAATGGGCCAATGGATGAGTTTTTCAAAGTGCTGCTGTTGTGGCAGTTGTGTCCTGCTGCTGATTGGTGTTCAGAATGACTTTGTGAAAGTGGGATTCTTTGATATGGAAACCAGATATTTTCATTAATACAGAGTTAAATTAAGATGTGGAAGATGTCTTTTCCCTCAACAGATTTTAGTTCCCAGATACAGACCTGAGCTTAGACACCTTGAACCATGCACTCATTCCTCTACTCCCATTCTTCATCCACTAAATATGTCGCCATGTGCCAAATCCCTACAACACATCTGCCCTCAGCTTCTGAAAGGGCCTTGAGTCTCCTTTTTCTCCCTTAGAACTGGTTTGACATTGCTGTGTTGGGAAGACTTTGTTTCAGAACATATCCAGTCAGCTCTCTCAGATGGAAAAGGTCAAGAAAATCCTCTGTGTCTCAGGCCAGGCTCCTTGTCCTCTGCAATGCCCCTCTCTCAAAAAGGCATGGAAAATCCTGCAGCTGGGAATCAGTCAGCTTCATATCAGCATTCACTAGAGTGTGAGCAGGACAAGCAGGTGCAAATGTCTCCATTGGTCCATGATATGTTTGATACTACACCCTAAATTTAAACATTTCTGATTTTATTTGCCAGTTAATTTTAGCACATTCTTTACCATTGCACCAATACCATCAAAGATATGGTGTAATGCTGTTTCACACATAAATGCTGGGGTGGTCACCACTTTATTTTTTGTATCCACATGAGCTTCGTAAAAAGGAGTTAAGGCAAACACAGCATTGCAGATGCTGCCTCCAAAATGAACCAGCACTGAGAAAACCTCACAGCTCCACTATCCTATAAAAACTTCCTCCAAATATGTTATACCATCCAGCTGTAAAGACAGCTGCAACCTATAATCCAAGCTATTTTTGCTAGAAATACAAATGCTGCATGAGAAACCTGTGAAAAAACCCAGAAACACAAGAAAACCTACAAAATTCACTGATGGTAGTAAAATGTCTCTGAGTACAGTCTGCAGCATTAGACTTCAAGAAAATAAAAATCTCAAAGAGAACTGACCAGCTGTAACCCATGTCAGTTTTTGGTGTATTACTGGGTGCCCAAAGGAGCTGACTGAGAACAATTTTTAACTCCCAGTGTGTAGTTACACAGCAGTAGTTACACAGCTGTGTACAGAAGAGTTTCTACTCCTGCACTGCACCACTGCTATCTGCTACCCACTGCACGTTCCCATGAAAATCTATGTGGAAAAACACAGATTTTACATGTGTTCATTGCTTTAATGACTCATTTCTAAACTGTCTCCCAACATGGAAATTACCAGGAAAGGATATGGTTACTTCTTTCACACAGTGTTTTGCTCCCAGCTCTTTGATGGCTCCTGCAGTCCCAGCATAAGGCCACTTGCCCCCTTCCTCTTCTTCGTGGCCCACAGTTACCTCAGCACCAGAGAGCACCTTTGCTGCCAGCACTGGGGAAATGCAGCACAGGCTGCAACAGAAGGAATTGTAAGAGCAATTCTACAACACCACTGTTCCAGAACTTGCTCACAACTAACAAGACTCAAATGGACACAGCCTTGAAAATCTGAGATACATCACAAGGCAACTTCCTCTCAGCATTTCCTCAGCTTTTCCTCTGACAAACACCAACATACACAAATCTTGAAAAATGTATTTAAAAAATAGGCTGCAAATGATACAAAACAGAAGATACTTTTTCCAGTTCCAACAATGACAGCTGCACATTTCAACAAAAAACAGGCTGTCCCCATGCTCACACTTTCAAACAAATGCCATCCAACTCACATACATACCCAATAGGTTTGCCTGCTTTGTGGAAGTCTTTCAGGACTCGCTCAACTTCTCTGTTCACCTTGCAATCCTTCCCATCAACAGCAAAGGTAGATCTGTCACAACAAGAAACTTACACAAAGCTCAGTTTAAACCTACAAACAGAGGTATTTGCCTATCTGCTGTGAAACTGGCTCCAAAGGGTCATACCAAACCTAACAACTACTAAAAAATGGGTTAAAAACACTCTGCAGATGACCACCAATGCTTCAACCAAAATGTCTCTTTTCTAAGGCTTTGGTCTGCCAGAAAGTCCCTTAGTTAATAAAAACATCTTAAAATTACAATCATCAAATCTGATTTCTAGGATTACTGAGAAGTTGAACAGCAATCTTTTCAAAGAAGAAAAACATGTAAGAAGAAAAGGGAAGTAACATTCATGTTTCTCCAAGCCAACAAAAAAGCATCTCAATAGCAAGATAATCAGTATTCCACATGGCTAACACTTTTTGTTTCCTTTTTTTTTTTCTGAGTCAGCTGTTGTTTTATAATTATAAAGCAATGGGGTATTTTTTGACAGGCAGAGAGGAAGAAACAGAATAATAACACAAGCACCTGAAACCATTTAAGTTTACCTTCACTTCCCTCAGACCCAAAAAGAAACACCACTAGGGTGAGGAAAAAGGACTCCTTAAGCATTATGTAAACTCTTGAATTCTCACCAACACGGTTCAGAGAATTTAAAACAAGACAAGACTTTGAAAGGAGTTATCCTTATTAATTAGGAGTTACAAATGTAGTAAATAAGGCCATTTATGGATTTTATTGTGTGAATCTTAGTTCATACAATGACAGAATGGTTTGTGCTGGAAGGGACCTTAAAGATCATCTCATTCCAGCCCCTCTGCCATAAGCAGGGACAACTCTCTCTAGACCAGGTTGCTCTGAGCTCCATCCAACCTGGATTTGAACATTGTCAGGCATGGGGCATCCACAGCTTCTCTGGACAACCTGTTCCAGTGCCTCACCATCCTTACAGCAAGCAGCTGCTGCTTAGTATCTCATCTAAACCTACTCTCTTTCAGTTTCAAGCCATTGCCCCTTGTACCATCACACCAGACCCTTGTGAAAAGTCTCCTTCCATCTTTTCTGCACATGTCCTTCAGGTACTGAAAGGCTGCAGTTAGATCACCCCAAAGCCTTCTCTTTGCCAGGCTGATTATGCAGAGTTAATTATGAATATTTAGTTGAGGAATCTGATGCTTAGTTGGCACTCACAAGTTTTTGGCAGCTCCGAATCCCCCGGGGAATATCACAGCATCGTGGTCTGCTGTAGTGAGCTGAGCCAGGCTTGAGATTTTACCACGAGCAATTCTGGCAGATTCCACTAAAACATTCCTTGAAGAACCAGAAATAAAGCAATGTGATTAATTAAGCATTTGCACACAGAACAGTGTAAATAAAGTTTTGCAGAGGAAGAGGAGGGTGAGGAAGGGAGGAAGCAAGAACATTGGTATTTAGTGACTGAAGCTATTGGTGGTTCTGAAATGCTACTGCTAGGAAACACAGACACTGACAGGCTGTACATAATCAAGTCCAGAAAACTCATGTAGTATCTTCTCTCCAAGAAAACCACCACAGCTGGCATAAAGCTACTGAAGGCATTCAGCCAAGTGCTACAAGAGCCATTACAGGCTGCTACATCTGAAGAATGCCAAACACATGACAGACTTACCTTGACTCAGCTTCAGCTGGTTGCCCTTTACTGTGGTCAATGACATGCATCTGAGGGACATCTGGAGCGTACATCTGAACCTCAGCTCCCCCTCGGCTCAGGTGAACCAGTACACTACAAACATGGAGATACAACACGCAGAAAACTTGAAGGGAGAGGCTTTATCTGACCCTTAAACCTGCTACAAATATTCCACCAACTGACTTAGAAAGATGAGGAAAAACACACCTCCTACCAAAGCAGGCAACCAGGAACAACAAAAGTTGTTCTCCAAGTCTCCAGGTGTTATGGAAGAATCTCACAATTAACACAGCCACTAACATTTAATTTAGGTCTAGATGACACCATCTCTTATTAATTCACAGTAAGAGTTAATTCCATTCAAGCATTAACAATTCTGCTGTTAGATTCAGCCCCAGGAACAGAAACTCAAGTGGTTCTGAAATCAAGTCTGTATTTGACTCTCTTGAGATTGAATCTGGAACTCTGAATTCCTGTTTCTGAAGAGTCTCTCTCAGACTCATTGTTCTGGCATCACATGCACGGTGCTGCATCTCTGGACAATCACTGAGTTCTACAAGAATGCAGCCTGAGCTCACAATTAGGCTGTGAGAAAAATGTGAGAAAGCTTCATCATTTATCTCCCAGGGTAATTCCGATGGCCAGAGACAGCAAAACTAAATTAAACAAACTGCTGCAATGTAATGGAGACTTCTGTGGTGCCCACAGTCCCAAAATGCAACTTACGCTGACGCCTCGTGGATTTCTGTGCCATCATAGACACCACAGCCAGACAGGACCTGCAGTGAGGAAATAACAGAGTGCTGCAGGTGACACAAAACTCCCCACAGGATCCTTCACAAGGTAAGATTTAAAAAATAGTAACAAACAAGAGTTTAAAAGCAAGCTCTTACTATGCCAGTGAACACCATGCTATTAGCACTGGTGCCACCACTTGACACACTGCAGAACTGGCATTTCCTATTTATAGCAACCCATCACAGGGCTCAGAAATAACCACTGTTTATTTCCTGGCTGATACACTTATACCACAGTTAATAAACTGACATGTGACCCTTAGGAATGCTTTTATTGTGCACACAGTGGGTTGTTTTGAGTGTCATTCATCTTCCTTATGTAGTGTCCACATCCATGTGAAACACAGCCTCATCCAGGTGCCCATCAATCAGAAGAGGGACAGAAATGCACTTTGAGGTGGCACCTAAAATAAATTATTTTACCTGCTGCTGTATTTTACCTGAGCATCTGCATCAGAGATCAACAGCTAAATCACTTTTAATGCATAATACAATCATGCCATATTAGCGATACTTTTCTTTAACAATGTGGAAATAATACTTTTAATTTGTTTATACACACCAGAGAATAAAAAGCACAAAACAGTCAGCTACCCTTGTATGGGTGGAGAATCTGAAAATGTAGAAGGAGAAAAAACTTTTTTTTTTTTTTTTAATAGCCATTGTAAGAATGAAACAAAACCAAAAAAATTCAAAGGTTTATCTAGTTCCTGAAAGTATACAGATTAACTCTTTCAGGGCTTTTTGTTTGGCTCTTCATTCTGAAAGGAAAAAATCCTGTTAGGAAGTCAATTTCCTTTTCTCTCTTTATTTATTTATTTAACTTTAATCTTTTCCTTCCTGGTTTTCCCTCAGTTTTTTTGAAGCTTGAGAGTTTTTAAACACAGACACATGAACAGAAACTCGCAACGGACAGGAAACTTGCAACTGAAAAAAATCTTAGCTAATAATGTTAGACTCAAAGGGACTTTCAGGTCACAATACCCAGGTGTCTGCTATCATGGGCAGCACTTCAATATCAAATATCAAATATCACCATCACTTCACCAGCACGATGAGCACGATACATGAATGTTCTTCTGTCCACGGCAATCCTGTTCTGATAGTTAAGAGCTGCCTTTTACTTCATGACTTTTTGTTTTAGCTTTCATTTAATTTAGACTGAATAAACAGACAAGCAACTGTGCTAAGGTTATGTTCTGTGAGCAATGCTTTTAAAATTTTTTTGATACTCAGTGAAACCAAAATACTGTAAGATTATTATTGTAAAGTCTTGTATATATAAACACTGTTATTTTGGTAACTGCTTGATAACAGATCTGTCTTTTACCACAGTCAAAAAATTTTCATCACTAATGTCAAAAATCACATTTCTTTTCCCAGCTCTATTTAAAAAGTTGTGACTTGGTAAAATGACAACATTCCTCTTGGGTTACTTTTTAGCCATTTGGACCAGCACTCTGCCCTTTCCCAAACCAATTCTGCCCCAAACACATTTCTTTATGCAGGTAATGCCTTCTTATTCTTTTATGTTTAATGCTGTCTAGTCTATGCAAGGCTCGAGCTTCAAAGACTGTCCACTGACTTCCAAAGCTGTGTGTCCATTGGGACACCATCTACAGCCTGTATTTTCCTTTGCCAATCTGTAGCCACCTCCTTGCTTTCTTCTGTCACCCCCTTCCTGCCAAAAAGCATAACCCAGTTTAAATATATTCACTGCCAGTACCACTATAAACTATTTAAAGTCAAATCCTTCTGGGTTCCTCAAGTACAAAAGAGACATGGAGCTCCTGGAGTGGGTTCAGTGGAGGGCAGTGAGGATGAGTGAGGAACTGAGGAATCTCTCTTACAAGGAAAGGCTGAGGGAGCCGTTCAGATTCACGAAGAGATGAGTAAGACTTCATTGATGTGTACACATATCTACATGGGGGGCATCAGAGGATGGACCAGGCTCTGCTTGGAGGTACCCAACAACGGGACAAGAGGAATGGGCATAAACTAATGCAAAGGAAGTTCCACCTGAACATGAGGAAGAATTTATTTCCTTTGCAGTGACTGAGCTCTGGGACAGATTGACAAGAAGGGTATGGAGTGTCCCTCACTGCAGATATTCCAGAACCGTCTAGACACAACCCAGCTCTGTGCTGGCCCTGAGCAGGGAGGTTGGACCTGGTGACCCACCGGGGTCCCTTCCAGCCTGACCCATCCTGTGATTCTGTGGTTCTTCCCAAATCAACTCCATGCCAACAACAACTATACAGACACCAACTGTAATGTTTCCCACTCCTGCTCTGGCTTCCTCCAAGTTTCTGAACTGCAAGCAGCCTTTTCTTCTCAAATTCAGCGTCTCTCCAGGGTTTCCAGCTGTCGCCGGCACCAGGCGAGGCTCTCCCAGGCCGCCGCCCCGCCGAGCCCTCCCCTGCACCGGCCCCGCTGCCGGAGCGACCCCGGCTGCAGGGCCGAGGGTGGCTGTGAAGAGCCAGACAGTCGAAAAACAAACAAACAAACAATTGCACAAACGCTTCTCCGCAGCGCTGCCCCGGCCCCCGCGCTCCTCCATTACTCACCACAGCGACGCGGGCGGCGCGGCAGCGCCGAGCGGAGGAGTGGAAGGAAGCGAGGCCGCCGGGCGCTGCTCGCCGCAGCGCGGTGCACAGGGCCGGGCCTCGGGAGGGCAGCATGGCTGAGGGCGGGGGCGGCGGAGGAGCCGGGAAGCGGGAGCGGAGGAGCCGGGAAGGGGAACGGGCGAGGCCCTCGGGAACCGGGATCGCCGCACTCGGAGGCCGCTGCGCC